>ML804367.1:0-18389 GCA_009831015.1 Picea engelmannii
TAACAAAACAGCAAAGAAGTTATTGAACAGTTTGATGTTATAAAACAACAGCAAACCCTTGTTTGACAGTTGAAACTTAAAGCCAACTTGAGGTCAAAGACAGACCTAGTTGGCAGCTTGTTAGGACTTGGAAAATCTTCAAAGGGTACGATAGACTTTGGACTCCGATATGTTTCAGATCATAAGATAAGACTACAAGGCTATGTCGATTCAGATTCACCAGTAGTGTCACAGAACGAAAAAGTACTTCAAGATGTTGCTTCAGTCTGGGGTCAGCTATGATTTCGTGGCTCAGCAGGAAGCAAAATAGTGTGGCAATCAGTACGGCCGAGGCAGAATATATAACAGCATGTTCATCCAGTAGCGAAGCTATGTGGCTTCAAAAATTGCTTGCAGCGTTATTTGATCTCGAGTTAGAGGTGACTAGTATTTTTTGTGACAACCAGAGTTGTATAAAGTTGTCTAAGAACCCTGTGTTTCATGACAAGTCCAAGCACGTCAAGATAAAGTACCATTATATCCGAAATCTGGTGCAAAAGGGAGTTATGAAGCTCCAGTATATTAGCACAGACGAGCAAATAGTAGATGTGTTGACCAAGCCTCTGTCAAGGGTAAAGTTTGAATAATTCAGGGACAAGCTTGGCATGGTCCAGAAGGACATCCCTCGTAAGAGGGAGTGATGGGTCACATATGCGATTCTTGGGGCAGTAGTTTACAGAGTGTGGCAGCAGTGGGTAGTCATTTACAGGCATGATAGTTGCCCAGACTCCATTTTGGATTGGGTAGTAGCGCAAGTGTGTGTGAACTGGCTCAAACTGATAGTTGCCCAGACTTCGTTTTGGATTGGGTAGTAGCGCAGTTCTGTGTGTGAACTGGCTCAAATTGATAGTTGCCCAGACTCCGTTTGGATTGGGTAGTAGCGCAGTTCAGTGTGAACTGGCGCAACTGTATATTTGCCCAGACTTCGTGTGGATTGGGTAGTAGCGCAGTTCTGTGTGATCTGGTTAGATGAAGTCATGTAGTGACATAAGGTCTAAAAGGACGCTGAGACCCATAAGGTCCGAGAGAACGATGAGGTTGTGCCCACTAGAGAGATGCTACTTGATGAGGCCCCAAATGCATGACTGTGACATGACCATCAAATAGTCTATGTGTGACTATGACAGAGCCTGTGTGGCTATGATGGTGATACTTGTGACATGATCTGTTTTGATCATAAGATAGCATGTGTGGCTATGGTGATGCTACCTGTAAACTGGTATGCAATACCATGTGAGTCTTTCCCATGCCATATGAAATGGATGGATGTGATTGAGACCATTACATGAAGAACATCTTAGTTGATACCTCCCTAGATAAGAGGGAGTGTTGATGTTTGGGTAGTTGCGGGAGGTATTAACCTCCAGTATAACCTTTGTGCTTAGAGTAGAATATTCCGGAAGCAAGAGAACCATTAAATAGATGTGGAATTACCCTAGAAGAGAAGTCAGCCCAAGGATAATAATAATAAAGAAATAGAAGGCCCCAGAAAGAGAAGTCGGCCCCACCTGGAAAAGTCATTTGGACAGACTAGTATGAATTAGGAGGCGCCTTAGCTCATTTGGACACACAGACTCACTCACTCAGATAGTGGGCAAGTCTAAGGAGCAGCAACTGATCAGAAGAAGGTGCAAGTCTAGAGAGAGAAGTGCAGCAGTTGTCGTGGAGTATTCTCGGTCTTTCTGGTGTCTCTCTTGTGCCCTTCTCTTGGTAAAGGTACACTTCTTTTAGTAGAGGTGCATTCTCTTGGTATTGTGTTGCTGTTGCAGCAGTGGTATTTCTGGTTAGGGTTTATATGTCGGTTCTAGAGTGGACTTGCCGGAATCATTCTATCTAAGAAAAGGTTATTGTGCTCGGGGGTGGCATGTGTAAGTGCTTATGGTTGGGTGACAATGATGTGACATTGTCTATGGTTAAACGAGCATATCAAAATTTTAACATTTTTCAACTCCATTAAAGGCACTGGTACATTGATTAATAGTATTTAATTGCTTATATAAAAGTGAATTGTCATACCTACATCGAAAATTGTGCATCTCAGGCATTCTGGGCATAGGCATTTTAGATCACTTCAATTCAGTTTTTTGTTAAATCATAGCAAGATTAGCTTGCTGTAATTCCGTTTTTAGTAAAAATAGAGACAAACTATATGTCTCTCTCGATTTCCATGCATTTAAAAAGATAAAAGCATTAAAAACACAAAAAACAGCATTTAGAATTAGTCTAGCCTGCATAAAAACAGCGATTACAGCCTGTTGAGCTTGCTGTTTTGTGCACTTTACTTCAGCATTTGTTAGTCTAGAATTGCATTGGGTTGCATGCCCAATGTTTATATGAAATGCTGCATCGTTTTCCATGCATTTTTTTAGTTATTTAGTCATTTTCTGCTTGTTGTTTTTCATATTTATGAGCAGAATATTCAGGACAGCAAACTTTTATATTGATTTAAGTGTTACTGATCATTTTTTTGATTGTTAGTTGACTCCTAAGTCACCTAGGAATTCCTCCCTGTGGTTAGCAAGCACCCACCCGAAGTGCAGGGAAAAAGTACGTGGTGACAGTGCATTGTTTCCAGTTACTTTGGAACCTTCCAGTTTCAAGCGATAATAGGCACCTAATGATCAGGTCCAAAAGGTGCATCTGGGACGAAATATCCTGGAAATGGTTCTGACAAAACTCTCTTAGTGACAGCAAGGAAGCCATATCCCTTGTGCCAACATGGAGAGCATCTCTCAAACTGAAGTGGGGTCCTGTGAACTGAACTCCCAAATAAGTATAGGCCATAGTGATCTAGATTCCTTTCCCTCAGAAGTAAAGTAGTAATCAAAGAGAGCATGCCTCGACACGTTGAAGATCATAACCTTAGATTTACCTAGAGAAGAAATCAAATGCAACCCATTAAAACATGGGAGAAAGCAAAAAAAGGTTGAATGGATTATAAATTTTAATGACAGTATGTTGCACGTGTTAATGGAATATAGAACTTTAATGACAGTATGCTACACAAGTTAATGGACTATAGATTTTAATAACAGTATGCTGCACATGTTAATGCATTATAGAACTCTAATGACACTATGCTGCACAAGTTGATGGATTATAGAATTCTAATGACAGTATGCTACACAAGTTAAGTCCATGAAAATTGACAGTATACTCTCATTAGAAAATTGTTTGACATGTGAAAATTAATGCACCTTTCCTGACTCTCCAAAAAAATCTGTTCTGTCACAGATATAAAAATAGAGAAGAATTGCCCCAAATTCAGACCTGCAAACAAAGGATACCAGAAAGTTATACTGAAATGATTTCTAAGCAAACTACTTAATAAAACTTACTTCTTTTTAGAATACTAAGACAGACTACTTACATTACTCTCAAAGTAGATCGATTTTCAATTAAAAACATTTCATCCATTGTAAAGAACCTGAGATCACAGCACAGTGACAAGCCAGTGGAAATCAAAATTCCATAACATGCCTATAAAAACAAAACATCGTCATGCAATGAAGCATCAAGAGTAAAGCAACACGCCAAAGTGGAGATAGTGTTCTAACCTGACAAGTTGAGACTTAACAGAAAAATTCATGACTTTTGGACTGGCTGCAGGTTGAAGACCACCTTCAAGCAATACATCTCTCTCCCCTTCCTTTGTTGCCTCATCACCCAAATTTGCAATAATTGCATCTGAATGCCTGCATTAAATTCAGACAACAATAGTAAGCTAGAAGTCCAACACCAGGTAAAGTTCATTAAATGATATAACCAACATTAAACAAGAACTGTAAAGCCTATACAACCAATTTAATGGATTCATCACTCAGTTCTTTGAATAAAGGATAAACATTAGAAATGCAATCAAAGTTAACTGTAGTGAAAAGAAACCTAAAAGAAGATAAGCTGCCCCCACCCAGTGAGGTGGCAGCATGCACATACTGCTTCAGAATCAAAATCACTGACAGTGAATAAAACTACAGCGTGTTCTGATTTGCAGAAATTCAGGTCAATGTAGCACTTAGGTCAGTGTTAAAATTTTCTAGCATTGATTTATCTTTCTTCTTACAGGAAAAATACCACAATACCAGTGTGTGCTTGGTCGGCCACAATTTCTGCATTTTATTATAAGATTGTATTGTATCCTTCTGGTCCCACGCATCTTGTTGATAATCACTAAATCTGTGGATAGATTTCTCCAGGGACATTAGCAAGTTAATATTAACAAACGTGATTATGAGACAAACCAAAAAAAGTTGCTATGAAATCAAGGCTTGCCCATGTATAAGATAGGAAGTTATGATTGTTATCCTGCCAGAGATTTAATATGATTGGCATTGGGAAAATGAAAGAAAATTGGCATTTTGTTGAAACTTGAGATGTGAACATAAGTTTAGACAGTCATATGATAGCTTGGGGTGCAGGCTAGATCTGCGGTTCGGAGAAGACATAGGGTTTTTGCAGCGGTTTGGGCTTCAAACTAACTTATTTAAGAAGATGGATGGATCTATGAGTAGAAACACTCGCTTTACTACTAGGGTTAAGTCAGCATCTATTAGGCTGGAATCTCCCCCAAGAAGTTGTTGTTGCTGGAATCTCCTCCATATGCTGCCGGCCAGATGCCCACAGCAGATTTCCAGATTAACAGATATGTTGAAGAAGCAGCGTTCTCATTAAAGGCAGACCAGGGGCCCTGTAATATTGGTAAGCACATTAAAAGAACGGACATGTTTGTGAGTGCAGGAAACCAAGGGACTTATTAAGAGACCGCTCAAATATTAGCTAATGCCGGGTGGAGGCTGGATCTGCGGTTTGGAACAGACTTAGGGTTTCTGCAGCGGTTTGGGTTTTAGATGAGAGTATGCTAGGGCGTGCTCATGATCCACAACCCCTCTTAGGCCAATGGAAGACTGTAATAAAGCAGACTGGTGAAAAAGTGTTTCAATAAAATAGATCTTGTCCGCTCTGCGGCTCTTGATGACTCACGTCACAATAATTTCCTGGGTGCCATCAAGCTCTCCTCCTACCAATCTGAGCGACGAGTTATTATTTTGTGATAATAGAGGAAAATGAAACGCATTATTATCTGAGCAGCTCCATCTCACCGAAATCTTCTTGAGGTATCCAGAAACCATATTTTCCACCATCAGCACAAAGGATCAATCAGCAGCAGACTACTACACGTACCTTGGAAATTTTCTTGAGCACAGATTTGCTACAGAAGTTTTTGTACGCCCCCTTACACCACTGATGGTGTAGACTCTTTTCGCAAAAATGTACACCTGATCTGGATTTTATATATGAAGTATATATTTTGTTCGGTTTAAGCTTTCATGATGGATTCTGAGTTACAATTGGTTGATTACACTGAGGACACGGCCTCAGAAGAGGACATCTTTGTCTCCTATTGGTCTCCTGATGTCAAGGTCACTAGGGCCATGGCGGGTGCGGAGCCAAAACTCTTTATACCTGCCAAAACGTTGGATAAGGGGGTGGGGGTCAATAGTTTTGACAAATTTGTTCCCGACATGGGCCCCGTCTTGCAAGGGGAGTCTAGTTGGCACGCAGAGGGCCCTTCAAGCTATTCCCTCGTGGTCACATCATAATAGGGTGATGGTGTTCATGTGATTGCAAACAATGCAGCCATGGGAAGGAGTAATGGGGGTGTCAGTAGACTCGAGCTGTGGTCTTTGTCAGATATATCCAGTCTTCGGGAGGAGCAGGTTGGATGTGGTGTTGTGACGGACCAGAATGATCCAGGTTTAGAGTTCATTGGTGCGAATTTACAGTTGCAAGATCTGCAAGGTGGTGAGGTTATTCATGCAATGGATCAGCGAGCAAAGCAGAAACAGAAGGTGACTAAATCGCAAGGAGGTGGTATTTCTTTGGTTGTTGGCGAAGATGTTCGAGTAGAGCAAATTGGATTGTTAGCAGGGAAGACTTTGGTGGGAAAATTCCTAGTCGTAGAATGAAAGAATGACTTCAGCTAGAGTGAGCTCCTATTCTGGGGTATGGCTCGATATTTCATTTTCTTGCAAAAGCCTGGCTCAGATTTATTTTCAGGTGTGACAAGGATGCCCTAAAAATTCTAAAAGGTAACTGGTTTTTGGACAAGGCTTACCTGTCCATCAAACCCCGGCATCCTTGTTTCGGTGCATAGGAAGAATTCTCTGCTGGTACATTCGAGTAGAGCAAATTCGATTGTTAGCAGAGAAGACTTTGGTGGGAAAATTCCTCAGTTGTAGAATGAAAGAATGGCTTCAGCTAGAGAGGGCTCCTATTCTGGGGTATGGCCCGATATTTCATTTTCTTGCAAAAGGCTGGCTCCGATTTATTTTCAGGTGTGACGGCGATGCCCTAAAAATTCTAAAAGGTAACTGGTTTTTGGACAAGGCTTACCTGTCCATAAAACCCCAGCATCCTTGTTTCGGTGCATAGGAAGAATTCTCTGCTAGTACTCCGGTCTAGGTAAAATTACCAAGTTTGCCTTTGGAGATGTGGTCCGGGCATGTTTTGCGAGCTATTGGTGACACATTGGGTAAGTACATTCTGTCGGATGACAGTTACAAATCCTGTAATGGTCGATCTATTGCCCGGATTCTAGTAGAAATTGATGTTAGTCAGGGCTTGTTTGAATCAATGCAGTTGATGGCTGGTGATAAATCATACACCCAAAACCTTAAATTACATGAATTTCCCTTTCCGATGTGTGAGATGCCATCAGTATAGCCATATTCTCCGTGACTGTGACAAGTCTTTTACAAAACATTATTGGGTAAAAGTAGAGAACAATTTTGGTAGGGGGGAGGATAGGGTTGTTCTTCCAGAAGAAACTCCTCACATTTTGTTGAGTCGACATGCCATGTTGAGGGTGAAGTTGTGGGGGATGGTCGAATGCCTAATGGTGTGAAGGAGGTGATTTTGGCAGGGATATGGGTTTGATGGTTGGTGACATTTCTATTCCCTTAATTTTTGGCTCTCGTCAATTGGAAGGCATTGAGGAGGAAGGCCCAACCCGACCAAGGTTTTTCAACTTCTCTCCTTCTCAACTGCAAAAGATGGATATGCATTGGAGTTTGGGTGTACACCCTCCAGATGAGACTACTTCAATTCCTTACTCGATGTCTAAAACGAAGTCCGTTGATCATATGGCATCGAGGGAGGGCTCTATTGTTCGTTGTCAAGATGAAGTAGAGGGGGTAAGGGACACCTTTTTAGAGTATGTTGAGTCAGAAGTTAGACTGGTAGAAGGGGAGGGTTTTTCTATTAATCTATCCCATGACTCGGACCCTACGTTTGATAGGGGGGATAACCCTGTTGAGAGGTTGGTTCATGGGCTTTATTCTCCTCGAAAACGAGGAAGCGGTCATTACCACCTGAGACCTTGTACCTCCTCCCATGACTCTGTTTTCTGGGAGGTTGGGATTCGATGTTCTAAAGGAGCATGGGGGTCAAAAGGATAGCAAAAAATCTTATGTGAAGTGTGCACAAGAGGCAGCAATTAAAGAAGTTAATCAAGGCAAGCAAAGACTTGTTACTGGGAGTCTTAAAGCAGGGATAACCCATGGTGGGGTTAAACCATGTTGATCCTATCCATTAACATTTGTGGCCTGGGGGACCAGGCCAAAACATTGACTCTCAAATGGTTGGTGGACGTAAATAAGCCTAAGGTGATTTTTAATCAGGAAACCATGGGCAAAGGGGATACTATAGTTAGGGATCCAAAGAAGTCCTTTGTGGGATGTGGGAATTCTTGGCTCTGGATGCAAAAGGATTTTTTGGTGGCCTCATTACTGGCTAGAGTCAAAACATTTCATTAATCAACTCCTTTGTTGTGTGTTCAGGTCTGTGCATAGAGGTTTGTAGCAAGAGCATTGGCATGGAATTGACTTTGCTCAATGTGTATGGACCTCATGAGGGAAAACAAACTTTATGGACTGATTTGCTATCTTCACAATGGATAAAGGTTGAAAATTTGATCATGGGGGGAGATTTGAATCTCACTCTGAATAGAGGTGAGATCTGGGGTACCTCTGCAGGACAGGATAGGTTGGCAGATTTCTTTCTTGAACAATTTGAGAACGCAGATTGGGTTGATATTGAGCCTATTGAGTTGAGGCCTACTTGGTCAAATAACAGATCAGGTGTTGAAGGGGTTTCTAAGCGATTGGCCAGGTTTCTGGTACATCATGCATTGTTGGAAAAGGTGGAAAGATACGAGACATGGGTTGATTCTTCCAATGGAAAGAAAGCAATGAGTATAAGGGATTTCACTTGGCCAGTTGGAAGTGGATAGCTACACCTAAATCTTAGGGGGGCTGAGGGCTCAAAGATATTCACTTGTTTGGTTGGTCCTTAGCTGCAAAGTCCCTGTGGAATTTACTTACAAAAGACAATCTTTGGAGGAGGATCATCATACAAAAATACATTGCATCAAATTCACTCTTGGACTAGGTAAGAATGGAGAGGAAAAGTATCCAGAACGTGTCAAATAAATGGAAATCCATGACATTAGCCTTCCCTGTGATTGGTAGGTACTTAGCATGCAAGGTTGGCAATGGGGCATAGGTGAAGATAGGGATTGATGCAATTATGGGATGTGGCCAGGAGGTCTTTCTTAAGGAAAATCTGGTATTTACTTTACAGGAGTTGGGGAGATGCACACTAGATATGGTCAGCAATCCAACTAAAACTACTCTCTGGTCCCAAGGCTGGTTGTCAACTCAGGAATTAGGGTTGAATGATGAGATGAGTCAAAGGATGGGAGTCCTTTCTGACTGAACTGAGAAGAGCCCATATAAGGTTGAGTGGGGATCCCTACGATTTAGTATGGGCAATGAATAAGAGTAGGGGTGATTACATTGAAGCTTGGCTATCTATCTCTACAATTGCTCAACCTGCTGAGATCAGATGGTGGTGGTTAAAATTGTGGAAGATTAAGGCTCCACCTAAGAGTATATCGTTAATGTGGTTGATTCTGAATAATAGAGTATTGACTTGGGAAATGCTTCAAAAGAGGAACAAGATTGGCCCTGGAAGATGTTCATTGTGTAAAGCAAATGAGACTACCACTCATCTCTTCTTGTCTTGTTCATTCTCTATGCATGTCTGGAAGGAGTTGGAGACTTCGTTGGGTTTTCAAGATTTGTGGCGTAAAGAGACAGTGGATATGAATTTCCAAAAGTGGTTTATAAGAAGGGAGTTGAAGCCTTTTAGGGTGGTTCCCTTCTTAATCGCTTGGGGAATATGTTTGGCCCGCAATTTTAGTTTATTTGAAGATAAACCAATCCCGTTTCAAATATTTGCCCAAGTTCTGGTATGTTATCAGTTTACAAACCTAATTTAAGTATAATGGAGTAGAGGGTTGTGGGAGCACTTTCGGTGGATAGGTCTTATGCTTGGAGTTCCTTTGACAGGGCCATTCAAGGACGCAGACTTGCAGTTTGGGTTTTGTCTTACTTCTATCAGAGTCTCATTTTTTCACTGCAAAGGATAATCTGGGAAAAGGAACAAATAATGTTGGGGAATTCAAGGATTTACTTTTCCTTATGAAATTTGCACTTAACAAAGAGATTGTAAGGCTTCAAACTTTTGGGGATTCAGCTCTCACTATAAATTGGATGCAGAAGCAGCTTCAAGTCCATAGTACTGGTTTAGCCCCATTGGTTAAGCACTTGAAGGAAATTTCAATGCAGTTTCAGGAAGTTTCTTCCAAGCATGTTTACAGGGAGCTCAATGTTCAGGCTGGTACCCTTTCTAAAGATGGTTTACAGTTGATGAAAAATCAGATCATTAAAGGTGAATACCAGGAGGGGGTTTTAGTCCACTCCAGGTACACTAATGTTTTGAGTTTTTATTTTTATTTTTTTGTGAGTGGATTTCAATGTAATTTTTTGACAGGCCTTGATTTGGTTACTTGATAGTTGTTTTGATGAAATGATGTAAGTCCTTCAAATATGTCTATATCGTTGTTAGAATTAGGGAAAGAAACAGAAAATATACCTTTTTAAATTTTTATGTTAGCTAGATCAGCAAGAACATAGTAGATCTAAAATAAAACTTTGAACAGAAATATATAGTAAAACAGTAGATCTGAAACATGCAGTATTTCTGATTAAGCAAAGCTTAGATCTGAACTATACATATATTTATGAGTGAGCAAAGCAGTTAGATCTGAACTATAGATATATTTCTCAGCAAGTAAAGCAATTAGATCTGAACCATAGAAATATTTCTAAGCAAGTAAAGCAATTAGATCTGAACCATAGAAATATTTATGAGTAAACAAATCAATAGATCTGAACCATAAGAATATTTCTGAGTAAACCAATCAATCGCGGCCCTAAAAGGTTCCAGTTCTGCTCAAGGAATGGGACAGCAACCACTTAGGAGAGGGTCAGTTGCAGTAGACTGGCAGAGAGAGGAGAGGGTGGCAGCTTAGACACTTGGCAGCAGCAGATATCAACCCTCAACACAGCAAAAGGTACCTAGCAACAGCAAAGAAAAACACAGCAACTCAAATGGACTTGGCAGATGGAGGTCGAACTGTACTGTCAAAGGAGGTCGCAACACATAGAGAGAAATCTCAGAGCAATCCGCCACCTAGCATAGGAGAGTGAGTGAGTGAATAGAAAAGTTAGGGGAAGGGTTTCTATTTTTAGTTTTAGGCTAGGGCTTAGGGTTATAAAAATATAATTAATATAATGACATATTAATTAATATATATATTAATTTAATATGTCACATTTAAATATTAATTAATATTTTTATTTTAATCTTGTTAAGCCCTAAAAACAAAAATACAAACCCCTCTCAAACCCAAACTCAAAAACCAAAGGGTGAAGAACAAGCAAGGGGTTAGAAGAGGCAAAGAGGTTTTTTTAATGGCAACACATGTCCATATGATTCTCAAGGTGACCAATTAACTTTATCATCACTGCATAAGAGGTACATCCTACAATGTGGTCATGCTCATCTTCATAGTCTCTCCTAGGTCCTGTGGACCATCCTTTTGAGAGAGGAAGAGGATCACACACCAACACATCTTGGTATTACACCAAGATCTACCTGATCAAAGACCAAGTTGCCCCGGAACATATCTGGAGTCTTATCCACCAAGGTACAAGACCAAGGATCAACCCATGCTTTAGGCATGGGTACCCTAGAACACATCCAGGGGCCCTAGACATATCTAGGGACTTATATTGTTTGGTCCCAGACCAAGAACCCCAGTCATCTATTGGGGGCCCTCACAAGGGTCTTTTTCCATGGCTCTAACTACTTGGTCCCAGACCAAGAACCCCAGGAGTGTATTGGGGGCCCTAGTCCACAACTAGGGTCTTATGCCATCCTCCAAGGAGAATGGCTCTTGCAGCTACATTAAATTCAACACTCCCTCTTAGCAAGAGAGGCATTCTCAGCAACACCAAGCTTGTCTCGAAAGTACACAAACTTTGTCAAGGACAATGGCTTGGTCAAAATATCTGTCGTTTGTTCTGTCGTTGGAACATACTGAATACTGAGAATGTTCTTCTGCACCATGTCTCGGACATAGTGATATCTCATCTCAATGTGCTTCGACCTATCGTGAAACATCAGATTCTCGGAGAGCTTCATACAGCTCCGGTTGTCACAGTGAATGAATGTGGGTTCCAGCTCTGCACTGAACAAGTCTGAAAGTAGCTTCCTAAGCCACATTGTTTCTCTGCTAGCAGCACTGGAAGCAATGTATTTTGCTTCTACAGTGCTCTGGGCTATGGAGCCCTGTTTCCTATTGGAGCAGGAAATCATCATTGAACCCAAACTGAAGCAATATCCATAAGTGCTCTTCCGATCCACTGTGTTGCCCATCCAATCTGAATCTGTAAATCCATGAAGCATTACACCTCCACTGGAAGTGTATCTGAGACCATAGGCAACAGTCCCCCGAACATATCTCAAAATATGTTTAACAACGACCATATGTATATGCTTCGGTTCACACATGAACTAGCTGAGGGCATTTACTGCATAACAAATGTCTGGTCTAGTATGTACGAGGTACATCAATGACCCAATGATCTGCCAATATAAGGTGGGGTCTTCAGGATCTGAGCCTGTGACCTGATCTTGTAATTTCTTTAGGTTAGAGATCATTGGTGTGATCATGGACTTACAGTCCATCATGCCAAATCTGCAGAGCACATCAACTGCATATTTTCTCTGAGAGAGAAGGATCTCACCTAGTTTCTGCCACACTTCCAAGCCCAAGAAATAATGCATGAACCCCAAGTCTTTCATTTCAAACTCTGCGGAAAGCTCCCTCTTAGTCTGAGCTATCAAATTTTCCTCTCTAGTGAGGAATAGATCATCCACGTATAAGACTAAGATAACTGGATGATTTTGTACAATCTTTATATAAAGATTGGGATCTGCTATGCTCTTAGTGAATCCAAGACTCTGTAGAAAGTTGTCCATTCTACCATACCAAGCTCTCGGAGCTTGCTTCAACCTGTACATGGCTTTCTTGAGTTTGCACACATGAAATTCTTTCTCATGGATCACGAAACCTTCAGGTTGTTTGATATACACTTCTTGCTCAACTTCACCGTTAAGAAAAGCAGTCTTAACGCCCATCTGGTGAAGTTTCCAACCAAAAACTGTTACAAGGGAGATAATAATCCCGATGGAAGTATATCTGGCAACTGGAGCAAAGATCTCGTCATAGTCGATTCCTTCTTTCTGAGAGAAACCACGAGCCACGAATCTAGCCTTGTATTTTTCAATACTGCCATCTGTTGCATGCTTTATCTTATAAAGCCATTTGGAAGTTACCATTGATTTGCCACGAGGTCTAGGAACCACTGCCCATACATCATTTTTTAGAATTGAATCATATTCTTCTATCATAGCATCTTTCCACACTTGATGTTTGGAGGCTTCTTCAAATGTGGAAGGCTCTGAATCAATCACAATATTCAACTTAGCTATGAGACTGAAGTACTTATCTGGTTTCTTGCTTTCTCTGAAGGTGCCCTTAGGAGCTGAATGTTTTTCTGCTTCCTTTAGAATTACCCGACACCAGGCTGGTTTCCTTTTAATAGGAGGTATCTTCAAAGGAAAGTCAATATTATCCCTTGAGGGATCCACTGGAAGTTCTAAGGTCTCCTCCCTCTGCTTATCTGGAAGAAGAGAATCTGAAGAATCAAGTGGTGGCGCTTCCTGCTTCCCTGAATCACATGGAAGTTCTCTGGCCCGACGAAAAGTTGTCTCTTCATGAAAAGTCACGTCTCTGCTTACTTCGATGAACTTTTGCCCTGGGATATAAATTCTGTAAGCCTTTGAGGTTTCACTGTATCCCACAAAAGTTTCTTTCTTTCTGGAGGGCTCTAGCTTAGTCCTCTTTTCTTTTGGAATGTAAACATAGACTGGACTGTCAAAGATTCTTAATTGATCAACTGAAGGCTTTATACCGGTGAAAATTTCTTCTGGAGTTTTCGCTTCAAGAGCTTTGTGTGGACATCTATTCTGAATGTAGACTGCAGTACTGGCAGCTTCAGCCCAAAGAGATAACGGTAAGTTTTGGTCATACATCATGGCCCTGGCTACTTCACAGTTAGTTATGTTCTTCCTTTCTGCGACCCCATTCTGTTGGGGGTTATACGGCACAGTCAGCTCCCTCTTAATCAAAGAAGCCCGACAGAGTTCATCATATTTGAAAGAGTCAAATTCTTTACCATTGTCTATTCTGAAAACCCGAATGTATCTGCCTGTTTGATTTTCAACAAGATTCTTGAAATCTTTAAATATGTTCAAAGATTCATCTTTAGTCTTTCAAAAATAAATCCAAGTTTTACGAGAACAATCATCAATAAAAATGATATAGTAAATACAACCATTCATAGATGGAGCAGTCATGGACCCACAAAGATCAGAATGAATTAGATCTAGAATGCCATTAGATTTTTTATTGCTGAGAGGATAGGGTTTCTTTGTATTCTTACCGAGTGCACAACCTCTACAAACACTATCATGCTCAAAAGAAAATACTGGCATACCTGTCACCATCTTTTGCAAACCTGGAAGTGCATTGTAATTGAGATGTCCAAGCCTTTTGTGTCAAAGCTCGCAGGGATTTACCATCTCGTGAGCTAGTGCTTGAACAACCTGACCTGAAATTTTATAAAGTCCACTCTCACGAGTTCCAATGGTTATAGCAGTGCTCGTATCTTCATTTGAGGACCACATGAGGGTCTTCCCTTTGGTGAAGGCTATTGAGTAACCTTTCTTTTCTAACACTGCAACTGAGATTACATTTTTCTTTAAACCAAGAACATAAAGAATTTCATCAATATGAAAGATATTACCTGATTAAAGTTGGAAAGAAGCAGATCCAAAAACTTTTATGTCATAAGTACCATCATCACCCAGTTCCACCTTTACATTGAATTTCTTGTCCCGATAGTTTGCAAGATTTTGTTTGAAGCCTGTCATGTGTTTGGAAGCACCGTTGTCCATTAACCAAATTTCCTCCGACTTTGGTTATGGTGCCAGAAAAAGCTAAGATAAGATAATATTCTTGATGTTGTTCTTGCTCTTTGGTGGTTGCCTTGGTTTGTCTTCTTTGAGGTTCCTCTTGAGGTTTAGCCTCTTCAGTGGCAACTGAAGCTTGGAACTTTATTTTTCTTTTCTGTTGAGAGGGAGGGTTCCTGCAATCTCTTGCATAATGTCCTAGCTTATTACAGTTGAAACATTTTACTTTAGATAAATGAGGATTAAGATGAGATAACTTACCTTGAGGTTTCTTACCTTTGCCTTTAGATTTATGGAACTTCTTCCATTTATTGGCATTTGTTGCAAGGGCATGATCTCTTAGTATTGAATGATCATTTCTATTTTTGAGTCTTCCTTCTTCTTCTAAGCAGTCATGCCACAATCTGTCAAAGTTAGGCTGAACTTCTCTTCCATTGATTGATGCGAGAAAAACTCTCCACGACTCAGGGAGTCCATCAACTGCAGTTTGCACAAAGTCATCATCATCCACAGCAACTCCCATTGCTATAAGTTAATCTCTGGTTTGAGCAATCTTGGAGAAGAAGGCAGCAATTGATTCATCTTTTCCCATCCTCAAAGTACGTAGTTGTTTCTTCAATATTCTTTTCTGAGTTGGTGTCTTTTTTTCATAGAGGTTTGTCAAAGCATCAAAACAATCTTTGGCAGTCCTTAGATGACCAATGATGGGCATCATGTTGTCCTTAACAGAATCAAAAATGATTCTTTTAGCCTTGATTTGTTTCTTTCTGTATGTTGCCCTGGTTATGTTTAAAGTGAGTTCTTCAATTACCCTGGTGATCAGCTCTTCTAGATCATTCTCTTCAAGAATGTTAACTATTCTGTATTTCCAAGCATTGAAGTTGGAGGCCCCTATTAGTCTGTCTTCAACTTTAACTGAAGAGGAGGCCATGCTAAGATCTTGATCAGTTTAGTAAAAGAGATGTTATTGATCTGCAAAAACAACCCTAACAATATGGATCTACGCAGGCTCAAGTCTGCACTTCTTGAGCTCGTTTCATGCCCTAAGCTCTAATACCATGTTAGAATTAGAGAAAGAAACAGAAAATATACCTTTTTAAATTTTTTTGTTAGCTAGGTCAGCAAGATCATAGTAAATCTAAAATAAAACTCTGAACATAAATATATAGTAAAACAGTAGATCTAAAACATAAAGTATTTTTGATTAAGCAAAGCTTAGATCTGAACTATAGATATATTTCTGAGTGAGCAAAGCAGTTAGATCTGAACCATAGAAATATTTCTGAGCAAGTAAAGCAATTAGATCTGAACCATAGAAATATTTATGAGTAAACAAATAAATAGATCTGAACCATAAGAATATTTTTGAGTAAACAAATCAATAGATCTGAACCTAAACAATAGATCTGAGTATAAGCAATTAAATAAAGATGAAACTGCAACTTACCTCTTGAAGATTTATCTTTGTGTAATAAAGAAAAGCTTGACACACATAAGAAATATTTGGCCACTGATGTTATGCCCATATAAGTCTAGGACTCATGGATCAACCTTAATGGGTTAAATCTCTATCAATGAGAATGTAGGACTATTATGCCACCATAGAGAAACCTCACACAAAAGACAACAAACCCTCAAATTGAAATTCTAGAAGCAAACCCTTATCCCAGCCACATACAGTGAGGAAGTTCAAGATCTGAACAACTAGAGGACGACTGCCTATAGTAAGGGACTATCAACCCAGCAAGAAGGTTGCGGCCCTAAAAGGTTCCAGTTCTACTCAAGGAATGGGATGGCAGCCACTTAGGAGAGGGTCGGTTGCAGTAGACTGGCAAAGAGAGGAGAGGGCGGCAGCTTAGACACTTGGCAGCAGCAGATATCAACCCTCAACACAGCAAAAGGTACCTGGCAGCAGCAAAGAAAAACACAGCAACTCAAATGGACTTGGCAGATGGAGGCCGAACTATACTGTCAAAGGAGGCCACAGCACATAGAGAGAAATCTCAGAGCAATCTGCCACCTAGCATAGGAGAGTGAGTGAGTGAATAGAAAAGTGAGTGGAAGGGTTTCTATTTTTAGTTTTAGGCTAGGGCTTAGGGTTATAAAAATATAATTAATATAATGACATATTAATTAATATAAATAGTAATTTAATATGTCACATTTAAATATTAATTAATATTTTTTTATTTTAATCTTATTAAGCCCTAAAAACAAAAATATAAACCCCACTCCTACCCAAACTCAAAAACCAAAGGGTGAAGAACAAGCAAGGAGTTAGAAGAGGCAGAGAGGTTTTCTTAGTGGCAACACATGTCCATATAATTCTCAAAATGACCAATTAACTTCATCATCATTGCATAAGGGGTACATCCCATAATGTGGTCATGCTCATCTTCATAGTCTCTCCTAGGTCCTGTGGACTATCCTGGGAGAAAGAAAGAGGATCACACACCAACACATCTTAGTATTACACCAAGATCTACCTGATCAAAGACTAGGTTGCCCCAGAACATATCTGGGGTCTTATCCACCAAGGTACAAGATCAAGGATCAACCTATGCATGGGTACCCTAGAACACATCCAAGGGCCCTAGACATATCTAGGAACTTATACTGCTTGGTCCCAAACCAATAACCCCAGTCATCTACTGGGGGGCCTCACAAGGGTCTTTTGCCATGGCTCTAACTGCTTGGTCCCAGACCAAGAACCCCAAGAGTGTACTGGGGGCCCTAGTCCACAACTAAGGTCTTATGCCATCCTCCAGGGAGAATGGCTCTTGCATCTGCATTAAATTCAACAATCGGGATTATCTTTCAGATGAATGGTGGGTAGAATTATGGGCAGTTCAGTGATATGTAATGACAGTAGCACAAAATTTGACAATTGTGCATCATGCACCATGTGGAATGTATTTTTAATTCTCCTTGTATGAAAAATACGTTTTTTTCTTGGAAAAAAATGTGATTGTAAGTCAAAAATATACAAAATACATAAAATTAATCCAGATTCCAGAATAACCACTTTGAGAAACAATGGCGTAAGTTTTCCAGTTTTTCCTTCATAGAGAAAGTAGCTCTATATATGGAATTGAGATAGATAATTCCACATATATAATCAGATTATGGCTTTTCCCATTTATATGGCAAAACTTGGTGCTTAGTAGGTACAAACCATTATAACCTCAAAAGCATCAAGATACATATTAATACCATACTCTGATTAAACTAAGCAAGAGACAACATCTCATTTTGCTATTTCCCAGTGCCCATTAAAAGGAGCACCAGGGTTAATTCCATGTATCCAACTAAATTAGCTTAAGTGTGAGAATGATAACTAGTAACAAGCACTAAAATAACAGAACCCATAATATCTGACAGAATAAACTCATTTAGTCACCATATGATTTGCAAGACTTTAAACAACACCAACACTGATCAGAACAACCAGGAAAAGCGCAATTACTTACACTTTAGAAGGATAATGGCGTTTCTTGTGCTCCAAGATCTCAGAATATATCCATGCTATAAATACAGGGGTTATTCCAAGGAAAAATGACACCTGTAATATAACATTAAGGTGAGTCAAGTAATACAAGGCAGCAGCTTAAAAGTAGGAACCAGTATTTTCTACAAATCATAATGCCAACGGACTGAGAAAGAAAACCGTAATACAAGCCAACGTTGAGCTAGCCATCTGTACATCACATAAATATTACAAACAAATATATTCTCTACTGCTCAATATGTTCCCATAATATTAGTTACCTTCAGAGGCATTTTGAAACTACATAGTACAGATTAACGGAAACCGTTTCTAAAAATGGCTTTCCCAAATACTGCTC
>ML804367.1:42198-66686 GCA_009831015.1 Picea engelmannii
TACCCTGGTTACTAACCTAGGGTCTTTATCAATATTGGTCCCAGACCACATATCCCAGGAGTGCACTGGGTGCCCTAGATCTCGTCTAGGGTCTTAGCCATCCTCCAGGAGAATGACTCTCGCTGCTGCATGTAAATTTAACAGATGTCAAGACAACGTTTCTTAATGGAATGATAGAGGAGGAGATATACATAGAGCAGCCAGAGGGGTTTGAGGTGTAGAGCAAGGCATCTCATGTTTGCAGGTTAAGAAGAGCGTTATATGGGCTCAAGCAAGCACTACATGCCTGGTAAAGCAGGATCGACAGTTATTTGCTTGGGATGGGCTTCACCGAGAGTGAGGCTGACTCCAACCTCTACTACATATTGGTTAAGGGGGAACCACTCATTCTTGTATTATATGTGGATGAATTGTTTTTTACAGGATCAGAGAAGCTCATAGCGGATTGCAAGAGAGATCTTGTTGTTGAGTTTGAGATGAAGGACTTGGATCTGATGCATTATTTTCTTGGTTTGGAGGTGTGGCAAAAGGATGGGTAGATTTTCCTTGGACAAGGGAAATATACCGTGGAGATCCTGAAGCAATTTGGCATGCAGGATTGGACGCCTATGGCAACACCCATAGTTACTAACTGGAAGAAGATAGATGCTTCCAAGTCAGAGGGAGTAGATGCCACTCTCTACAGGCAGCTCATTGGCTCTATTACGTATCTAGTTAACACTAGACCAGATTTGTGTTTTTCCGTCAACGCAGTCAGTCAATTCATAGTAGAGCCTAAGCATGTACACTGGGTGGCAGCAAAACATGTGTTGAGATATCTGTGTGGGACAGTTGAATTTGGATTGAACTATATCCGGGGAGATGGAGTGAAGCTCGTGGGTTATTCGGATGCAGATTGGGCAAGCAGCAGTGTGGACAGGAAGAGCACATCAGGTTGTTGTTTCAGCTTGGGTTCAGCGGCTATTTCCTGGTTTAGCAGAAAGCAAAAATCAGTTGCTTTGAGCTCTGTAGAGGCTGAAAACATGGTAGGCAGCTTGGCATCATGTGAGGCCATTTGGCTTCGGAAGCTACTCATGGGCTTGTTTGATCAGGTGTTGGACACAACAGTGATTCACTATGATAATCAGAGCGGCATCAAGCTCTCTGAAAATCCGGTGTTTCATGATAGGTCCAAACACATTGAGATAAGGTACCACTTCATTCGGGACTGAGTGCAAAAAGGTTCTGTAAAGCTACAGTATGTGCCAACCGGTGAGCAAATTGTAGACATACTCACGAAGCCTTTGGTGAAAGGAAAGTTTGTCTATTTCAGAGACAAGTTGGGGGTTGTACAGAACACCTTCCTCACTAAGAGAGAGTGTTAATTTTTTCTGTAGCAGCAGCAGGTGTTCCCACATGCCTAGTGCCCAAAGGCATGCATGGGACTTTAATTTGACACATATCAGCCTTAAAAATTAGCCTAAGTTTTACTTAGGAAATTCAGCCAAAGGTTTGTTGTTAGTGGATTGTGGGGCCCTGTCAAGGGGGGGCGCTCAGCCTTAGTGTTGAGTGGGGCCCTGCCTTGAGCAGTGAACCCCCAAGTGCTGTGTGGGGTCCAGAGAGAGGAGGCACCCCAATCTGGAACCTTGAAGCTTTTGCTGGGCGCTGATCCAGCAAGGGGGGTGGCTAGGTATAGAGCAAGGCTGAGGGTGCTGGGATGCTCATTCAGTCATTTGGTGAGCAAGAGAAGAGTGGGAGCAGGGCTGAGAGAAGGAAGAGAGGAGCTGTTGTTGAAGGAGACCTTTCGGCTGGTTTAGGGCGCACTCAGTGGAGGTCATCTACAGGCCATACTGTGCAGCAGAGACAGCCCATACTCAGGGCCATATACAACAGCAACAGTGACGCTGATTTCTGAGTATATTCAGCAGAGTGAAGAAGGCAGAACCAGAGGGTTTTGGAGCAGCAGTTTGAGGCTGCACACAGCAGCCTTGAACAGACATCAGAAGAGGCCATAACAGGCCGCACAAGACAGCCAGAAGGAAGCCATACAGGCTGGAGGAAGCTGGGATGAACAGCACCTGTTTTGCTGGCCCGGATCTAATCAAAATCCTTCTACTGTACTGTAAGAATTTGCTGTTTAATTTCTGCTACTGTAACTTCTCTCCGATAGCCCAATAAAGCTCCCCTCTTAGCTGGTTTTCCCCACACTAGGATTTCCAGGGTACCCACTGTGTCATTGTGTGTGTTTGATTTATTATTTCCGCTGTGCTTACATGTTTACTCAGTAGTATAATTTTTAGCATAGATCAGAGTCAATTTTCTGAGTTGAAATTAAATTTCTGGGTTATAATCTATAGGCTAAATTATCAGTCGCTGGGTATTAAAAGTTTTACATTTCCATCAACAGATCAATCATCAGACCCAATCAGCATCGATAATGATTGATTGACTGTATTAAACGCTAAAGAATCTGAGAGGACTAGATCTACAACATAATTAATTCTGAGTCGTATCTTTCTCTAGCGTGTTCCCAACTTAGCATGCCATGAAGTCATCCCCTCCACCTAACCTTCTTTCTCCACTTGCATATTTGACACAATTTCTAACCTGAATTTCTTCCTTTAGATGAAATCTACTTCTTGCCTTGATTTATTTTTAAGAAACTGAAGCCACATAACCCTACCCATGGCAAACTTTGCACCTGAAAATTACATTCTTTGAATCTAAATTCTCTTTCCAATTCAAACCCAAAAGATTCTAGTAGAACTGCATCTGGTAAACCTTTCCCCAAATCCACCTCTGTTTATTCAAACCCAAAAGATTCTAGTAGAACTGCATCTGGTAAACCTTTCCCCAAATCCACCTCCGTTTATATTTTGGGACAGAAAACTAAAATATTTGTAAAGATAGACCATTGCGATTTGTAAAATATTGGTAAACCTTTCTAGTAGAATTGTTCCTAGTCTTCATTGTAACATGGACCATTGCGACTGTTGTCTGGTAACTGTGGAAGACATCCGTGAGGTTAGGAGCAGTCTCCAAAGATGCTCCAAGGTGATCTCAGGGCTTCATTCACACTTGTCCTCAGCCATTGCACAGACAGACAGATGGAAATTGGAAATAGAATCCAAGAGTAAGGAGGTCAATAAATCCAGGGATTGCTTCTATGTGGAGTCAGAAAAGCACATCCTGGCTCTATAAAACTGGGAAATGGAGTCAAGGAGTGAAATTGCAATGTCACAGATGAAGCACACACAATTGGAAGTGAGTCTCTCTGTGATTTGGGATCTGCTAGTCCAGATTGCTAGGCATGTTGCCAGTTGGTATGCCTCCTGAAGAGCTGCTCCCTAGAGGACCTGGGCACCAGAATGACTCCGAAGACTCCCATGGAGAGACTGAAGCTAACAGCCAGGTGGTTTCCATGGTGGATTCAGCTTGATAGTTCTTTTTATTTTCATCATCTAGGTAATGTATTGTAAGTTTCTTCATTTGTTAGGGCAGTTTATCAGACTCTATACCTACAAATTTTGGAGCAAGAAAACACTGCTAATTTTGGTTGATAGGTGGTTTGGGATCTCTCTATTTTGCCTCTCTGGCTTGATAGAAAATCAAAAAAAATTGCACTGTATTAAGGCTGTATGGGTAAAGCCGCAACCAGTTTTTTATGAATACAAATATTCATTATCTTTTAAAAAAAATTAGGTGATTTGGCATAATTCCATTCAAAAATTCTTTTTGTACTTTAGCTATGATAAACTACTACTACTACAGTAGCTTGGTTTGTGATGCAGAACACTACATTACACTTCATATATAGAAAACTGTCATCATTCTTGAAAGGAATTTCTGTGATAACACAAACAAGAAGGCAGCCACATTGCAAATCTCATCTAACTTCAAGCGCATATTGAATTTCTCTTAGTTAAAAGGTCGATGATTGCACTAAATTGCATCATCATGACCCTTAGTTTTGGCCTTAGAATTGGTGACTGCAAACTTACATTTACATTGGCTCTACCTCTGGATCCAGGTTAACATATAAAAATTAGGACGAGAACCTGTACAAATTGCCAATTGGTTTTCACTTTTGTTCACTATAAGTACACTTGATGATAGATATGCCAAGTTGGTGGGGCAACTGATTAGTAGGTTAGCACCATGTGAGTTTCAACCACATCAGGAATGGTGATAAATGTCAAGTGGGCCATGGCACTGACCATGGGCACTCTGCTGTGTGGGAGGTTTGTTGTTGGACATGCTTTATCCCGTCACTCAAGGTATCACAATATGCAAGATGCATGACTAATCTCCTCTTAGAATATAAGAAGGTTCCATGCATTCTAACATCCTTGTCTGGACTATTTACAAATATGAATTTTTTTGCAAGGTGATAGGGAGACAGATTCATAACAGTGGCGTCAGGGTAGATTTTAAGTTTTCCTCCAACTGAACCATTAAATACAATGAAAAAATAAAATAGCCACCCCTTCAGTTGTGAAGAAACAAATCAACCACGAGATATTGATGACAGGCTAAAAACCTAAATCAAATAGTAAAAGAAATGGAAATTCAATCTCAAACGACGACTCAAATAACCAATCTTCTAGTAAAGAATAAAAAGCACAAAATAGCAGTTTGCTACTAACAAATAGTAGGCTTGAAGTTATCTTTGTAATTTCTTTGGTAAAAACTTGGCAGCTTTGGACTTATGTCCAGAATAAATAAAAATAGATTTAAAGTTTAATAGAAAAGACAAAAACATATAAAAAGTCCAAGCTAATTGACATTACAATCTTCACTGAAACCTTAACATAGTATAGTGCAAAGCTGAAAAGATCTCAGTTATTTTCCTGAGCAGTCCCTGAAATTTATGAATTCTAATTTCCATACTTCTTACAGTAAGACATAGGTTTTCTGGATTAGGATATCTTTTGCTTCTCCTTGTGAGAATGCATTTCCCTTTGGAAGTTTTACACATTTTGTAGTAAAATTCGTATCTATGCCCCATGGTGTTTGCAGCATGACGCCAGACTTTCTCACAAAAATTAATCTTCGAGTGTTTTTCAAAACCATTAAAAGGGTTGCTCAATTCCAATGAACCTTGCATTAGATCCAGATTTGACCAAGTTCATTTTCTACATAATGGCAAGCAGACGAGAATGTAATGACCTAACCTGTAGCAGTAATCTAAAAGTATCAATGCCTAAGGCTCCATTTCAGTATAGTTACTTGATGAGCACATTTTCTTTTGTTCCATCAACTGCCATAATTGCCACCAAGAAAAGGGCATCAGATCACAAGGTGCCCTCATGGTCCTCAATCAAGAAGTTTATTGCATGTAAGTTGGATATTAATGAGGTCCATGACCCCAAGAAAGTAATGTTCCACAGGAACGCATCCCACAGGGTTGGGGTTGTGCCCCCTTCACTCCCCAAGCCCCTGGGACAAGGGGGCGCCTGGAGAAACATTTCACCGCGCCCCCTTTCTGCAAAACTCTGCAAAACACACCCCGAAATGTTTCGCCAAGACACATTTCGCAAAAAGGGGGTCTTGTGGGCGCCCCCTCCCAAAAAGCGAGACGCATTTCGCAAAAAGGAGGGCTTGTGTGAACCCCCCTGAAAAGTGACACACATTTTGCGAAAGGGGGGCCTTGTGGGCACCCCCCTCAATTTTTTTTCCAAAATGTATAAAAACTTTTAAAAAAGGTTTAAAAAACAAAAAACTTAGCAAACTACTAAACTTAATTCACCTTTACCTATACATCTCTCTTATTTGACATTTACATGTTATTTAACATTTGAATTTGAGATGACAGTGAGTCATAATTTGCCTTGGTTACTCATGAGAGTGACTCTGACACAGAGAGTGACACTCCCATGGATGGTCCTGATGCCTTCATACAGCAGATGGATGTAAAGGACTAATCAATGGCATTGACTCCTTGATGCTCATTTGATGTTGATTTCTTTTAGCTACTATTAGTTTTCACTGTCAATTGTTAATTTTCAGTTGTAACTTTTGACTCTGGATATTGATGACTGAGTCTTTGACTTGTCACTCTTTACTATTTTAAGTAATTTTAACTTACTATTTCAGACTTCAGTATCTACCATTTAATATTTACTTAGTGCTATTTGGAATTTAAATCAATGTATTTCATTTTGTTAAGTTATAAAATTGAACTTTTGATGTGCATATATCATTCATTCGATGTGAAATATGATAATAACAATGGTGATTGATGAATCGTGTTTCTATCATTTACAAATTTGAATTTAGTATTTACATTGCACAATAATGAATTTACGTGGGCTGAATTGTTGGGATGTATATTTTTTTTTTAATTTTAGAGATGGGGCTCCCTATGCTAGCGATGCCAACATCCCCCCATCCCCCATGAATTTCCCTAAAATTTGGGGGTGGGGGGGTCTCCACACATACCCAATGTGTGTTTCCGCACTCCTGCGTCCAGGAAACTAGGGGAACATTGCAAGAAAGAAGCAAAACAGTAACACAGGAAGTGCTATCACAATTTAGGATGCTCGGGGTTTTTCTATAGTCTCAGGGATATTGTTCATGGGAACACACGAGTTATGCACAGACCAAAAACCTCCCCGGAGAATTCTTCAAGGTCACCTCAGGAGATTGTGGTATCTGATCACAGCCGGGTTTCACTGGTTTCACCGTTAGAGCACTATATCCCTATCCCTGGCTTCACCAAAACCACAGTTCACAATTCATGAGGCACGGGGGTCTTTCAGAGGGATCCATCTGAGGAAATTCTTAGGATGATATGAATGCCTGTCCAGTATGTGGGAAGATTTGTTCCAAGTGTGGGGTACTTGAGCAGCATCTGTGCATAACTCCGTGAGCAGATTTGTTCCAATATGTGGTATGAGTATCTGATCACTGTGAGGTATTTGAGCACTGTTGGAGAAGCTCAGAGTGTTGTCATGCTGCTACTTTCTGGACATTGTTGCCAGCTGCACAAACCCTGGGCAGCTCAATGGAAACTCAAAGGCTGCAATGCAGGATCGAAATCCCGAGAACTCTACCACCACAAGAAAAAAGCAGCCAGTAACTCATGCATTGCAGAATCGGAACCTCGACTGGCTCAATTTCATCGAAAGCTCGTCCAAGTAGCGATCAATGCACTGAAAAACYCATCCAAATGGGGAAATCAATGCACAGAAATAATCCACATTTCTCATCATTTTTGGAGAAACAGTTTCTAATGCTCAAAAACGAGAATGGTCGTWAAAAATGGTGTTTCTTGTCCCGTTGCTRTTTCTAGAGCGTTTTCCATGGGAACAAGACCCCATTTCATTTCTGGTAATGGAGAAGACAAGATAATTTTATTAATGTACTGACCACCAAAGTAGGGTAATAGGACCTAAAGAATACATCKAGTGTAGATTAAATATGTGAGTGTGAAAGCAACTCCTAGATCAATACTGAAGTAGAAAAGACAAAGAACTGAGAGTCTAGCTAAAAGCTAAGAACTACATATCTAGCCAGAAGAAGATATAAAAGAAGGTGCAAGYACAAGAAATTCTCAGTGCTAAAGCAAAGGAGGATGTCAAAAATCTGTTCCATCAAAAGTAAGACAACTGTCATATCCACATTAAATTAGATCGATGCAATACATTTATACAAGAAAATGCCAGTGGCATTGGTAATTTTATTTTGATCTTATCCGTGGCTCAAATACAACTCCTTGCTTATTAGGCACCCATATTGTCACCGTGGCTTTGGGAGGTCTCCACTCAAATAAGACAGATCTCTGACAAATTACTACATAAGTCTCGGGGGTCTGATTCTTAATAGTAGGTCTCTGGTTTCCTATAAATTACTAGTGCATTTGCAACTGATAGGGCTGTGTTTTTGTTTACATATCAATGGATGGCCAATAGGTTCTGCGACGGACATTCCAGGAATCTTCACAACCAGATCTGAACCAGAATCAAGGTTAATGTTGGTTGGTTTATCCTTTTTCTAAAAACACAAGTAACCTTCTAAATAACTCCAAAAAGAAAACCATATCTACCTACTTAGGAGAAAATGTATGTACCTGGCCGGCCGTAATTGGGCCTGGACTTATCATCTTGCTCAGAGTAGCTGAACTACTGCAACTTCAAATTCAAAACTCACAAACAAGCATCGAAGCCCTGGAATTTCAGGACACAAGGGAAGATCGAACCACCGAGGAGCCCACGGAATTGCTTCGAATAGCTACCGATCTGAAGCAAGATCCGCATTACCAACGGAAGCTGCAGATCAGTAGCCACTGCCCAGATCTGCGATATAAGGATCAAAATGTCCAAGGGAGGAATAAGACTGTCTACCTCTTGGGACTGGGGTCCGCGGCAGTAGAAACCGGAGATCCTTCCCGAGGGTTGTGACTCGTGAGTAGATGTGGAATCGAATAATAGTATCTTTGATTATTTCATCGAGGAGGATTTCATTTCATACATAACATTCGATTTCCTTCCACACCACACCACATCGTCGAACTCCATGTCATTTTATAATCTTAATCGTTGAAATATTTGTCGGTATGTTTAAATTTAGATGTGTTTTTTTGGATCATGATTAAGAACAAGTAAAACTCACGATTTGTTAAACTATTCCGTCGGTAGGTGATTGCACATAATTCAATGATAATAAAATGCAAGGCCAGCATCAAAGTAGAGGTCATGGTTGTTAGAAGGCATTAATAATAGAGATATGTGAGATTGTCGGTCACATTTAAGTAGTATGCAGTAGACATGAGCGTGTGAGTTAATGGCCTATATTGAAACTATTTAATTTTTTAAATTAAATAATATTTAAGTTGGTCATATAGAAAAAAATTAGATGGAAATATGCTTTAGCGTGTGATATAATGATAATTAATATATGTGATAAGTGTAAAATATTAGTTTTTAATGAATTTGGCAATTTTTTTATTACGAAGAAAGGACGTTGACAAGAGAAAGGTTATATTAATGTTGTCTAACATCTCCTTTTATATAATTTTAATTATTTTTTCAATAAAATTATGATTTTTTTGCCAATAAAAAAAAACGTAAGGGTATTCTTATCTTTCGCCAAGGTCCAAATCTTCTGATAAATATTGTTGTCTCTTGTGGGTTCTCATGTTTATGTAATTCATTCATTGCATGTGTGGTTGGGACAAGTGGCAAGTCTGGTCTTGTTTATGTAATTCATTCATTGCATGTGTCGTTGGGACTAGTGGCAAGTTTTAAGCAACTTTGTGAGAATAGATAACCTCACACATTTTCATGAAGATAGCTTTTATGAGTTGTACGATGTATCATTTTTATTAAATAAATTTTCATCTTAAAAATGTGTCGGTTGCACATGTTGACAAAAAAATGAGCATAATAAAACATACAAATTTCAAATTAGATTTTTAATGTGTCATTTAAATTTTGTTGAGGGTTTTTTCATTTTGGACCACATAAAAGATGAGAGAGGAAGGTTTAGAAAACAAGTATATTTACTCTGTAATTAATAAACCATTGTATTAGTAGGAGGATCACTACTTCTATGGGTATCCCCATTAGCATGAGTATCATGGTATATTGGAGCTTATATGCTACCACAAACTAATTCTCGTGATCAATGTAGGATAATAAGTTTTTCAATAAAAAAGGTTTTATAATAATAGAAACAATTCCAAGAGACTATTTGTATGACAACTTTCTAATAATGTGTGTGGATAGCATGGAAAAGAGGTATTATAGAGTACTACAAAATAAGGATTAATGTTGTAACTTTCAATGATTTTTGTAAATTGACAAGTACAAATTATTGTAATTAGTTGAAGGTTTTGAGTAGAGTTTTTGCATAAGTCCAATCTTCTTAGTACATCGTTTTAGTATTGTTTTACTTCACACACTTTATATGTGTTGGTCTTTGCTTTGTATTATGCTTGTAGTTTGATCTTTTTATATAGGTTGGTAACAACTTCAAAAGGGTCCATATCCACCCTGGATGGGGTGCCACGTCGAGCAAATTGGCCACACGGTGGAGAACTTGGCAGGGCCTTAAATACAGGCCATCCGCGCCCATCTCCTCACCATTAAGATGGGAGAAAGCCCGAGCATCCAAGCCCATGGGAAGAGGCCTCTCACGCGCGTGAAGAGGATGGACACACAAGGCACTAGGGGGATAGCCTTAATGGTGAATCCTGTCATGGTCACCCTCATGTTTATCAGAGGTTCGGGATGGGATACAATGCATTTTGAATTCAATCAGTCGAAGTCTGAAATTTTTGAGCATTGGTGCAGAGCTAGCCACCAAGTTGACGTGTTGGTTATAATTCTGATCATCCACATGCCGAGAGCAAGAGGTCGGCCTCACAGAGGAGCAGTATGGTATGCATTTGATGCTCGTAGGAAGAGATAGCAGAAATTTGAGAGGGCGTTGTCCATAGCTCAGACGCAGAGAGCCTGTAGGTCCAGAAAGCCTAGGATGCCTCCCATGGCCTATGTGGAGGAGATTGCTTTGGAAGAACCCATCCAGGTTCCTCCGGAACATCTCCTCTTCACTGTTCCTGATAATTGGAACCCACCAACCTACTTTCCGGACGAAGCTAAGCCACGAGCCGTAGAGACATCGCACAGTCACAAGGAAGGTGACCCAGCAGAGGAACCCACCACTTGTTATGTCGAAGAAGAAATCATGGATGGTGTGGAAGTGACGGTAACTTCAGCAGCAGGTGAATTCTCGAGGGAAGCGGACCACCAGGAAGCTCAGCGAGGACAACAAGACAAGCGCACGACTGGAGAAACGAAGGAGAGTTGGGTAAGGGAGGGTGGCAGGGTATCAGAGCCACATCCCCTTTCTTTCATGCAGGAAGTACGGCATGTCCAGCCTTCGTTCCTCCACTCGGAGCACCTAGAGCTAATATTTGGAACAAGAAGCCTGGTGAAAGACCAAATCCAACATGCCCTCCAAATCAATCAGTGCCTCGACATGATGTATGGTGCCTATTCCAACACGTCACCAGGACGACAGTGCCCAACATGTGCACAACCCTTCGCGCTCCCAGCCAGAGTGGGAAGAAATGAAGTAGATGATGGAACCACCGGGTAATTGCTACTGTGAATGTTTCTAGTTAGAGGTTTTGTTTTGTTTAGAACTAGGGCTCTAGCTCTGTTAAACTTTCAATATGTTGTTAGTAGTAATCTTAGGAAACATTTTCAGACTAATGGTTGCCATACGTCCTCATTTCCTTCGGGCAGGATAAATGGTAGGCTGGTTTGTGAAACAAGTTGCATAGGAAGCCAGTTGTCCCGGTTTCCATTTTTTAGGCGGGATAATTGGCATTCCAAGCGTTATTGTAAGCCCACACTTTTAATTCAATAGGATCCTCCCTTTTTTACTTAAAAAAAAAAGAATGGTCCATATCCTAGGCATTGGCTATAGTGTTGTAGTTGCTTGGAAGGAAAACAGTCTATGAGAACAATTACAAATTTGTCCCAAGGTATTCCACGAGGTAGTAAATGTAAAACTCCTTATAATCCACTTATGTCATTTTGCTCCAAGGACTATAAAAGTTAGTTGTTGTAATTGAATAAGCATGTCTTAGTTTGCTACTTTATTGTTATATCTCATTTAAAAATATGATTCAAGCCTCGATCCAAAACTCTTCACTATAAGATTTCAAAGAAGATACTATCCAAGTTACTGTCAAAATAGTTCATTTTCAAATTCTACAATTTTTTCAATTCTTTTCTTATTTTAGTGGCATTTCAAGGGGCAAATGGGGTGGTAAAATGGCATTGTTTAATTATAATTGAAGAAATGTCTACGCTTACTACCGATGAAGCATTCACGATGTCTATATTATGACAAAAAAGTAAAGATCCACAATTGCAACCATGGACATGTCCATAAATACAATTGAATACTTTAAATTTTAGATGCTAGAAATGTCCACATAAACAACATCCACATTATAAAAACATGTAAGGTTGAGACCACACAAACATTTAGTTTATGAATTAACATAAGTTGTAGTCTAAACGTTCTACAAAATGACTCTTTTTCGGTGATATTTTCCGGTCACATTTACCCGAAATCCGACGAGAAATTGTTAGATCCACATATTTAAGTGATTATTTTTATATAATTTAAGTGCCCAACAAGTTTTTCAACATGTTAAATCCATTTATGCATTCAAAAATATATTTTAAACAACAAAAAAAACAAAAAATAATGATTTGTGTCAATTTATATCAATCAATTCCAAAAAAAAATGATTTTATAAAATAATTATACAAAACCTTAATATACATGTGATTAATATACTTTACATCTTTAAAAATGTCCTATTTAGAGAATAGAGTAAGATCTAATCTAACATCTATCGTAATGTATATTTAATTGTCTTTGTAAGATTGCAATGGTGCTCATATTTATATCCAAAACAAATAAAATTGTGGATATCAACTATAGCAACAGCGATAATAGTGTCCAAGTAGTTGTTTAAAAAATAAAATTTAATAGTAATAAAAAGGAATTAAGTAGTCACTTTCAAATGTGGTGGAAATAAAGTTTGATTATTGATGTACAAACCAAATAATATCATGGAAGCAATAATAGTTAGTGTCTAAATAGGAGTGTCCAAATAGTTGTTATTAAAAAAATAAAAGTTTAATGGAGGAGGAATTAAGGAGTCGTTTTCAAATGTGGTGGAAATAAAGTTTATTAGAAAACAAAAAATAAATGGAAGATAACCACTCACCATCTTCTCCAAGTTAGAATTAATTATAAATCATTTTAATATATTTAATCAATTAATTTTGATTTTAAATTATTTTAATCAATTTTAATTTTAAATTATTTTAATTAATTATGAATTGAATTTAAAATTTTCAATTCATTATAATGTATTGATATAATTAATTAAGTTAAATAGTTTAATGAGTTAGTTTAATTAATTGTCACCAATGTTGTTATGCATTTAGTTAGTCTTGTGTTTGTAGGTGTTTGGTTTGAATTCTCTTTGGTGAGGCAAACTAGTCTATGTTGATTGGTTCATTGGGGTTGTCATTCACAAATGTGGGGAAGCATAACTTAGATTTCCATATAAATTTCTTCAAAATGAAATCAATTAAATGTTTTGAAACATTAAATTACGAGAAATGATTTTTTTCCAAGGAAAACCTAGGATTCCCCTCTTTCCAAATATATCTAGATGGAAGGTGGCTCAAACACCATTACACTAGCAACTAGTAACCCGAAGCGACGCGACGAGAATTGAACAATAACATGCCTTAAATGAATGGATCAACCAATTGAGCTAACCCATGGGGTTGAACTTATACACATACATGCATATATGCATGCATGCATGCTACATACATACATACATACACATGTGTGTGTGTGTGTGTGTGTGTGTGTGCATACATACATATGCATGTATGTCTATGTGTGTGTGTGTGTGTAGATAGATAGATAGAGAAAGCTAAACGTTCTAGAATTTAGACTTTTCTAGTTTACCATCACTTGATTCTAGCCACGCAATGATTGCTGGAATTGTAGTTTTGGATTGATGAAATTGTTGTTTTTGGGTGCAAAAATGGATTCAACACCCTCGAATATCCCTATTGCAACAAAAGTATGCTATGTTAACATTTGACATATGCAATTCCTTTAATCCAAAATGATGCCTACTAGAATGTAGGCCAAAAATGCTACTTTCCCTTCGTGTTATTCTAAGTAGTCGGAAAAGACCATTTCATAGTGCGTGTAGACTACTAATGTGTGTGTGTATGGGTGATAGAGAATATTGTATCTTATTAGAGATTCGAGTCTGCTTAAACCAATTTGGCTTGGCAAACATGTGTTAAGTCCTTTGACGACAGAGGAAAACCAACTCTAGGAGGTCAAACGCCTTATATATGATAGAGAAAAAATCATCTTATTAGAGTCCTCTTAAACCAATTTAGCTTGCCAGACATGTGTTAATTCCTTTGATGATGGAGGAAAACCAACTATGGGAGGTCAAACACCTTTCCTCACACACACACAAGGGCTCCACACATGTCAAGGTTTGAACCTATGCTATTTCATAGCGATGTTGCATCCTAACCACTAAGCCACAATTAACAAATATGATTTTGATAAATTATTCTTTACACTAGTAAAAAATAGAGATATAATATCACATAATAATCTGAAATGGATCTGAACCGAGGAATGGTTGTAAGCTCGGTACTTGCAAGATTAAATTGACAATTCATAAAGGTCAATAAACTATGTAAGAAATATAAATGTGAAAGTTGAATAAGACAAAAATGAGAAAGTGAGAGGAAAATAGAGAATTAAAGGTAATTTAAAAATGAATAAAGTAAAAGGCTAAGGAATGGGAAGTGAAGAGCCATGGTTGTTGACCTTCCCTTAGCCCCTAGCTCTCCCTATTTCTCTCATGAATTTCATTCTTAAAGGGTTTTTGTTTTGCCAAGGAGGAGAGGAACGAATATCATTGTAACCAAAGATAGTTGAATGAAATATTAAGCCCCATTCGACGTTGGTTTTTCCCAATTGGGTTTCCACTGTAAATATTATGAGTTCATGGTGATTACTTGTGTTTGATTTTAGTATGTTGAGCTATCAATTTTGTTGTTTGCTTTATTTTTTAGATGAGATATGGATTCCCATGTGTTCTAAATTGTTGCCTGTAATTGGATTTTAATGGAAACAAGGAACCACAATAACTCTCAAATGTCCATCGTCCATTTTGTCTGTTGCAAATATGTAGGAAGTTTCCAAATTCATTTTTATGGTTGTTAGAGAATTTATCACTCCTACAAACTGCCATCACTCTCTTTGAGTTAAGATTCATTTCATAAGTGACTCTCTACATAGCTAAGACATTTTCCCACTTACCTAAGACATTTTACTTCATGCCTAGGAAAGTTCACATCACCTTGAGCATTTTATTTCATGCATGGGCAAGTTTATATCACATTGGGGCGTTTTATTCCATGTTTGGTTGACTACATGTCTTGTTGGTCTATTGGATTCCTCTCCAAGTCGACTGGATCATGCTAGTCGATTTTATTTTATATGGGCGACTTAATTCTTCTTGCTAAGTCGGGTTTCTTTTGTTGAGTCGATCTTTTAATTATGTGGTTGAATTACCTCTTCCTTAGTCGATTTAATTAATTTTCTTGGCCGAATTTACCTTGGCTTGGTCGATTGCATCTACCCAAGTTAATTTTGAATAAGTCAGGGCATTTCCTCTCAACCACGTGGTCGTACGATGTCTATACAGACCATACATGCTTGGAGTGAGCCACTCCTTGCTCCTTGGGTTGACTTCATCTCACTCTGATTGATTTTGTTTGCTAGTCAACTTTTTCGAATGTCAATCAACTTAATTCCTTTGTTGGTCTATTTCTTACTTAGTCAACTCACTTTTCTAGTCGACTCATTACCTGGTCGATTCAACTTCTGACTAGTTGAATCACTCTCATTATTGATTGACTTGATTCAACTTGGTCGACTTCCTTTTACTTGGACAAGCCACAATGTTGCTAGGCTTATTCAGATGTTGTCGGGTGAATCCCTACTTGCTTGGGCATATTCAGGTGTTGTTGGGCATATTGAGATGTTGTTGAGTGGATTCCTACTTCCCTGTGCATATTTAGATGTTGTTGGGCATTTTTAGATGTTCTTGGTTTCCCAATTTTCCCTTCAGATGTTTTCCTTCATTGTCGGTCGCCTAATTCACCCTTTAGACATTTATCTTCATAGTTGGTTACACAATTCGCCCTATGAGCCTTTATCTCCACTACTGGTCAACCCAAGTCGTCCATTGACTAATTTGCTTCATTGTTTGTTGTCTTATTCCGTTGGGTTGTTTTCCCCCTTCTTTATTTGGTCAACTTCACATGTTAGTTTACTAGAATTCCACTCTGGTCGATTGGGATTTCTCTTGGTTGATTCATCTTCCTTAGCAAACATGGGTCTGGTAATAGATTTATGAGTAGATTTGCAAGCCATTGGACATCAAGCTATTTAGAGTGGAGACCTGGGATTGGCTGGCTCATTGAGAACAAAGATTTTCCACCGCATTGTCATTTGGTTTCTTGTGTGAAGATAAGTCTAAGACCATAGGGGATTGCAGTTGGTTGTTTTCATTGGTTACATAAAGAAGGCCATGCAACCATTAGAAGGGCAGAGACTACACTAAGAATGGAAAATTCACATAGCATTAGAATCTGGTCACTAACTTCAGAATATTTGCAGAGAATAGATCTTTATTGATTGGATTGCTAGTGTGTCACCAATTGGTTGTGGTGTGTAGGTTACAATCAAGAGAAGGCTTTGCAGCAAGGGAGAGAAGATAGATATTTGTGCAACACAGAGGAACAAATGTCTAGCGTATTTTGTGTAGACATAACTCTATATATAAGATTGAGGCAAAAACAAAAAATTAAATTCCGTAAAGGATCTGTGTTGGCGAAGCGAGTGGGCTATAAGTCCCTCGTTTATGGATCACATAATGAAAAATGGACGGAGTGTAAGAAATAATATAAACAACAATGAATAAACTCGTGAATTTAGATTATATGATTAACTCATAAATGTGGAGAATGATCCCTTGGGTTTCACTGCCAAGTTTTCCCTAAAAAAATTAATTAGACAAGTTAATTGTCTGAAAGCTAAACATATTTAAAACATAATAATATGTGTGACCATATAAATTTCTTCAAAATCAAATCAACAGAAAAGTTTTGAAATGTTAAATTATGAGAAAAAAAATTACAAGGAAAACCTCGTGGGATCCCCCCATCTTTCCCAAAATATCTAGATGGAGAGCAACTCAACCACCAACCACAATAGTGGCTAGTAATCCCAAGGGACTAGCCCAAAATTGAACATGTGACCTAAGGCCCACCTGTCAATAACATACCTTGTGTAGTGTAGCTAGAGCAGTAGTGGAGGGGCCAGAGAGCCATAGTGATAATAGTGGAGGCCATTCAATGTAAGGTGGACTAGGTCCACTATATTATTAAATAAGACCCACTATGATAGTTAGATATAATAAATGTAAGAGGACTTATTAGAAGGTTTGGATCTATTGTGATATTTATGTATTCAGTCTTTGGTTCTTAACACCTTTGGTGAATGTTTCAACCAACTGAGCTAACCCATGCAATTCAATTTACGAGAAATGTGTGTGTGTGTGTGTGTGTGTGTGTGTGTGTGTGTGTGTGTGTGTGTGAGAGAGAGAGAGAGAGAGAGAGAGAGAGAGAAGGTGTTTGACCTCCCATAATTGATTTTCCTTTGTCATCAAATGGACTTAACACACACTTGGCAAGCCAAATTGGTTTAACCAAACTTTATTATTTATCATTTATCTTGTGAGGCAAGTGTTAAGTCCATTTGATGACAGAGGAAAACCAACTGTGGGAGGTCAAACACCTTCCATCTCACACCTAGAAGGACTCTACACCCATCAAGATTTAAACCTGGGTTATTTGCATGGCAATGCCCCATCCCAACCACTAAACCATAACTCGACAAATATTATTTCAAATAAATTCTTCTTTACAAATTTTAAAAATATATATATTATTTGCACATGGGAATTCAAAACAAGTCCACAAATATATTAAGATTTATTGTTCAATTATTCCATAGCCTTGAGAATGATTTTTTATTTTCACGTCCTCACTATTTTGGTAAAATAATGTTATATTTTTATAGTTAATGTTTTTATTTAGTAAATTTATCTTATGTTATATTAACATTCTATTTTCACAATATATTTAATACATTGTGATTATTATATAGGAAAACTTTGATGCACATTCATATTCAGGGAATGTTAATTCGTCGATTACAATGACGAGGATAAGGATGTGTGTGATTATTCCAGTGATGATGAGGAGTATGGGGATGAAGATGATGAGGATATCGAGGAGGAGAGTGACGAGGAGGAATATGATAATTAGGAGTACAAGGATATTAACAAAGAGATGTTCCAACAAATGTGAAAAATCAAGTGATTTTCATATTATTAATGAGTTAATGATATGTTTATACTTTCTTTTTTCTGAAGAAAATTTGTTCAAAAAATTATATTAAAATATATATATATTTTTTTTTTACAATCACATATCTTTCACTATCTCGATTTGTCGGAACATAAAAGGTTTACTATAATCATAGAGAGCTCCGATCATCCCTTGCCTTCCCTACCAGCCAAGAAAAATACTACAGTCATAAAACTGTAAAAACACTGAAATCTATGAGATTACATATGAAAGAGCGCTTTCCTCACTAAGACTAACAGTCTCATACAAAATCGGAAAGAAGCAAATACTTAGAAAATGTTCCAATGATGGAAAGGCCCCTTAGAATCTCCATCCCAAGTAAAAAAGGTTAGTCTTCCTTTCGGAGAGGAGAGCGTCTACTTTGACACATTATCCGCCTCCTCATTGGATTCCCTAAAAATGTGATGGAAGTTGAGTTTTTGGAAGGTTGTCTTCAACTCTCGAACTTTGTTCTTCCACCCTTTGATAACTTGAAGCTTCCCGTTCGTCTGGAGCCAATCAATGATCACTTTGGAATCCCTAAAAACTTGTAGTTGTTGAATTCCCAAATGACTTGCAATCAGGAGTGAGGCCCACGCCCCCAGTAATTCGGCCTTTATGTTTGACCCCACGCCACAGTTGATATACCATCTGTAATCAGACAAATTTATACACTTCAAAGTGCCTTCTGCCCCGCACATGGTCCCCCCTGCCACTGCTGCCCCATCGAAAAAAGCCACATCAAAACCCAAAAGTCTATTGAAAGTTTTTATCCTTAATACATGAGGCTTAATGTCTCTTTGTTTTTTCCTGATCGCAACAATAGTCTTCAAAGCAACCGCTAACGCTGAGGGCGTCTTCCCTTCAAACAAAGTCAGGTTACACTCCTTCCAAATGTACCAGATCGTGAACAATGGTAGCATTTTGGATCTGGTCTGGTTCAGGAGCCATGCATCCATACATTCAACAATGGACTAGCCAAACCACACACAATCGAATGGTTGATAATGCGCCAAAAAAGTCCAGACCCGCATAGTAAAAGAGCAATGGATGAATAAGTGTGGTACATCTTATGTGCTTGCTCTGCACAGGTGGAAAAAACCCGGACCTATCCAGCCTTTTTTCAGCAGTGCATCCCATGTTAAGACTTTATTAAACGCTGCCAACCAAAAAACAACGTAATTTTTAACTGATTGCACCACTTCCAGCAATTAACCATCCAGCCACTCACAATCGACAAATTTTGTGTAGTGAAATTTGTATTGTATGCATTCTAGGCAGTGATTTCCCCAGAACCGTCCCCGTCCAACCACCTGAGTTCATCCATCAAATTGGAGGTTAGAGTGATACCTACTCCATTTAATTCCAAGGTATATGCCGTCCATTCTTACGCTAGTTCACCCGACAACCCCAGCTCATCACTAGACCACCAGGTCTCTGCAGAGAAGACAGAATCACGCCTTTCTTTAGCTTGGGAAAGGGTTATTACCTGTCTATGACTAAGCGCCGAGAGGAGTTCATTATTGAGGAACGAGCCATCGCCCAAGCCCATAATCCTGTCACGCCCAATATTTACAGAATGACCGTCTCTGGGACACCAGGTTATCCAATGGTTGATAATCGACAAAGAGCGAAGTAGACTTAACCAGATCCCAGAAGCTAAAAAGTACTTATATAATGGCCTTCTAATCCAACTGATAAATGAGGAATTCAGAAGATATTTGTCTCTTATTACCTGGTGCCTAGAGTTCTTGATTCTTCCACCATATCCAGCAGATCTTCCCCCACTAGCTCAAAATAATTCAAGAAGAACTCTGTTGTCGACCCATCCAGGCTCAAACTTCTTTCCTTATTACAGTGTGAAAGTACATCTTTCAATTCCACCATGCGATACTGGCCTGTATAATGTGCTCGATTCTTCTGCATTTACCATCAATGGAAAGAGTTCCACCAGCTTGCATTGATCAACTATGTACCTTGAAGTCAACACACTGTATAATTGTTTGAAATATCACACAGCTTCACTCTTGATAGACTTTTGATCAGAAACCAAGTCGTCTGCCTCCCTTTTGATTTCCCAAATATGATTTTTGATTCTATTGCAACTTGCAAGTTTATGAAAGTACTTGGTGTTCTTGTCCCACATGCTAGGCAAAGTGCCCTGTTGTGTAAGCGTTAGATCTCTTCCTCTTTCCTAAGTAACCCATTCCTTTCAATCTCAAGAGCCCGCAAAGCTGCCTCAGATTCTACATCAGTATGATCTTCCAACAATGACTTAATGTTCTTTGCAATCCCTGCTTCGATCTCAATCATCTTTGCTTTGTTTTTTGCCTTAAGTTCATTATTCTAGTTTCTGGATTCTTTTTTTAGGACTTGTAACTTCCATATAAGTCTCTTTTTCTTGCCTCTTTTAGATAGATACACCGGATTTGTCCAATCTTTATACACTAACTCTATAAAACCCTTCTCACCGAGCCATTGTTCATTGAATTTGAAAGGATAGATTTTAAAGGCAAGCTGAGCAGCAAGTTGTAAGAGCACTAGGGCATGGTCCGAAATAAAGGGGAATTCGACCCAAGATCTATAAAATCCCACATCAAGTATAAGATCTTCAACCACTAGAAACCTGTCTAAACGCCTTGATACTGCTTCTAGGTCGCGATGACCGTTCCTCCAAGTAGGAACCAGTTTAGTAGGCTTGATATCAATTAATTTTCTAGAGGAAAAAAGATCAATATAATAATCATCCAAAACATCAACCTTAGACCCCCCCAAGGCCTCGTCTGGAGAAAGCAGAAGATTGAAATCCCCTACCATAATTAATTTTTTGATAGAAATTATGTCATTGCCTTCTACAGAGTTCTAGAAAGCCTTATGATTAATGCATGGACCGTAGATGTTGAGTAGAGCAATCTCCTTATTAAAAAACAACGACCTACCTGTAAGCAAAATGCCCCCCACTGTTAGATAAGGAACCAGGTCGTAAAGTGAGGGGTTCCAGGCAGCTAAAAAACCACCATAATTACCCACTGAGTTTACTAAGCAAACGGCCTAGGAAGGTCGGAAAATGAGTGAAAAATCTCTCGCTTTCTACGTTGAGACTAATGTTTCTTGAAAAAAAAAAATCTTTGGAAGAGTAAGTGCCAACAAATGCCGAATAGAAGCAACTTTGAGGGTGCCTCCGATCCCTCGAACATTTAAGGAAAGTAAAAGCATTACTTAGCCCTCACCAAGGCTTTCAATGCTCTAAGAGGCCTAGTGTCACTGGTAGAGGGTGTTGTCTCTATAATTTTCACCAAGTTTTGTGTCAAAATCTTCCGACAACTTCTCGTTTTTATGGGTGAAATCTCTGTACCTATACCCCTCGACCAAGAGAACTCTCTCCCTTGTCTCCCCATCTTAATCTTTGAGCTAGCTGCCTTAGAAGACTCCACACAGTCAATGCATTTCCTCCCTACAAAGGTAGGTAACTTGATAGCATCGTCATTATCCTTTATAAAAGGGATCATAGACTCCAGAACCGAGTTGATGGAATGATCGTCCTCCTTGGGTTCTCTATACCCCGACTCCACCACTGACTCGACAAAAACCAGAAGACATGTACTAGAAGTCATCATTAAGTCCGTTGACTCTCTTACTTGAACGCCTGAGATCACTGGAAACCCTACGGAGGAGCTAGGTGGAAAAGTTGTAACACTATTCATAACGCCGACTTTATCAGTGTTAGGAATCCTTCCCTCAACGCCAATGGAAGACAATGACACCTTACCTGGATCTACATCTACCTATATCCCCTCAGTAACCCCTTTGGAGTCAGTAGTAGCTCGCAGCAGCCACTCTGAGTTTTCTAGAGCTTCCTTTTCCCACATGGTTAATGAAGAAAATAGTGAGGGGCAATATTGTTTTAGCTTACCCGACATAGTGTATGGAAGATCCTCGATTGTATCATGAAAAGTTGTAATGTCTGAGGATACTTCATCATCCATATAAGCCAGAGGATCTTCCTGTAAAAGGGTATTCTCAGATTTTTCCTCAATAACTTTGCCACTGCATTCTCTTCGAAGATGACTAGTACAATAGCACCAGTTGCATCTGAAAGGGATGCCTTGATAGTCTAAGCATTGAATGGTGTGTTTTCCTCGCCATGATATGTCCAGAGTTTCTAGAAGCCCTTAATGTATATCTATTTCCACCAAAATCCTCCCCACTTTCCTTGCTGAAGTAGACAGGGATGTGGAGTCTAGAGTAATAAATCTTCCCAGGGCATTTCCAATGGCCTTTAGGGACCCCTCATGCCAGAAATGTAACGGAAGTCTAGGCAATAGTACCCACATATTCCTATGTTGAAAGTGATCAGTAGCAGGGTCAAAGGCCACCCTCCACCTTTTCAACATTAGTGTGCTACCTCTCAGCACCCAGAACCTGTCCAAAAGTATGGAGACATCCTCCGGGGTCTTGCAAATAAACCCCATCCACCCTTTCATGAGATATAGGATCTTAGGGACATAACCGAGTAATGGAGTCCAAGTTTTTTATACCCAAGCTAAAAACGGAGTATCAACTAGAAAAGAGTAGGAAAGTCTCCCTGCCATCCCACACATAGCTAGTCTGCAGGTCTCTGCTAGACCCACATCCTCCCCTAATACCATATTCCTCACTCTCGTATTTGGCCTCCAATCCTGTTTCCGAACCCTTGATTGAGGACTTTTTAGTGAAGATTTTTTAACCCGACCATACAGAAAATCACCTTTGTCCCCTTTCCTAGGCAGAGACGAACAATTATTAGAGGGGGACCACCATCAAACAAGGTTTTATGTTTCAGTTGGTTACCCGGTGGTGAGAGGTGACATGGATCGTTAATGTCCCCAGTCTTAGTTAAATAATGAGTAGTACAAGACGGTATACCCGAAGACACCCCAACCAAGTCAATCGCGTTGAAAAGTCCATTTATGTTCCACACTGCCTCATCCAAGGGATCCATAAGGTTCATGACGTCCTATAGCAAGTCATTATTTGCTTTCAAGTCCATATCCATAGTAAAAGGGAATAGAGACCAAAAAACAACGGTTCTTTAATCCAGCAGAACACAGGTTGTCAGGAAAGGTCCTAAGTCCGATAAAAGTCTCTAATCCCAAGACTCCTCGACTCGTCAACACAGGAGAACTCCGACAGAGGAAAAAACAAGCCAACGTCCCCAGGAAAGAGTGATGATGCCCAACAGACATAGGTTAGAAAGCATTAGTATAAAATAAAACTATCCCAAAGAGTACTCCATTACTAAAATCCAAAAATTGTCACAAGCGACAGAGTTTGTGTCCTGAAGGGGATAAGCTCTAAAATAACTCAAAAAAAGAAAAACAACTCTTAACACCCTCCAGAGTAGTGGTGATGAAAAAAAGATTGGGGATCATAAATGATCCAAGTAGTAATCTTGTGCCTGAAAATACGACATTATCGAAGCTTGTGTAATCCTGTGCCTGATAATCCGCCATTATTGAAGCTTGTGTATTCCCGCCCAGTCCATTCAAAAATCATATGTATATGTTTATACTTAATATTATGATTTGACCTCATTCTATTCTCATGCGATTTTACAAAGTAGGTGGAGAAACTTTCAACGTTGTGTTCATTCTCCACTCTACTATAGATTCTTGCTCAACCCTTGGAGTACCTTCATGCAAGTGACATATTAATTTTAGATTGGCATATGATTTGCATATTAACAACTAAGTTAATAGTATGTTTATATTCATGATTTCCAGTTTTTGTAGTAAGATATGTTTAAGAGAAAGGCTTTGGGATTAGTTGTGTCTAAATTTTGCAGTTTATAATTAATATTATGGTTTGAATTTGTCCCATTATCATGTGCATTAGCAAGGTGTATGCAAAGAAACTTTAAATGCATTAAGTTAATTCTCAAATCTAATCCAAACTTTTGATCATCCTAGTGAAGGACCTCTAGGAGAGTTATTGCTCAATTTTAGATCATATCATAAATTCATTATTTCTTTCATTTGATTTGCACACATATGCAACATTTAACTATGATTTTATCCAATGTATACTAAGACAAATCTCTAGATTATTAGGGACCAAGATTAGGATGTTGTGTGGAATGGATTTGTGGTGAGAAAATATCACATTACCATTATGCATAATGTTCTCTTAGGGACATGATATGCAAAAGTGAAGGCCATTCATGAAATTGATAGAATTTTATCATTGTTCAAACACAACAAAGAATGAGAGTTGTTTGGAGATGTAGTTTAACTCATTCATTACTTGGCCTATGGATAAACTATTATTGCTTAGTGGAATTTTCACTTAGATCCTCCTTTAAAATACAACATATTCCATATAACAAAATGAAACATGCAAATAATATATCTACACCAACTGCAAGTAAAAGTAGAAGATTGTTATGTGCCTTTACTAGAAGGATGG
>ML804367.1:66882-94896 GCA_009831015.1 Picea engelmannii
CCCCCCCCCACCCCAGCGTCCCAGTTGGGGTTCAGAGGCAACGCCGACAAATATAGTTTTTTGGGGGGAAATGCCTTGCAAAATAATGTAATTTCATAGCCCATCTGGACCGTTCATTATTAAGTTGCAGATCCAACGATAAAATTTATGTTGGTGCTTTTTTACCCTAGAAGGCAACCTTTTTTTATGGGGGCATTGTATTACGATCAATGATGGGTTTATCGTCGATAGTTTGCAAGCCCGTGGTATTGGGTAACCCATGGTATTTTCCCATGGGATTATATGTAATGAAGCCTATTTAAAGGATGTGTGAGTGAGATAAAATTTGTGTGTATGAGAGAGGAGATTGTGAGAGAGTGAAGAGGAGGTTGCAGTGGATGTGTTGTAGGTGTTATCCCTTCATTTTGTTGTATAGAATAAAGGAAGGATTGGTTGTTTCTTCATCGATGCAACCCATATCGAGTGAACCATGTATATTGGTGTTTCTCTTGTATTGTGTTCTTATGTGTTTTATTTCCGCATTCATTTTGATTTATTTTTATTATTATTTCTCTATGATCCTATTCTTAACAACTGGTATCAGAGTTGGAGGTCGATTTGGTTGATAAACTCATAGGAAATGAGGGTTCATAGGTCGAGTGGGAGCAATGGCAAAAGAAGGCAAGTTTAGGGTTGTAATGTTCCCAAGCCAATTTTTTCGCTGGAAACACTAATTGTTCAATGTCTACTGTTGTTTGGATGTGTGTTTGCAGGTTTGCTCATGAAGTTGTGCATTAGGGTTTATATATTGATTATCAAATTTTGTGAACATGGATTTGAAGATGTATCATAAAGAAAGACAAGATATAACAAGAGACACCGATATGGAACCAAATAACTCAAATCTGACCTTTATTTAGATAATATAGAAAATTTGATACAACAGATTTGCAGATCTGGAAGAATACAAATAGAAGCCTCTGACTGGAATAAGTGTTGCTACAAAATGCTTTAGACTGAAGATATAAGTCTCCCAAGGAAATATAATAAGTTAATGGAGACAACAAGATTAATTTCTTTCCCTCCAAGGTTCAGATCCAAACCCCCTGGCTAAGTTGCGCCCTCTTGGATGACTGAATACTCTCAATAATTTGGCCCTACTGCTAGAAGCCTCCAAATGCTCTGAAACTGGATGGAATAGTAGATCGGGGCAAGACAAACCCCCTCCTGAAGTCTTAGACTAAAAGATGAAGATATGCTCCTCCAATAGTTAAAACCCCAAACTGAGTTGCGCCCCCCTGGATGACTGTAGAGACCCAATAATTCGACCTCACTGATGGGAGCCTCCAAATGCTATAAAACTTGTTGGAAATGTAGATCGGGGCATGACAAACCCCCTAGTGAAGTCTCCAACTGAATAGTGGAGATCTACCCCTCCAAACTAAAGAAAATCCTATATGTAGTGCACCCTCCTTCTCTCCAACTCTTGCCAAGCCCCAATAAATCAAATGGAAAGTAAACCTCTCTCCAATTTTTCTAGGAATAATGATTGAGGCCCTATAGAGAAAACCCAGATGTACAAAAGTGAAAAAGCCACCTTTATCTCCTGGATCAAACTCCTCTTCCTTCAATGGTGTGCCCCCCTTGTTGGAAACCCCCTAAATTGTGCATTGTTCCTTCACTGAATTCTTGATGATACATGTAGCTATTGTAGAATGGTGTGGGTGGAGTATTGCATCCCCGAGACCAAGCTTGGGTCAAGAGAGGTGGGATCTTTCACCACCAAGTTGATCTCTAGGGTTTGTAGTCTCAAAACCCTCAAAATTGTTTTGTGCTCAAGAGCCCATATGAAAAATATGATAATAATCCAAAATGAATGAGAAGTGCTCCCTTCCTTTCTTTTATACTCCAGATCTATTTCTTTGTTGAGTTAGTTAACTCCTAGGGTTAACTCCTAGCTTTTCTCCACATGCTCTTTTCTTTTCTTAAGTTACATGTTTCTCCCAAAGTCAACTCAATAATATAACGTTGTTCTTAGGTAATGGATTTTGGTTGACTTTGTCCCCATGATGCATGAGACTATAGTCTAGTGGGGATAACTAGACTACTGAGTCTCTCCAAACCTCTTCATCAAGAGGTGGGGAACATTACAGTCTCCCCTGCTAGAAATTGCTTGCCCACAAGGAATTATGGACCTGTCTCTTGGAGTATTTGTTCACCTTCCCAAGTAGCATCATCTATAGGTAAATTGTTCCACTTGACCAAATATTCCTTGATGCTCCTCTTCCTTAAATTCTTCTCCCGGACTTCTAATATCTCCTCTAGTATCAATATCAATTGTCCTTCTTCATCCAAGGGTTGCAGTTCCTCAATAGGAATGATGTGTTTACCAATGGCTCTCTTCAAGCATGACACATGGAAAACATTATGTATTTTGATGCCCTATGGTAGATCAAGCTCATATGCCATGACTCCTACCTTTCCGTTGACCCTGTATGGACCAAAGAAGTGAGGTTGGAGCTTTTATGCACCACTCCTCTTAATGGATGCTTGTATGTACAGTTGAAGCCTCAAGTAAGCCAAATCACCAACCTCAAATGTGTGCTCCACCCTGTGCTTGTCTTCCTGTACCTTCTGTTGATTATGTTCCCTTTGTAGGTGGTCCTTAATTTCTCTGAGTATATCTTGACTATGTTGAATCCAATCCTGAACCATGGGAGCCCTGTTGTCACCAAAGAAAATCTCCATAAAGGAGAGGGGATCATAATTCTATAAGGCTCTAAGTGGTGGCATACCAATAAACATATGATGGGTGGTGTTGTAGCAATATTCCTCTGAATGAAGCCACTTAACCCATGCCTTTTGCTGCCCTGACACATAATTCCTAAGGTAGCCTTCAATCCACTTGTTGACTATCTTTGTTTGGCCATGGTACTAGGGATTAAGGCGGAACCCACCAACCTAAATAGTTCCTTCCAAAAGGTGCTCATAAACTTGTTGCCCCTGTCACTCACAATGGTTTTGGGTAAACCATGCAATCTGAAGACCTCCCTGAAGAACAAATATGCAACCTGTGTTTCACTGTAGTCTGTGGCAATGGAGAAAACATGCGCAAACTTGGTTAACATGTCTACCACGACAAAAATGCAATCTTTGTCCTAGGCCTTGGGCAATCCCATGATGAAATCCATAGATATGCTTTCCCATTTGTGCTCAGGGATGGGAAGTGGTTGCAGTAATCCTGTTGGGTGGGTGTGTTCGTCCTTGTTTACATGACAAGTGGAGCACTCCTTGAGTGGCGCATCACATCTTCCTTCAAGCCCTTCCAAGTGAATCTTTCCCTTATCTGCCCATATGTCTTGATGAACCTTTGATGTCCTGCACTGGTGAATCATGGCATGCTTGTAGTACTTTGGATTTAAAGGTTGACTCGGGAACCAAGAAGATTTGGCCCTTGTAGTATATGATGTCATCCATAATTCTGAAGTTGTCATCTTGTGTCTGTTCATCCATCAATTCACATGCAAATCTGTTTTTTGAGTATTCCACCAAAAGGTGGGCCTTCCGGTCAATTGAGATGTTGATCATGGAATAAACTGATGGTCTTATGGATAAGGCATCTGCCACCACATTATTCTTCCCTTTGACAAACTCAATGTCAAAGTCATAAGCCTGGATTTTTCTCACCCATTTATGTTTCCTTTTATTTAAGTCCTTTTGATCTAGAAAGTACTTGAGGTTGTTGTGATATGTCCTCACAACGAATTTTTGCCCCAACCAAATATTTCTTGAACTTAGCCAATGCATGCATGATGGCTAGCATCTCTTTTTCATAGATGGTGTAGAGAATCTCAAGACCCCTCAATTTTCAGTTTTCATAGACAATAGGGTGCCTATTCTGCATAAGCACTACTCTAATGCCCTCCCTTAAGGCATCACACTCCACTGTAAAGGGTTGTGCGAAATCTAGTAGAGCCAATACCGGACAAGTACTCATCGCCTTCTTCATTTTGTCAAGGTCAACTGTGCTTCTAGATTCCACTTGAATGCTCCCTTCCTGGTCAAATCGATCAAAGGTGCACAAAGTTGAGAGAATCCTTTGAAAAACCTCATGTAATAGCAACAAATGCCAAGAAACCCCTTCAATTATGTGAGGGTCTTAGGTGTCGACTGTTGAAGGAAAATATCCATGTGGACAGGTAGATCTCCTCTTGAGAGCTAGACTCTTAACTCTTAAGACAAAAGACGCTTAAAATGGACACTGACTTCTTCTTAGATCTATATAAACTTATGTATAAGGAGGAAGGAGAAAAGAAGTACCTTTTATCGACGTTTGTCCCTGCATGCTTCGAGTTGAGCTTCGATCTTTCACTCCTCGACAAGCCCTGTAGACAAACAATAGTACAACCACTTCCTACTCTACTGACATTAGCTTGAAAATAGACCTATCTATTAGAGACAAGTTCATGTGAGATTAAACACAAACTAGAAAGAAACAGGCCAAGCGTGTCGTATTAATGAGAATAATGACAGAAGTAACTTAGCACCGTAGATGTGAGTGCAACAGCTTCGTCAAATCCCCTTTGTTTAACCCTTGATCAAAAGATCCACGATCTGGATGACAACAACCTCACTGATTACTCTCCTCCAGTTCACTGTGTGTTTCCTATGAGATCATAGGTTCCATGCTTCTAATTCTTCCCCCTTTCAACCATGATAGAGCCGGTTTATATAGGTTTAGAGAGGCCTAACCTCTTGAGGTATCTTTAGGGTAAGTTGAGGATTTTCCTCCTTGAGTCAGGGATCTTCCTTAAGATCATGGCTGAACCAGGAATTCGAATTCAACTACCTTCTAAGATTGAAAGATCTTCTCCTTATTCTCCTCAACAGACCAACTCCTGCCCAGAATAGGCAACGCTCCCTCAAAAGGGCCATCAGAGCGCTATAGCGCTCCCTAGTAGGCTTTAGGGGGGTGCCAACACTCTTAAAATCAATAACACTCCTCTTGAAGGGTTGTTTAGTGCTATAGCGCTCCCTAACAGTTTAGAGGGGAGCGCCAACGCTCCTAAGAGAGATATAGGGGAGCGCTCTCTTCTAAAAACCTAGATTCAATGATTCTTTCAGGTGGCAAGAGGCACTTAACTTCAGTTAACCATTCCTCTTCCTTCAGATCAAGTGTTTGAGGCATTTTAAGTGTCTTCTTAATGTCGTTATCAGTATGACATAAGCATCATGGAAATATGATTTGCTTGACACTTGCGACACTTGTATGAAGTTAGAAGATGAGAACTGATAACTGAAATGCTTTGTAGACTTTCAAGCAAGGGTATAGATGCAGAGAACCTGACGGAAGCTGCACACAAACATCCAACAAATATTATGACATGTTTCAAACCCAAGGCAGGAATACCTATGCTTGGGTGATCAAGACTTGCAAGATATGGCCGCCATAAAATACACTGCGGATCCATAATTGTATTGATAAAAAGGTATAGCCACCAAGGATACAGTGTGGATCTATACTCTGATGACCTGAACTGATCGTATCCACGAAGAATACACAGTGGATCTACGAGATGACAAGACATAGCCATGACCAATACAAAGTGGATCTATGTGACAGTATATGTGCCATTGTTCAAGAGAAGCTCCTTCGCAACCTGGGCAAAGTACATATCAAAGTGATCACACAACCCAGGGTCTTCTTACTGATCCCGATGTAGTACGAATCTAACCATGTGAATAGATGTCCTGATGTCGAACATGGCAGAAACCACTTGATTACCGGTCAATGATGTAAATCGTTAACAAACGCAAGGGAGATCACCATTAATACCAATGATTCCCAAGGTACTCTAGTACATTCCAACGAATGTGAATGGATGAGCTGGAGTCGAACATCCGTGGAATCATCCGATCAGAGGTCAATGTTGTAAACTTGTTGTCGGACGTGAGGAGGCCTGCCATTGAGGCATGCAGATCCCAAAGTACTAACTGGTTTCTAAGTCTGATTCCTAGATAATGTGTTCAAGTCGACAGGAATAGACTCGTTGAAGGAGGGCCTTGATGTATCCCCCATCAACGACATGAAACAAACATAGAGATGTAATTGGTAGATCAAATGAACATGGAATGACACGGGTATTGAGACAAGATATTTGTGATGGCTGACTCTCGAGGCGGATACTTCCCTTGAACACTGAGGCACAACAACAAAAACATGACATGGACCAGAACTTGATGATGCAGTGGATGTTGTGACTTACGTCAGGTGACCCAAAGGAGTGAAAGAAACTCAAAGGATTGGCTCAGTGCAGAGGTTCAACGGATTATAATGCATGCAAAAGACAAAGTGCCATGTTCAAGGGTGACTCTAAGAATTACTTGGTAATGTTATGAAGAGACTGCTTGGCTTGCTTCTTTCAAATTTCCCCCCATCCAGATAGACGAGTACCTCTTTTTGATTTAGCGAGCTCAAGGAGGGTAACACATACTTGATATAACTCACCTTCGGTAAGTTCCTCTTCCTTTGTTTAATGAACTGGAAGAAGTAAGGGTTCGGTCCCGTATGGGCCTGTTGATGTTTGTTTTAGCGAGTCCAAGGACAGAAAACTCGAAGGTTTTTCATGATTACAGAGTTTGGAAAAACACTTAAAAGAGAACTCTCTCAGTTCCTTTTTCGTATAGTTAGTCTCACGAGGCCGAAAAAGAGATAAACTACCACTCGAAAGACGCCCTTTCAAACCTTTTAACGAGTGTGAAAGGAAGCAAGATCACTCGACGATCTTTTCATATTTAGAGAGTCTGAAAGAGTTTAAAGGTGACTCCAGGGGGTTCCTTTTTCGTGTGTCCATGCAGGTCCAAAAAAGAGATAAAAGTCTACCCGGTGCGTTCTTATATTCTCGAGCTTGAGAACGAACTAAGACTATGCTCATGGATGTGACAAGGTAAACAATCAATCAAAACTGCTTCGAAACCTATAGTGTCAAGACTACAATCCAGAGGTTTAGTGAAGCCATTGTATTGTCAAAGAAACCCACAAATAACTATACCTTATAAAAAATGGAAAATTATAAATAGTAACACAAGAAAAAATTTCATTTACCATTTCATTTTGCATAAGGATTTGTAGCAGTGGAGATTCTCATTTTGGAAGTGGATCTTGTTTTGCTTGATACCGGAGCTATGGTTGACCATTTTTCTCGCCGTTTGGACCAGGTAGATCTTCATTTCCTCCTCTTTCAATTACATGGTTCAAAATTTGTTTTCACATCAATATTTAAATAAAAAAATGAAGCCCTAGGTCATTCCAAAAAAGATCAAATCGACCTCTATTGAAAACGATGGGAAAAAGACATTCGTTTACAAAAACATTTTTAAAGGGTGGTAGCATAGATGCCAATGCCTTGATACTTGAGTAGACAGGTCGTTTTTGTTAAAGAATCCATAAGAAACTCAAAAAATATGCCCACGCAGCCATTATGAAAATCATTTTAATTTAAAACGTTTTATTGTTGCGTATGGGTTATTGAGTAATAAAAAGGAGGGCGTGGTCCTTTTTGAACAATATGGGCAATAGATTTCAAGTTTTTAAATTGCTTAAGAAATTGCCGAAAAATTGAATAATGAAATACTTTGTTTTTTTTTATTTGTAGGTGATTTCGACAACGACCATGATTGAGTGGAAGGAACGAGAGCATGAGCTCGATGATTTGGATGCTTTGCAAAGTCCTCGTACGCGGGCTGCGTTGAGAGATTGTGGCCGTTTGAAATTCTTCAAGCTACAAAAGATGAAGAAAGAGATCCTTCTGCTCGAGCACATAATCAAATTGTGGGATGTTGCAGAGCAGGGGTTTCGGATTGGAACACAGCTTCTCACCATCGAGTTGGAAGATGTGTATTTCTTGATTGGCCTCTCGAAAAGAGGGGCTCTTATAGCTTTTTCCGGACAGAGGGCGCTTCCTGAGCAAGTGGGTGTGTACCTGGCACGTCATTGTGTCCCAGGAGCAAGACTGGTGGGGGGTAGAATCCCCATCAAAGATATCAGAGAGTTACCTCTTCGGTCTATTTTGTTTTCCATCACGAGTGTGACGGGAAGCACTAGCGCGCATCTGGCGTTGAGATCACAGATAGCTTATGGTGTACAGTGTTTGGAGCCAACACTGTTTAACTGGAGTACAAGGTTTCTTCAGAACGTGAAGGAACAGGTTTCGAGGTGTAGGGTGGGGCATAAACAGTTTGGATATGGTTCTTTTTTGGTCTCATTCTTCTTAGAGTGCATCCCCCAAATGCAACCTCATATTGCATTGGCGGTACAACCAGTGGGAGAACCACAGATGGAACGGTGGACTAGTCTATCTCCGAGATTAGTGGCAGAGTCAGAGTTTTGTTTCACTGGTGATTTCTTCACTTGGCTGAGACGCCAATATATTTGGATAGGAGACTTTCGATATGCCGAGGTGGACTTTCTCGGGAGCATGGATTTGATTCTACCAGCGGGGGAAAATTGGGATGCGTCAGGTGAGAGACTAGGCAACACCTTGTCTAGTTTTTGTTTTAAGTTTTTAACGTATGTAGATTTTTTTGGGTACGTAGAAGAGTTTTTAATGGATGTATTGTTTTCAACATGCAGACAAGGGAATAGTGCGCCCGACTGAGATACCAGTACCGGGACATCGCGAGGGTGCTTAGGTTGTAGTAGATCCAGGGGCACCAGTGATAGGTCTCCGGTGGGTTGAAAGAAACCTTCAAGGCCTTATGATGGGAATTCCTCCTCTACGGAGGAGAGAAGTGCCTTTACATCTACATAGACACACTGTGGGGGTGCCAGAGAATGTTAATTCTCTACTGAGACGAGTAGTGCGAGCAATGATATGTTATTCTCAACATAATGCAATGTAGAGAGATTAGAGTCTCTCTGGTGATTGTATATTTTGTATGACTTGTCGGACGATGTTGTATGGGTGTAAAGACTTAAAATTTTGCTCTTCCAAATACTTTTTGATGTCAACAAAACATTTTTAGTCACGCTATGTATATATATACAGTTTCGAGTTTTCACAGTGCCAAAAAATTTGTAAATGATGATGTCTTTAATGTGATGTGTTTTAATTTACATGTGATGTACAATTTGTTTTCCTTTATGAAACCTTATCTATGGGCGAGATACTGATCCATGATGTAATTGGCTAACGAATCCGAAACATTGTTGAGTTCTCTTGGAATATGTCTGTATTCGATGTAATCAAATATTCGTTCAAGACGACAAACTTGTAGGTGGAGACGTAGCAGGATAGGATTATGAATATCGTAGATACGATTGAGTTGATAGACCACGAGTTGGGAGTCTAGGTTAACAATGATACGAGAGATACCTAGGGAGGAGGCTTGGGTCAAAAGTCCGATGAAAGCATGATATTCTGCCATGTTATTAGTCACTGGTCCTAAGCAAATACCTCCTGAACTCACCACCTCGTCAAATTGGTAAATGACCCATGTTGCCGAAGCAATGTTCCGGGTGTGTCGACTAGCGCCATTCGCAAAGCCGACAAAGATAGGAAAGGAAGACGTCATATGTGCATGAAAACACAAGGCACATTTATGAGTGGAAAAGGTAAAGACTCGAGCACGCGAAAGAAACAGACACACCAAACTAAAATACAATAATGTACAACGTACACATGCTAGTTGATCTAGGCATAATACTTTTTAAGGTAAATCCCGTTCCGGGGCTATCCTAGGGAAATTCCATCATAATCGACTAACTCGTAGGCGCCTCTGTGTAGAACACGTTTCATAATGTAAGGGCCATGCCACAAAGGTTCTAACTTACCTGTCCCTAGTTTGTTATGAGCCTGGTCATAGACGAGGACTAAGTCTCCTTCTGCAAAAGTTTGAGGATGGACATATTTTTCGTATTGGTGTTTTATCCATTTCTGATGTGCCTCGTTAACGAGAGCGGCATCACTATGTGTTTCGTCCAGTTTGGTCAGATATAAGAAACGTTCTTGTTTGAAAAAAGTATGGGGTAGGAGTTCTATTTTAAGTTTCAGAGATGGAATCTCACACTCGATTGGTAAAACGACTTCGATGCCATACACTAACCGGAAAGGAGTAAAACCAGTTGCGGTTTTCACGGAAGTACGGTAAGCCCAAAGAGCGGAGAAAAGTTGTAGATGCCAGGATATCTTATTTGCCCCTACCATGTGTTGAATCATGGTTTTGAGGACCTTGTTGATGGCTTCAACTTGTCCATTAGCCTGAGGATAGTATGGGAATGAGTTTTCATGGCGAAAACTCAGCTTGGCATGCAATTCACTCATCATCTGGTTCTTAAAGTGTGAACCGTGATCGGTGACAATAGTGCGTGGTACACCAAAACGAGTTATGATGTGGTTAAAAACAAAGAGAGTTGCGGTATGACCATTGTTCAGAAAGGTAGGCATAGGCTTACCCATTTGATAAAGTAGTCGACGACGACGATTATATAACAGTGCCCCCCGACTGAGGTAGGCTTACATTGCATAAAATCGATACCCCACTTGGCGAAGGGGCCAATGACGATAATCGGGTGTAGCGTAGTAGGGTGGGTGCGTGCCTTGTTGTTAAAAACTTGGCAGGGTGGACATTTTTTGACTGCCTCAATACAATCTTTGAAAATCAAGGGCCAAAAATAGCCGGCACGTAGAATCTTCTGGGCTATGGCCATCCCGGAAAGGTGACCGCCATAGGCTCCAAGGTGACAGTCATTCAGAACGTGTTCAGCCTCTGCATAAATCAAACATCGTCGAAGGATAGTGTCAATACCATGACTATACAAGGTGTCGCTGACGATAAGATAACGATGAGAATGGTGGCAAATACGTCGACGCTCTTCATGGGAAATGTTAGGCTGAAAGCGTTGGGTTTGGAGATAAAGGAAGATGTCTCCATACCAAGGATTAGAGGTGCTGATGAGGAAAAGAGTTTCGTCAGGGAGAGAATCTCTAGGTTAGATATCTTCATCAGCATGGGGGAGATCGCAGATAAGCTCCGCAAACACCAGGGACTTTTTGGCTTTGGACTTCGTAAATTCAAGATCGAATTCTTGAAGGATGACGATCCACTTAGATTAATTTCCCCCGAGCACTTGACGTGTCAAGACATGGTACATGGGGTTTGAGTCCACAATCACAGTGGTGGTGTGTAGTAGGATGTAATGGCGAAATCTCTGGACAACGATGACGGCTGCCAGAGCCAGTTTTTCTACATGTGAATATCGGAGTTCGGTCCAGATAGACTCTTGCTCAGGTAATAGATCACATGTTCCTCACCGTCGGGGTCCTCCTAAACTAACACCATTGCGATAGTGGAAGTGGAGGCGGCTAAGTAAAGGATGTAGTCCTTTGTATACTCTGGAGGGTGCAACAAAGGTGCGTGAGTCAAGGCATGCTTGAGAGCGTCAAATGGTCGTTGAGCGATGTCATCCTAGATGAAAGGGGTGTTTTTCTGTAACAATCGCATGAATCCTTTAGTTATCTTAGCGTATTTACAAATGAAACGACGAAGGAAGTTTGCTTTTCCTTGCAAACTCTGGAGTTGGGTCAAACTAGTAGGTGGGGGTAATGCTAGAATAGCCTTAATCTTTAAGGGATCCACCCGAATCCCGTCTTTAGAGACAACGAAACCGAGGAGTCGACTGGATTCGACAACAAAAATACATTTATGTGGGTTCAAGCGGATACAGTAAAACCGACATCGAAGAAAAATAGCCCGTAAGTGATCAACATGATCTGATCGATTGGATGAGTGGGCGGGTAAGTCGTCGAGGTAAGGTTCTGCAATATGCTTGATATCGTGGAAAGCATACGACATGGCCCGCTGGAAAGTAGCACCAAAATTTTTGAGACCAAAAGGTAGCTTTCGATAGGCGAAAGTTCCCCATGGGCAGATAAAGGTTGTCTTATGTTGGTCAGCAGGTAAAATTTCAATCTGGTTATACCCGGAAAAACCATCCACGAAAGAGAAGATTACGCTCCAAGTGCAATTATCAATGATCTGGTCGATGAAGGGCGTAGGGTAGTTGTCCTTTGGACAAGCCTTATTGAGATCCCGATAATCAACACAGACACGAATGGTCCCCTGTTTTTTGGCAACCAGAACAAGGTTGGAGACCCATTATGTCAAAGGGACAGGATAGATAAAGCCAGATTTTAAAAGTTTCTCAACTTCTGCCTTTATGGCTGCGATTTTCTTGGGATGAATGGGATGGAGTTTCTGTTGAACAGGTTTCGCACCTGGGTAAGTCTTGATTTCATGCACAATGATCGAGGGGTCGATTACTGGCATTTCTTCGTAGCTCCAAGGGAAGACATCGCGAAATTATTTAAACAGAGCGATGTAAGATACCACTTCTTCGGGTGTGCAATTAGCACCAAGGTTAATGTTTTCTACAACGCCTTCTTTGATCGAAATATCAATAACGATCGTGGTAGAGATATTACCCATATTCCCCTCAGAAAGAGTGTCTTATGTGAGGATGGGAGATTGTGGAGAATTGGTAACATCAGGAGGGAAGACAGAGTGTATGTCTTGGTGAATTTCTTCTAGAGGCGGAAGAAAAGAGGATCGATGATGGTTATCATCCCAAGGTACGTCATCGATACTAAGCATTTGCATTATAGATTCGTCGGAAGGAAAAATATGGGAAATATAATCGATTGCAGACGATAGGGAATCCAACCATGATGACATCGGGTGCCAATAGATGGGGGTTGTCTTGAGAGGGGGAGGCAGATTGAATAGCTACGTATGCGGCTTCGGCTGGGCTAAGTGGCATGGTGTCACCGAGCACATCGAATTCCATAGGACTAGGTACAATCCAAGGGTCAAATGATTCCAAAGATTGATAAGCCATAGTCGAAATCATATTGACCGTGGCAATATGATGTGTGGAGGGTGGAAGTGGTGTAGAGAAAGTACCCATAAGGCTAGAATCTTTCAACAAGCCAACACCAACGCTTTCATACGTAACGTTGTGGTCTCCCAAAAAAGGAATGTTGTTGGTAACAGGGGGGGAGGAGCGTCGGGTGTACATAAATCTAGTTGGTCGATAGTGACAATTTTGCCTTGATGGGGGAATTGTACACATCGAAACACTGACGAGGCGACAACAGTCATAGCGTAGAACCAACTTCTTCCAAGGAGTAGGTTGTAATCGAGGGGGGCATTGACCACCTCGACATCAACAGTAAGAGTTTTTCCGCCCAACTGAACAACTAAGGATTGCAAAAGTGCGTGAGGATGAAAACCTGGCCCATCGAAAGCGCATAACATCGTAGGGGATTTGTTAAGGGCGGGTGATTTTAGGCCTTTCCAACAAGCTAAAGACATGACACAATTAGAGGCTCCCTCATCCAAGATAGTTCGGTGGATTTGTTGATTATGAACAACAACATCGATTTGAAAAGCTAGTTGGTGGGAGAGTCGAGGTTGATGATCATCCAGATTAAACATGAGGTTATTAGATGACTCAGGATCGAAAGTGTCGATGGAAGCCAAGAGCGTTCTACGTTGACCGGGACAGTCTTGTAGAACTTCCAAAGCAGACATAACACACAACGCTTGAGCCAAATCTTCAACGATGTTGTAGTTTTGGGCAGCCTGTGAACTAGGATTAAAGGTAGATTTCTGGATAGTGCTCTTAGGAGGGCGTAAGATGGAGTCAAACGAAGGTTTCTTGATCTGGAGCGGTCCGGACGGAGGGCTAGCAGACGGAGGACTAACAGAAGATGGTGATGGGTCCGGTAAGGAACTGTTAGTGGTCTTCGGCTTATCAGGTTTAATCGGTGTGTCATATGTCGTAGCGCGAGTGGTCAGATTAATCCTGTTAAACATGTAAATGTGGGCACTTGTTGAGGCCTCATCATGGGATTGGTTGGAACTGCCCCCTAGAGTGGGGGTTTGAGCAACCAAAGAATGTTGCTGTGGAAAAGGTTGGGTAAGCACAGCGGGTTGTGAATTTCCCTTAAAGAGCTTGGCCACTTCATCGCGATGTGGATAGTCTCGGGTGTAGTGATCGTCACCACAAATGAGACATGGGAATTTTGGTTTCCGTTGTGGTTGTTTTTCGGCGGCAGGGGTTTGAGGTTGATTTTTTGGTTGTTCATTGTTGTTTTTTTCTTTGGTTTATTTCTTGCTTTCTTCTTACCTCCAGATTGTTGTGAAGGGGTTGATTGGACCGTATTCACCTCAGAGACCTGAGTTTGAGGGGAGGTAGAAGAGGGTGTAGTCAAACTGGGAGCAGACGTCGGAGCGGGCCGTTGGGTTGTTCCAGTCGACTTGGAAGTAGATTGGGTTTTGACGGAGCCAATGACTCCATCCGCGTGCGAGGTAGACGATGGTTTGGATGGGTCAGTAGTAGCACGGGTAGCATTTGGTATCAATTCGTACAAAGTACTAGATTGTGAATAAACCAAATCTAGGTACTGAGCTCGAGCAATAGCTTCTTCCTCGGTGACTACACCACACATAGAAACATCACAAGCGATCTGGGGTAACAGTGATTTAGTGAACCATTCTGCTAATAATTGGTCAGGAATGACCACTTTGATTAACCTTCGTCGTCGTCCCCATTCATGAATATGATCAGAGATATGTACGGAGGTTGTCTGATGAAGGGAGGTCAATAGTTCGGTAGCCGTCTCGTATCGAATGGGTAGGTGGAAGTGTGTGAGGAAGGACATGGAAAGGGAGTTGAAATCGTGAAAAGAAGCACGTGGTAGTTCAATATACCACTTTGTTGCAGAACCCGTAAGTGTTCATTGGAAAAGACGCAAACGTATAGAATCGTCCATGAGGGAGTTCGATGAACACCACAAATGGAAAGTCATCACGTGGTTGTTTGGGTTTTCTTCAGACTTTCCGTCAAATTTTGGAATATCAGAAGGAAGTTTAGCTGGAATAGCTGGCCAAACCGGAGAATGAAAAATAGGATCATTCGTTAACCGAGACAAGTCTGGGAGGTCCAGAGTTGCCAGGAAAGGTAGTTGTCAGTTAACCTGCAGGTAATACTGGTGTGGCATAGGAACACCAGTAGGACCATACACTGGGTTAGGTGGATAATTGTAACTAGTGGGTCCTCTTGTATAAGGTTGGTGTTGACCAGTGTACACAAGATTTGAGGGGGTTCGAGAAACATGTGCGAGCGGAGGATAACCGGATGGGTTTTGAGGATTATAAGCCAGATTTGGCGTTTGTCCATAGGGAGGATATAGATGGGTCCCTTGAGGGGCAAGAGGATTTTGTGGATCCTGAGGATTGTGTCCCCCCGAGAACTGTGGGTTTCCTGGAAAAGGGATATTCCACGGATTGGGTGTGGTAGACACATTTTTTCCATACGGTTGATGGTAGGCTCCGGATTGAGGTTGCCCTCCAAATGGAAGTTGTCCTCCGGTGGGAGGATGCCCCCCAGCTTGAGGTGGAGTTCCCGGAATTCGAGAACCAGACGTAAACGACTGACTGGTGCTGCTTAATGGGTTAAAGCCACCAAGACCGGTCCCTCCGGGTTGTTGTATAGGTATAGAACTTCTAGGCATAACTTGGGTAGTAGTGACAACGAAAGAATTCAGTGATCTGTACCCAAAAGGGAGTGATGATGAAGGTCTAGGCGTTAGTGGTGTGCCAATTGCAGCTTGGCTAACCACCACATTACCGGCAGGAATAGTCGGTACGTGAGGGACCATTGTAGAGTGAGCCGTCTGGAGAGAAAAAGTGGACCTTGGGCCAATGGACGATGTGTTCGGATCAATGGACGGTGTGGCTGAAAAAATGGTAGTACCAGTAAAATGGTTTAAGGGTACGGTGTAGGTAACATGCACGTCGACACCTATTCCTGTTCCATAAAGATCCTGCACCATGCGCGATGGACTTCGAACAATGTCTGTGGTCCAAAAGGGGTCGTCGACTAGAGGGTTTGAATGAGACCTAGTCGGAACTTTAGAAGGATTGATGACGATGAATTCATCGGCTGAATTCAGTTGGAGAACACGTCTCTCATATCCCTCAGGAATGCGGAAAGCCTCCGGAGACTCTGAAACAATTATGAAATTCTCTGAAGGGGTGGGAACTTCTTCTTGGGAGGTTATAGTGTCGTGAACCTCGCTCTGTTGAGGAGATTCCTCTGTAGAATGAGGGGGTAAAGGGGTATTCTCTTCCATATTTTCTAGAGGAAGTCCCTGTAGCCTCCACGAATGACGTGGAGGGTCGATGTTGGCAAAAAAGAGTTGGCGAACAAAATCTATGGCCAACTACCGAAAAGAAGCARCATACACTAATAGAATCTAGGAATCACAACCAAGCAAACAAAACCTTCTCTCGATGACCGTGCTAGTTGGTGATGAAATCCAACGTCGCGTGATCAAGTCAAGAAGGGGCGGRGATATGGTGGAACAGTTACAATGGTGACCTACTTAACAGACTTTCACCTTGGTGCAAGCTTCCATGCAGTAATTGTGGATTTACYCTCCAAGGAGCCCGAGTGAGTTTGAACAATGTCTACTCCATGTACAATGAGACTTCCCTTCACTGTCACCTTGTGTAAGACCCTAAAGACTATGGCCACTAAGGTTACCAATTCGCAGTCAGCCCCTGGGCGGGTACARTCGACAGTCCAGTCCGAACGTACGGGCAGGGTATCTAGCCGAAATCAACTTGAAAGGCTTCCACTCAACATTGTGGGTATACCTTTAAGCGATCCCCATAATATGACCTGACTACTACAATTAGTCAAACCATGGAGGGATAATCTCCGTAGCTTTCCCGAGTGCGACCTCGTGTGTAACCCCTGTGTGAGAGGGGGATCCTAGGCAGACTTATACGACAATTGGATTTGACTCTCCCTAGCTCAGGATGCTAATGTTTGTTTTGGAAACTTTGGAGAGTTATGCTCACAGCATAATCCAAAGTACTAATCCTAGTCTACTGTTGGTGGAGGATCCTAGAAGAAAAAATGTTCTAGATAGTTTTTAATTAGCGTTCATTTTATAACTGTTCTTTACTCAAAAGGGGTGCATGAAAGTGAAACTGATGGAATGATGACTCAATCCCAAAAAATGCATGAAAGATGATAAGTAGTCATTTCTTTTCGATGAATGTCTATTTAAGGGAGAGAGAGAGAGTTATTTTCACTAACACACACTAAGAAGGAATGTCCTCAAGCAATTTTTTTTTTAATCAAATCCAATGTGGTGCTAAAACTTTTTGGAAATGCCTTCTAATATGCAAATCAATCATGAAGATGTCTCTTTATTGTTTGTGTGCGAATAATGATTAATTCAAAATGACACTTCTCCTGCCAATTAACCTTTCGAATCAAGGAAACTCAGATAAGCATAAGCAGGTTTCGTACAAACAATACACCCTCTTGCTGTGATCAAGAACAAGAAGCAAAAAAGAAAACAAAGAAAACCAAGAATTTCACACAAAAGAGAGATGTTGAAGAACAATGACCTCAACAAAAACCAAATGAAGAGATTTGTAGACTTCTGATGTCCTTCACCAGAGTTTCTTGTTTAGTCAAAAAGGGGAGAAAAAACAATGCATTGATTTCAAACTCCCAACAATAGAAAAACTCAAAAAATAAATGAAGAAGGCCACGAAATCTAAACAACAAGGTATTTGTTCCTTGGAAGGAAGGATGTCAAAGTCTAGTGGGAAGAAGCATTGACTCACAGAGAGGCTCAACAAGTGAAACACAGAGGCTGGACCCTAGAAAAAGCAATTCTGGAAAGGTTTTTGCCAAAAGAGGGCTGGTGCTCTGGTGTAAGGGGCACCATGCGTTATAGCGCTCTGTCTAACACATCCAGGGAGCGTTGGCGCTCTGTTAACACAGCCACAGGGGAGCCAGGCTTAAAAAGCTCATGAAAATGTCCAAAAGTCCAAAATTTCAGTCAAATTTTGGCAATCAAGTTGAGTGTGATGGGGTAAGGAGTCAATCAGCACATGAAATCAAGCAAAAATGGGTGAACAAGGTCTGAAAACAATCAAAGGGTAAGACAAGGTCTATGAGGAAAAATCAAAACCAAAAGTTTCGATTCGATTCTCCCTAGTGGAGTCGCCAGTTTCYGTTGAAGGAAAATCTCCCTGCGGAGAGGTAGATCTCCTCTTGAGAGCTAGACTCTTAACTCTTAAGACAGAAGATGCTTAACATGGACACTGACTTCCTTTTAGATCTATATAAACTGATGTATGAGGAGGAAGGAGAAAAGAAGTACCTTTTATCGACGTTTGTCCCTACACGCTCCGAGTTGAGCTCCGATCTTTCTTTCCTCGACAAGCCCTGTAGACAAACAATAGTACAACCACTTCCTACTCTACTGAAATTAGCTTGAAAATAGACCTATCTATTAGAGACAAGTTCATGCGAGATCAAACACAAACTAGAAAGAAACAGGCCAAGCGTGTAATATTAATGAGAATAATGACAGAAGTAACTTACAACTGTAAATGTGAGTGCAACATCTTCGTCAAATCCCCTTTGTTTAACCCTTGCTCAAAATATCCATGATCCAGATGACAACAACTTCACTGATTACTCTCCTCAAGTTCACTGTGTGTTTCCTATGAGATCATAGGTTTCATGCTTCTAATTCTTCCCCCTTTCCACCATGATAGAGCTTGTTTATATAGGTTTAGAGAGGCCTAACCTCTTGAGGTATCTTTAGGGTAAATTGAGGATTTTCCTGCTTGAGTCAGGGATCTTCCTTAAGATTATGGCTGAACCAGGAATTTGAATTCAACTGCCTTCTAAGATTGAAAGATCTTCTCCTTATTCTCCTCAACAGACCAACTCTTGCCCAGAATAGGCAGGGCTCCCTCAAAAGGGCCATCAAAGCGCTATAGTGCTCCCTAGTAGGCTTTAGGGGGGCGCCAACACTCTTAAAATCAATAGCGCTCCTCTTGAAGGGTTGTTTAGTGCTATAACACTCCCTAGCAGTTTAGAGGTGAGCGCCAGCGCTCCTAAGAGAGATATAGGGGAGCTCTCTCTTCTAAAAACCTAGATTCAGTGATTCTTTCAGGTGGCAAGAGGCACTTAACTTTAGTTAACCATTCCTCTTCCTTCAGATCAAGTGTTTGAGGAATTTTAAGTGTCTTCTTAATGTCGTTATCAGTATGACATAAGCATCATGGCAGTATGCTTTGCTTGACACTTGCGACACTTGTGAGCAACATGCGACACTTATCAAAGCAGGTAATGTGTATGTGTAACATCGACCAATCAAGTATAGCTTGTATCTTCTCTTGGTGTACCTGTACCCCTTTCACCCCAATGATGTGTCCCGAATAAAGGACCTCTGTCATCCCAAATTCACATTTGGATTTCTTATCATACAAAGATTTCCCTTCCATGATAGCCAAAAGTTTCTCTACATGCTAAATATGCTCCTCCCAAGTTTTGCTATAGATCAACAAGTCATCAAAGGAAAATAAGAGGAACTTCCTTAGTTGCTTGTTGAAGACATGGTTCATGCAAGATTGGAAGGAGGCTGGTGCATTAGTCAGCCCAAAAGGCATCACCAAGAACTCATAGTGACCATAGTGACATCTGAAAGCTGTCTTGGGTACATCTTGCTCCCTCATCTTTATCTGATGATAGCCAGAGCGTAAGTCAATCTTTATGAAGTATACAACCCCATGAAGCTCATCCAATAGCTCATCAATCCTAGGGATGAGGTATCTATTCTTGATTGTCTTCTTATTCAAATCCCTGTAATCAATGCACATGCGCATGGTCCCATCCTTCTTTTTCAGTAACACTACTGAAGATGCAAAGGGAATGGAACTTGGCCTAATGTGACCCATGTCTAACAGTTCTTTAATGGCTTTCTCAATCTCATCTTTGTATTTATTGGGGTGCCTGTAGGGAGTGGTGATGACAAGTTTCACTCCCTCCTCCACCTTTATGATGTGCTCAAACCCCCTATCTGGTGGTGCTCCTAGTGGTATGGGTTCAAAGACCTTGCTGTGCCTGTCAATGATTCTCCAAATCTCTGGTGAGTGAGTGTCCCCTTTCTTATCCACCCGAACCGATATTCTACATCCTGCTACATGTGCAATGTATTCCCTCTTGAAGATGGCCTCCATGAGCTTTGTTGTCACCACTCTAGGTGTGTTTCCTTTCATTCCCTTGAGAACCACCTTTTTTCCATTTTCCTCTGTGAAAGACATCTCCATGGTCTTGTAGTTGGTAGTGATTGGCCCCAACGTACTAAGCCACTTAACTCCAAGGATGATGTTAGTGTCTGGAAGGTCTGTCACATATAAATCTTGTGCCAAATCGTGTCTGGCCAATGTAAGCTTCATTCTTGGAATATAACTGTCACAAGGCATAATGCGCCCTCCTGCTACCTCCACACGAAACCCTTCAAATTCAATTGTAGGTATGTGTCTTCTTTGCAGTAGGGCTGAGTCAATGAAGTTGTGTGAAGCACCCCCATCAATGATAACTGAAACCTTCTGCCCCTGTAACACCCCTCTCATTATAAAAGTGTTGAATTTGGGTACCCCACTAATTGATGCTAGTGTTACCTTCTCATCTACTGCAAGGTTGTGACTTGCATCCTCCTCTTATGCGTTTTCTATGGGATATGCCTCCATGTTCTGTAGATGGTCAAAACCTTCCTCCTCCTCATCATGAGAAATCAATTCAATGCAGTGAGCCTTGCGTTTGCCCGTGCATTTGTGTGTTGGGTTCCAAGGCTCTTTGCAAGTAAAGCACAATTGCTTCCTTCTCAATTCCTTCCTAGTGGACTCATCCATTCTACCCCTTCCTCGGTCAAACCCCCTTTGGTCTCTCCCCACTTTGTTAATGGGAGGTCTTTGGTCTCTTCCCCCTAGGTTTAGAGGAGGTCTAGGGGTAAATCTAGTCTTTGTTGTTGATCCCAAGTCCCTCATCTTCCATATAGCATCCTGTAAGGTTGTAGGCTTAAAAGCCTTGACCCAACCCCTTAAGGGTTCCATCAACCCCTCTATGAAGAGCATCATAAGTCTCGCTTGAGACACATCCTACATCATAATTGTTATCCTCTGAAACTTCTCTATATATACCTTAGGTGATCCTGTTTGTCTGAGTTGGGTGAGTTCCCTAAAAGGTAGCCATGGATCCCCCTGGTCAAACCTGTTAATAAGCCTCTGTGTAAACTATGTGTAAGCAGTGATCTGATTGTGGCCTAGTGTAATTTGTTGAAATAATGTAACTGCAAAGAGTATTCTAATTATTATTGATATATTATTCATCAGATCAATCACCTTTTGTGGATTGATCATGTCAGGTATTGTAAATAACCAAATCCCCCTTTGCAGATTGGTAAAACCCTAATTGTAATAGGTAGAATGAGAAGTCGACCCCTAGATTAATTAAAGGTGGTTATAACCACCCAGATTGAGAAGTCATCCCTGCCAGTGAAAAGTCACCTGCCAGATTGTATAAATAAAGAGGCCAATGCCTCATTTGAATACACACTCACTTGTTCATCAGAGCACAAGTTTGGAGCTGCAGTTGGAGAAGAAAGAAGAGAGAGAGAGGCACATTCTTGGGAAAGGAATTTCTGTATTTGTTTGAGTTATCTCTTGGCATTGTATTGTCTATCTATATTAAGGAAGTTTTGTTGGGTTTTCTCTCCCATGAGGGTTTCCCAGGATAAATGATGTGTCTCTTGTGATTATTTATTTCTCAGTGATCCTATCTATGCTATTGTTATCTAATGAAATGAAAAGAAATTTAGTAATAGCTTAAACCTTAACATTATATCAGAGCTAAGTTGAAGAGAGCATCTTTCATAAGAGAATGTAAAAAACGTCATTGTTGTCGTACATGCAAATTAGGGATTTTTGTTGGAGAAGTATTTCAGCCCCAAACCATCTAGAAAAGTGCGCCCTTCCTCAAGGATCACTTTGGCATCCTCAACGCAACTTTTTAGTGGCTAGATCTCCCGAAAAGTGAAACCCTAGTTTTCACAAAGTACCAGAAGTACCAGAAAATGAGAGTACCAAAAGTACCAGAGTACCAAAAGTACTAGAAAACCAAAAGCACCAATCCATAAATCCGTAGATCAATTTTGGAGGGGTAAAAGTTGGATTTTCTGAAATCTAACCACAACAGGCTACTCACCTCAACCAAGCGCACCTCCTGGTAAGTTCAGAATTTAATTTTGAGCATTTTCATTTTTGGTCATTTTCCTAACCCTAGGTAAAAGATGTCTGCAAGAACTAAGCTTGTTGACAAGATGGAAGGTGTGGAAAATTTTTGTGCTTGGAAGTATAGGAAAAGATGCTTTTGCCCCTGTAACACCCCTCTCATTCTGAAAGTGTTGAATTTGGGTACCCCACTAATTGATGCTAGTGTTACCTTCTCATCTGCTGCAAGGTCGTGACTTGCATCCTCCTCTTCTGCATTTTCTATGGGATATGCTTTCGTGTTCTGTAGATGGTTGAAACCTTCTTCCTCCTCACCATGAGAAATCACGTCAATGTAGTGAGCCTTGCGTTTTCCCATGCATTTGTGTGTTGGGTTCCAAGGCTCTTTGCAAGTAAAGCACAACTTCTTCCTTCTCAATTCCCTCCTAGTGGACTCATCCGTTCTACCCATTCCTCGGTCAAACCCCCTTTGGTCTCTCCCCCCTTTGTTCATGGGAGGTATTTGGTCTCTTCCCCCTAGGTTTCAAGGAGGTCTAGGGGTAAATCTAGTCTTTGTTTCTGATCCCAAGTCCCTCGTCTTCCATATAGCATCATGTAAGTGGGTAGGCTTAAAAGCCTTGACCCAACCCCTTAAGGGTTCCATCAACCCCTTTGTGAAGAGAATCATAAGTCTCGCTTGAGACACATCCTACATCATAACTATTATCCTCTGAAACTCCTCTATATATACCTCAGGTGATCCTGTCTGTCTGAGTTGGGTGAGTTCCTTGAAAGGTAGCTATGGTTCCCCCTGGTTAAACTTGTCAATAAGCCTCCATGTAAACTATGTGTAAGCAATGATATGATTGTGGCCTAGTGTAGATAACCCATGGTACCACCAGTCATGAGATTTTCCCTCTAATTACATGGTGGCAAACTTGATGGCATCCATCTCTCTCATGGGGTTAAGCTATAGATAGGTATCGAGTTTATACACCCAAGCTTGCACAATCACCTTGGAAGATCCATCAAAGTATGGTATTTCAATCTTGTCTCCCCTGTGATCCAATTCATAGTTATTCCTGGGACACTATTTGGGCTTTCCCCTGAATTTAATCGCACAATATTGATCCAGTGTGACTTGCCTTTTGAACCTTGTGCTCAATGAGTTATATTCCCTAACATACTGCTCAAATTTGTCCTCAATTTCATCGTGATAGTTGTGTTGTGGTTGGTTATCCAAGAATCTAGGTAGGTAGGGTCTAGAGGTAGTTTTATTGTGTGATGGCACCTTAGGATCCCCTCCTCCATAACTATGTCCCTCAGTGTGGTAGTAAGAGTTTTTCTCTTGATGAGGTCTAGTTTCCCCATGAGACCCACTGACTTCTTTGTTTGCATAGATTTCTGGCCCCTTTCCTGCATGGGTCAAATGTAGTAGGACCTGTGCAATCTTATCCTGACCGACATTTACTCTCTCAAAGGTATCCTTCAAGTCAAACTGTCCCCTGCGCACTACCTCCTTGTTTTCCTGTAGATGGTGCACCAATGCACTTTCTGTCTGACGAATGGAGTGTTGTGTTGAAAAGTCAACAAGAAATGTGTGTCTAATTTATTTTCCCCTTAAATAAATTGGACAATAAATATTAATCTATTATCTCATAATTACTTGAAATAGTTAACTGAAATGGAAAATCAGTTAGCTATAGGAAATTCAAGTTCAAAGGTAGACTGGTGGGACATGGAAGTCGAATTAGTTGTAACTAAGTGGCTTGAAGTTGTAATAGAGTTATAAGTGTAGTTATGTGAGTTGTGAAGTAGTTTAATTGAGTTAAGTGAGTTAAGCTCAGTTGTAATAGTTGTAACTGAACTTACACTAGTGAGAGTTCAGTGAATTAATTATTAATTAATTCACAGTCAGTGAACTCACATGCAACTGAAGATTTATCACTGTTAACAACATGCATGTTAGATCTAGTGGAGACCTAGTTGAGATAACAGGTGAAAGGGACAATTTGGCTATCAGCTGTGATTTGAGTGAAGTGCACTCATGTAATCACACACACAGTGGATGTGCCCATGAGCAATGCATAGCCTAGGCAAGAGGAATTCAAATTCATTTGCAGGGTTTTCATTGTAGGGATTTGCGTAGAGGAGGCAAGCTATCTGGAGGTAGAGAATTGGCACACGTATTTGCTAATTTTTGTATGACAGTGTGAGACGATTGTATATTGTACTGAGAGATCTCGGATTAGAGTTTTGTATGAGATTGTTTCATGATCCATGATATATACTTAATTTATGGTAGTAGGGTTTTTAGCTTTATGCTTTCCCGATAAAACATCCGTGTTATGTGCGATTGAACTTTCTTCTTGATATTGCAATTGGCGATTGTGTTTTAAATTCCGCAAGAATATTAGTAGAAGTGATTATGTATTTAACAGTGGCATATAATTGTTATATTAGGAGAATCCAGGCAATACATAATTTGTATTGAAATTTCTACATGGTATCAGAGCGCAGAAGATTGCAGAAGTTGAGTTTGTGACTGGATAGAATTCAAATTTGTAGAAAGACTTTCTTGGTGCTACAGTTGATTCAAGATCGAAATGGATTTCAATGGCTTGAGGTTAGAGTATGCACTCAAGGGAAGCTCGAACTATATTTCTTGGAAGGACAGGATGGAGGCAATACTCGAAGACAATGGCTTGAAGGAATTCATTGACAAAGATGTTCCTAAACCAGATGCTGCAAATTTTGATGCATGGCAAAAGAAAGTGGCAAAGGTGAGGATGATATTATTGGAGGGAGTATGAGACCACATTGTCTCAAGCCTCCATGGGAAAGTCACACCATATGCAATGTGGAAGACTTTGACGGATCTATTCCAAAACAACAATGACCATAGGAAATTGGCGCTCAAAGATAAACTTGGGAAGATCAAGATGGAAAAGGGCGACTCCATTCAAAAATATCTCACGAAGTTTGTCCAATGTCGGGACTAGCTGGGGAGTGTGGGAATAACAGTCACTAATCATGATTTGGTGGGCTTGGCTCTCCTAGGACTTCCCAAGAGTTGGCACAGTTATCAAGACTCTGTCAATGGAAGGGAAAAATTGCTAGATTGGGAACGACTATGGTCGGATCTAGTACAGGAGGAGTTCAGGCGGAACACCGGAGATGGATTTTCATCAAAGCATGATGATGAAGATGATTTTGATTTGGATGCGAAGGCAAGGAGAGGGAAGGGGAATGAATTCCATTCAAAATTTGAGTCTAAAGGCACGAAGCTGGATTTGTCCAAAGTGAAGTGTTTTCATTGTCACAAACATGGGTATCTCGCTACTAACTATCCGTGGAAGAAGAAGAACGAGATGGTTGTTGGAGATGCAGCTGGTGAGGCCCTTGCCTCACAATTTGAACTTGATTTTTCTTTGATCGCATGCATGGCTTCAAGTTCATTGGGATCGGTGTGGTATTTGGATAGTGGCGCTTCCTTCCACATGACGGGAGATAAGGAGTTTTTCAGTGACTTGGAGGATAGAGATCTCAAAATGCATATAGAGATGGGCGACGATGGACGATACAATGCGACTGGAATTGGTACCATTACCTTTAAGAGGGATTCAGGTAAACCATTTCAATTGAAAAATGTTATGCATGTTCCAGGTCTAAAGAAAAACATGGTCTCAGTTGCAATGTTGGAGGATAGAGGCTATGTGTAACACACCCACCACGGGGCTAGAAAAATTTTCGGCTTTTTCCTTCCTTTCGCCGAGGAACAAAATTCCCCGAATTCATATGGGGCCCGATGCAGTTCCTACCCTCTCCTGTCCTTACTCATGTGATCGTGGGTTATGACCACTGACCTTACTGGAGAGGTACTTCCAGCTTTCGCGATTCGGGAAATCGTGATGCATTTGTGTTCCCCTGCTCTCTTGTCTCTCGAAGTGCCGAAATCCAAAGGGGACCAATAGTTTGTCATAAATAAAAAAGCCTCAGATTAAAATATGCCACTCCACCTTTCGAGGTTTACTCCATCGGGATTTCGAGATGTGTGACAACAGGAGGTCTCGCACCTGGGTTTCTCAGGAACTGAAAATTTGAAACACCAAACTCTAACATGCTTCACTATTTCGGGGTTTCCTCGATCGGGATTTTGGGATGTGTGATGACAGGAGGTCTCGCACCTGGGTTTCCCGAGAGCTGAAACTCTGAAACACCAAACTCTAACATGCTTCACTATTTCGGGAATTCATCCATCGGGATTTCGTGAGTTTGGGGTTTCGAGACTAGCGAACAAATGGGGCCCGCACTTAGGTACCTTGGGTGCCGAAATAACGAAATATGATAAATTTTCCACACTCTATCTTTCAGGATATCGCAAGTTGGGATTTCGGGACTTGCAAGTACAAGGGATCTCGCCCTTGGATATTCCAGATGCCGAAACACCGAAATATCATGATTTAGCCACACGTTGTTATTTTGGGATTTCACATGTCGGGATTTCAAGACTTGCGAGTACAAGGGAACTTGCCCTTGGGTTTTCTGAATACCAAAAACTTCTTAATACCAATTCTTAAACCTGCTCATCTTATTTCGGGGTTTCTTTTATCGGGGTTTCGCAAGTCGGGATTTCGGGACTTGCGAGTACAAGGAAACTCGCACTTAGATACCCCGAGTGCCAAAACACCGAAACATCAAGACTCAATTCCACGTTAGACCATTTTGGGGTTTTGCTAATCAGGATTTCGGGACTGGCAAGTACAAGGGAATTTACCCTTAGGTGACCTGGGTACCGAAACGACGAAACATCATAACTCATCGACACGTCGTCATTTCGGGCTTTTGTGAATCGGGGTTTTGGGTCTTGTGAGTACAGGAGAACTTGCACTTAGGTACCCCGTGTGTCGAAACTCCAAAAACTCATAACTTACCCATACGCTAGCATTTCGGGATTTCATATGTCGGGATTTCACGAGCCGTGAGGACAAGGGTTCTTACCCTCTGATCTCCCGGGTGCTGAAAAGCTGAAACGCTTACCGGTCGCCACATGTACTCTACAGCTGGATAGTCCAGGTACTCCCATGGGTTTTGGAATCGATGGTCCCGATTTCCTCACTACTTACGAAGGTTAAAAAGGGGTCGGAGCATTAACACCTGCGTTCCTTCATTCAATTTAATGGTCGTAATAGACCTTAGATCCTCCGAAAGGATCTCATTCGTGCATTTAGCAAGAGGAAGGGTATCCTAGGTACCGAACCACCGAAAGGTCCTTAATTCATCCACACACTGTCATTTCGGGATTTTGTGGGTCGGGGTTTCGGTACTCGCGAGTACAAGAGGACACGCACCTAGATACCCCAGGTGTCGAAACACCGAAATGTCCTAAGTCTAAGAGGACCATTCTCTCTCTCGTGCAGGGTTTTTCAGACTTACGCCATAAAATCCTCCGGCAGATTCTTGGGTAAACTTTAAAAAGGTTGTCCCTGTGGGAAGATCTATCCAAGGCATTACTTGCGATAAAATAAGGGAATAGATTTCCCGAGAATAGACTTGAATACTAAATCCGTTCAAAATGTACATATATACAAATATATACGTAAGTCATATATGGTCTTTCCAATATAATCATGCAACCACCATTTCTGATCAAACACCATACAGATAGTCTTATGCGAAAATCATTCATAATTTCACAAACCATGAGCATACATGTCAGAATATTTAAATTCAAGATACAAGATACAACACTTATCAGAAAACACCAGGTGTGATGCAACTGTTGAGAGGGGTGCTCATTTCCACCCAATCGTAGGCTCAACGACTACGAATGGATTTACCACTAGCCACCCCCAAGCTTGACCACGATGCTTGAGACTCTCT
>ML804367.1:109674-141620 GCA_009831015.1 Picea engelmannii
TGCAATAAATTCAAACTGTTATTTACATTTATTGACCTCTTCCTGCGGGTCCATTTACATCACATATTCATACTTATGAGTTTTGCCATAGTCCTTGGCCAGTTCAGTTATATTTACAATCTGGGGGAAACAAGGTGTTACAAATTGGCAGGTTGGTATGACCTCTGCTACCCTTCTTTTGGTGCCAGTCGCTAACTGTACCAACCATGTCTTGGTAGGTTTTTGTGGATGTAGTTTACACTTATCAACAACCTTAGGGGCTATATAACTCAAATTTGAACCAGGGTCAATCAAAATAGACACTAGATGGTTGGAAATCATACCTTCTATTTCCACCACTGAAGCTTGGTGGTCAGCTTGGTTATTATCCAAGGCTTCATAAATTTGTGGCACACTCCTGGCCACATCATTGACGGTGGTAGCTTTCTGGATGTTGTAAATTCTCTGACTATTCTGTTGTCCGTGTGGACAGTCTTTCAGTAGATGTTCTTCTATGCAACCCCAACATTTCAAAGGTTCTCTCTTTGGGTTATCAGTCTTTACTGGGGCAGATCCAGAAAGTTTATTTCTGCTCAAGGAGGGAAAGTTATGTTGGTGTACACTTCGGGTTGGGAAGCTCATCCTTGAGTTCTTTTTATAGTCCTTATATCTTGGGGATTTAAACCCCTTTTTCTGGAATCCCGAACTATTCTTCTGCTTCCAGCCTTCGCGAGGTTTTGTTCGATGCCCAAGTCGTTCATAACAATATCTTGCCTTTCAGATAGTATCTTCTAGGGTGTTTGGTTCATCAAATTCAATCTATTTCTGATAGTCCTTAGGTAGTCCACTGATGAATCATTGCACCTTTGCCTTTTCTGCCTTTATGTAGGGTACATGCCTCAGCAACTCGAGGAATCTGCTAACATATTCCTCTATGGTGAGTTGCCCCAACTTAAGTTCATAGAGTTCTTTAGTCTTTTCATCGAAATATTTTTCCGACAGATACTTCTTCTTGAAGTATTTCTCAAACCATTCCCAAGACAGGTCTTCTTCATGAATCCCTTTTACATTCTTAAGGTCTTCCCACCAAATGGAAGCCTTTCCATTCAAGTTGAAGGTGGTTACTCGGGCCTTCAAGTTTTCTGAGAAGTCATGGACTCTGAAATACTTCTTTAGTCCGAGCAGCTAGGCCTCTGCTTCTTCTCCTTTCTTTATTTCACCGTCGAAGGAAGGTGGTTTGGCCTTCTTGAACTCTTCGAGGTTATGAATCTTGGAAAGTTTTTGCTTCTTTTGTTTTCTTCGAGAATGAGAACTAGTTCTTCTGTTAGAAGATCCCTCCGGGTCGCCAACTTCCTTTCTAGAAGAATTGTCTGACGCTTGTCCCTTATCTCTGGGGTGGACCTTTCTCGAGGTGCTTCTTTCAGTGTGGCCACTAACATGACCACGTTTCTGTGTCTCAGGTTCATGCTGCATTTGTCTTTGTAAGTCAGATAAGCTCTATAGTAAAACTGCATTAATTTCCGTTTGTTTCTCTTGTTCTTTCATCATCCTTTCATTGTCAGCCTTGCAGCTTTGTAATTCGACCATGAGGCTCCTCACAGTCTCAGCCAGATCTGGAGGGGTCCCTACCGCCCTCCTTTTGTCAGAGTCATTGTCTCTATTGTGGGAGCCCTCCCTCACTTCATGGTGAGTCACCATTCTATACGTCTAAAATTTCCCACGGTTAATCTTCCGCTTTGTGTGCAAAAGAAAAACGCTGGTTGTTAGTCAATGTTTATATTCATTTATAACTAGTACATAATTCATATTTTTCACATGCACACATACCATAGGAGTTTTCATTCTTAACTTTGACTTTTAATTAAGAAGGTTAAGACAGGGGGTTACTCCTTGTAACAGTACTCCGAGTGGAGTCTCTGCGCAACCCGTTCATGAGCCTAAGCAGGCCAAGTGTTGTAACCATGCTCTGATACCAATTTGTAACACACCCACCATGGGGCTAGAATTTTTTTTGGCTTTTTCCTTCCTTTCACTGAGGAATAGAATTCCTCGAATTCATATCCGATACAGTTCCTACCCTCTCTTGTCCTTACTCATGTGATCGTGGGTTATGACCACCTGCCTTACCAGAGAGGTACTTCCGACTTTCGCGATTCGGGAAATCGCGATGCATTTGTGTTTTCCTGCTCTCTTGTCTCTCGAAGTGCCGAAATCCAAAGGGGACCAATAGTTTGTCATAATTAAAAATGCCTCAGATTAAAACATGTCACTCCACCTTTCCGGGTTTACTCCATCGGGATTTCGGGATGTGCGACGACAGGAGGTCTCGCACCTAGGTTTCCAAAGAGCCAAAACTCCGAAACACCAAACTCTAACATGCTTCACTATTTCGGGGTTTCCTCCATTGGGATTTCGGGATGTGTGACAACAGGAGGTCTCGCACCTAGGTTTCCCGGGAGATGAAACTTCGAAACACCAAACTCTAACATGCTTCACTATTTCGGGAATTCATCCATTGGGATTTCGTGAGTCGGGGGTTTCGAGACTGGCGAACACGTGGGGCCCGCACTTAGGTACCCTGAGTGCCGAAATACCGAAATATGATAACTTTTCCACACTCTATCTTTCGGGATATCACAAGTTGAGATTTCAGGACTTGCGAGTACAAGGGATCTCGCCCTTGGATATTCTGGATGCCGAAACATCAAAGTATCGGGATTTAGCCACACGCTGTTATTTCAAGATTTTGCATGTCGGGATTTCAGGACTTGCGAGTACAAGGGAACTTGCCCTTGGGTTTCCTGAATACCGAAAACTCCGAAATACCAATTCTTAAACCTGCTCATCTTATTTTGGGGTTTCTTTCATTAGGGTTTTGCAAGTCGGGATATCGGGACTTGCGAGTACAAGGAAACTCGCACTTAGATACCCTGGGTGCTGAAAGACTGAAACATCAAGACTAAATTCCACGTTAGACCATTTTGGGGTTTCGCTAATTGGGATTTCTGGACTGGCGAGTACAAGGGAATTTACCCTTAGGTGACCCGAGTACCGAAGCGACGAAACATCACAACACATCCACACGTCGTCATTTCAGGTTTTCATGAATCGAGGTTTCGGGTCTTGCGAGTACAGGAGAACTCACACTTAGGTACCCCGGGTGACGAAACTCCGAAAACTCATAACTTACCCATACGCTAGCATTTTGGGATTTCATTTGTCGAGATTTCACGAGCTGTGAGGACAAGGGTTTTTACCCTCTGATCTCCCGAGTGTCGAAAAGCCGAAACGCTTACCGACCGCCACGTGTACTCTACAGCTGGACGTTCCAGGTACTCCCATGGGTCTTGGAATCGACGGTCCCAATTTCCTCGCTACTTACAAAGGTTAAAAAGGGGTTGAGGCATTAATGCCTGCGTTCCTTCATTCAATTTAACGGTCGTAACAAACCTTAGATCCTCCGAAAGGATCTCATTCATGCATTTAGCAAGAGGAAGGGTATCCTGGGTACCGAACCACCGAAAGGTGCTTAATTCATCCACATGCTGTCATTTCGAGATTTCACGGGTCGGGATTTCAGGACTCATGAGTACAAGAGGAGTCGCACCTAGATACCCTGGGTGCCGAAACCCCGAAATGTCCTAAGTCTAAGAGGACCATTCTCTCTCTCGTGCAGGGTTTTTTAGACTTACACCATAAAATCCTCCGATAGATTCTTGGGTAAACTTTAAAAAGGGTGTCCCTGTGGGAAGATCTATCCAAGGCATTACTTGAGATAAAATAAGGGAATAGATTTCCCAAGAACATACTTGAATACTGAATCCGTTCAAAATGTACATATATACAAATATATATGTAAGTCATATATGGTCTTTCCAATATAAGCATACAGCCACCATTTCTGATCAAACACCATACAAACAGTCTTATGCAGAAATCATTCATAATTTCACAAACCATGAGCATACATGTCAAAATATTTAAATTCAAGATACAAGATATGACACTTATCAGAAAACATAAGGTGTGATGCAACTGCTGAGAGGGGTGCTCGTTTCCACCCAACCGTAGGCTCAATGACTCCGAATGGATTTACCACTAGCCACCCCTGAGCTAGACCACGATGCTTGAGACTCTCTGTCTCAGTTCTTCAGCGATCGAGAACGAAGGTTACTCTCCTTCTTCTCTGCTATCGCTCACTTTGTATTTTGTTCCAGAGATCTTCCGATCTCTTCCTGCGATCTCTCCCTTGTGTCCCCCTTTCCACACCTTTTACCTGCCTTCTCTTTTCCGGCGAGGTTGCGTGTGGCACGAATTTCCCCACGGTGGTCAGGTCTGAGGCCTCCATGGATGGGCGGTTCACTCCCATCTCTCATTAACTCATGAGGAGCCTCTTCACCTACCATCTTGGCGAGTAATTCATTTCGGGGCCAGCGAGCCGCTCTTGGTTCTCCGGGCCAGTGAAGACCAAATAGGGTATTGGTTTCAGTGGAAGTTAACGCCACCATTCCAGGTGCCTTCCACCACCTTTCTTTAGCCATCGTGGTCTCTTTTTCAGCACATCCCCCTCCCAGCAGTCCTGCAACACACACACACACACACACACACACACACACACANNNCCACATTTCTTGGGAAGCATAATTATTTTTACAGACTGGGGGAAACAGGGTGTTACACTATGACGTTGTTTTCAGTGGTGGAAAAGATTTTCTGTGACATAAAAGAACGGGTCAAGTCAAGAGGATAGGGTTTCGAGTTAAGAATATCTACATACTGGAGGTAGATGGTTGCGTTGCCATGATGGGCAAGGCAGAAAAATTGGTGAGCTGGGATGAGGGAAAATTATGGCACATGCGATTGGGCCATCTTCATCATGGAGCCTTGAAAATCATGCAACAAATATCTACTAGAATTCCAATGGGAACACTTGCTCAGTTAGATCAGTGCAAGGGTTGCACCATGGGGAAGTATGTAAAGTCCACCTTTCATGAAAAGGAGAACTGTGCTTCGGTGATCCTGGAGAGAATTCACACAGACATGTGTGGACCATTCTTGGTTGCTTCAACAACAAAACATAAGTATTATGTTATTTTTGTTGATGACTTTTCTCGTAAATACTAGATCTTCTTCATGCAGAAGAAGGATCAAACATTCTCAAAGTTTTGTGAGTTTAAAGAATTGGTGGAGAAAGAGTCGGGGAAGCAAGTGAAAGATCTGAGGAGCGATAATGGTGGAGAATACATCTCTAACAAATTCAAATACTTTTGCAACAAAGAAGGAATTCGAAGAGAACTCATAGCGCCTCATAACCCACAACAAAATGGGGTCGCGGAGAGGAAGAACAGAACGATCATGGGTGCAACACGAGCGATGTTGCATAATTAGGGCCTACCAATGCATTTGTGGGTGGAAGCATGCAACGCTGTGGTTTATGTGAAAAACCGTTGTCCTCATAGAGTACTTGGCATGAGTACACCTGAAGAATCTTTCATTGGTAAGAAACTTGATGTTTCTCATTTTAAGATTTTTGGCTCATCTGTTTATGTGCATGTGACCAAGGATGCTAGGAAGAAGTTGGAACCGACTACTGAAGTTGGGATTTTTGTGGGGTACATAGAAACACCCCATAATTATCATGTGTATTTTCCAAACAACATAATGATTGTTGTGCCATGGGATATAAAATTCAATGAGGGGAAATCCATGCGGTTGTCGCTTGAGAGGGAGCTAGACATGCATGCAGAGGAGGAACTGCTGGTTCTGAAAGATGAGTCTCAAGATGTGGATCAACCACATGAGGAGGTTCATGGAGTGGAGTAAGCCACTCAAGCAGAGCCATCCATCATAAATTGCAGAAAGTGCACCACATAAGCTGATAGATTGAGACTAAATGCTGCACAGAATGTAGGAGCCCCTACTTCACAGCACAGACATAGACAATCTCCTGATCGATTTACTAGATACATGGATCTCATGAGAAAATGTATTGTGACTAAGTCATCTTCCTTTCAGAAAGCAGTGCAGGAGCCCACTTGGGTTGATGAAATGGTGGAGGAGTATGACTCCATTGTCAAAAACAGTGCATGGGAAATTGTCCCAAGACCGATTGACAAATCAATGGTAGGTTTGAGATGGATATACAAGGGTAAGATTTTAATCATTGTTCTTTATGCTGATAATTTTATACTGATTGGTGATGAGCAGCTGATACACTCATGTAAGGAGGACCTTGCAAAGGAGTATGAGATGAAGGATTTGGGCCTTCTTCATTATTTCCTTGGATTGGAAATATGGCAGCGATATAGTGAATTTTTTGTGTCTCAAGGCAAGTATGCAAGGGAAATACTGGGTAAGTTTCACATGGAGGGTTGCAAACCCACAGATACTCCTCTGCCAGGAAACTGGAGGAAAGAGGATGCTACTTCTGGAGAGGTAGTGGATGCTATTGTCTATCGATAGTTAATGGGTTTGCTAATGTATCTAGTGAACACGAGACCAAACATTTGCTATGCGGTTAACCAGCTGAGTCAAGCGATGGTTAAGCTTACCACGCTCTTTTGGAAGGTAGGCAAGCATGTCCTGAGGTACTTGAGGGGCGCATATGAGTATGGCTTATGGTACAGCAGATGGATGAGGTGAATTTGCATGGCTTCACGGATGCAGATTGGGTGGGCAACCCAATGGACAGAAAGAGCACATCAGGGGGGATCTTTAATATCAGATCTACAACTGTTTCTTGGTACACCAGGAAGCAGAGATCCGTGGCACTCAGTTCAGTGGAAGCAGAATACATGGCAACGATTCACGCTGCATGTGAGGCTATCTGGATTAGAAAGATCTTGGTTGGTTTGTTTGGTTCTCATTTAGATCCAACAGTGATTCATTAAACTCTCGATTAATCCTGTGTTTCATGATAGATCTAAGCATATAGATATCCAATATCATCATCTCAGGGATTGTGTGCAGCGGAAGATCATGTTGCTTCAGTACATTCCTACAGAAGATCATGATGCAGACATTCTGACGAAGGCGCTCACTAGAAGCAAATTTGAATACCATAGAGACCGGATTGGGGTGAAGGACAATCCCTTTCTTGTTGAGAGGGAGTGTTGAAAAGTCAACAAGAAATGTGTGTCTAATTTATTTTTCCCTTAAATAAATTGGACAATAAATATTAATCTATTATCTCATAATTACTTGAAATAGTTTACTGAAATGACAAATCAGTTAGCTATAGGAAATTTGAGTTCAAAGGTTGACTGGTGGGACATGGAAGTCGAATTAGTTGTAACTAAGTGACTTGAAGTATTAACAGAGTTATAAGTGTAGTTATGTGAGTTGTGAAGTAGTTTAACTGAGTTAACTGAGTTAAGCTTAGTTGTACTAGTTGTAACTGAACTTACACTAGTGAGAGTTCAGTGAGTTAATTATTAATTAATTCATAATCAATGAACTCACATGCAACTGAAGATTTACCACTGTTAACTACATGCATGTCAGATCCAGTGGAGACCCAGTTGAGATAACAAGTGAAAGGGACAGTTTGACTATCAGTTGTTATTTGAGTGAAGTGCACTGATGTAATCACACACACAGTGGATGTGCCCATGAGCAATGCGCAACCTAGGCAAGAGGAATTCAAATTCATTTGCAGGGTTTTCATTGTAGGGATTTGCACAGAGGAGGCAGGTTGTTTGGAGGCAGAGAATTGGCACATGTATTTGTTGATTTTTGTATGATAGTGTGAGACGATTGTATATTTTATTGAGAGCTCTTGGATTATAGTTTTGTATGATATTGTTTCATGATCCATGATATATACATAATATATGATAGTGGGGTTTTTAGCTTTATGCTTTCCCGGTAAAACATCTGTGTTATGTGCGATTGATCTTTCTTCTTGATATTGCAATTGGCGATTGTGTTTTAAATTCCGCAAGAATATTAGTAGAAGCAATTTTGTATTTAACAATGGCATATAATTGTTAGATCAGGAGAATCCATGTAATACATAATTTGTATTAAAATTTCTACATGTTGTAAGTCTTTTGCAAAACTTGTTAGGACTTGTGGCTCATTGTCCTCACCTGAACCTTCCATTTCTACCTTTAGTTCGCTTGTCTGTTTCAACGTCTACCCATATAGATACCACTGAATTTATGCATGCGCTAATCCCCACTGGCTGGGAGGATCAACGCTCTGATACCACTGTAATGTTCCCAAGCCAAATTTTCGCTGGAAACACTAACTGTTCACTGTCTACTATTGTTTGGATGTGTGTTTGCAGGTTTGCTCATGAAGTTGCGCATTAGGGTTTATACATTGATTATTAAAGCATGTGAAAATGTATCTAAAGATGTATCATAACGAAAGACAAGATATATCTAGAGACACCAAAATGGAACCAAATAACTCAGATCTAACCTTTATTTAGATAATATAGAAAATCTAATACAACAGATATGTGGATATGGAAGAATGCCAATATAATCTTCCAACTGGAATAAGAGTTGCTAAAAAATGATCTAGACTGAAGATATAAGCCTCCCAAGGCAAGATAATAAGCTAATGAAGACAACATAATTAATTTCTTTTCCTCCAAGGTTCAGATCCAAACCCCCTAGTTGAGTTGTGCCCTCTTGGATGACTGAATACTCTCAATAATTCAGTCCTGCTACTAGAAGCCTCCAAATACTCTGAAACTGGATGAAATAGTAGATCGGGGCAAGAAAAACCACCTCTTAAAGTATCAAACCGAAAGATAAAGATATGCTCCTCCAATAGCTGAAACCCCAAATTGAGTTTCACCCTCCTAGATGACTACAGAGAGCCATTAATTCGGTGTCACTGCTGGGAGCCTCCAAATGCTATGGAAATCACTAGAAATGTAGATTAGGGCAAGACAAACCCTCTGGTGAAGTCTCCAACTGAATAGTGAATATCTGCCTCTCCAAACTGAAGAAACTCCTATCTGTAGTGCACCCTCCTTCTCTCCAACTCTTTCCAAGCTCCAATAAATCAAATGGAAAGTAAACCTCTCTCCAAATGTGCTAGGAATAATGACTGAGGCCCTACAGAGAAAACACAGATGTCCAAAAGTGCAAAAGCCACCTCTATCCCCTCGATCAAACTCCTCTTCCCTCAATGGTGTGCCCCCTTGCTGGAAACCCCCTCGATTGTGCACTGTTCCTTCATTGAATGCTTGATGATACCCCTAGCTATTGTAGAATGGTGTGGGTGGAGTATTGCATCCCCAAGACCAAGCTTGGGTCAAGAGAGGTGGGATCTTTCACCACCAAGTTGATATCTAGGGTTTGTAGTCTCAAAACCCTCAAAATTGTTTTGTGCTCAAGAGCCCAAATGAAAAATACGGTAATAATCTGGAATGAATGAGAAGTGTGCTCGTCCTTTATTGTATACTCAAGATCTATTTCTCTTTTAAGTTAGTTAACCCCTAGGGTTAACTCCTAGCTTTTCTCCACATGTTCTTTTCTTTACTTAAGTTACATTTTTCTCCCAAAGTCAACTCAATAATATAACGTTGTGCTTAGGTAACAACTTCTATTTGACTTTGTCCCCATTATGCATGAGACTATAGTCTAATGGGGATAGCTGGACTATTGAGTCTCTCCAAACCTCTTCATCAAGAGGTGGGGGACATTACAAGGGTCAAGAAGTTTAATGGCTAAAACTACCAGCTATGGAAGATGCAAATGGAGGACTATTATCAAAAGCATATTTTCCTACCATTGGGTGGAATAACAATGAATTTGACGATCGTGAAGGAGGAATAATGGGAGGTTTTTGACAGAAAGGCACTAGGAATAATATGTCTATGCCTGGAAGCGTCAATGGATTTCAACATTTTAAAAGAAAGGACAACAGAGGATTCGATGAAGGCATTGGCTAGACTATATGAAAAACCTTCATCCTCCAAATAGGTATTTCTTATGAAGCATTTATTTAATATGAACAATGTGAGAAGGTGGGTTTGATGCTGATCATTTAAATGAGTTTTAAAAAATAACCAATCAATCACGTTTTGTAGGGGTAAACTTTGATGGTAAGGTTAGGGATCTTTTGATTTTATTCTCATTGCCAAAAAGTTGGAATGGCTTGGTCATGGCTATGAGTAATTTTGTCTCTAGTTTAAATACTTTAAAGTTTGAAGATGTTGTTGTTGTTATCCTTAGCGAGGAAATGCGACAGAAAAGCACAGGTGATACATCAGGTAATGATTTGACTGTAGAGAATAGAGGAAGACAAAGGAAGAGAGGAAAGATCCCAGAAAATCATGCGAAGTCTAAGAAGGGAATATCCAAATCCAGAGAGAATATCGAGTGTTGGCATTGCAAGAAGAAAGGACACCTGAAGAAAGACTATTGGTCTCACAAAGGAAACCAAGGAGATGGACAACATGATAATTACTGAGAAGCAAATGTAGTAGGTAATGTGTTGCAAGATGATTTAATCCTTTTAGGGGATTTACCTCATGCCACGCCCCATAGGAAATATTTTCAAGACTATATTCAAGGTTATTTTGGAAAAGTTTAATTGGGTGATGATAAACCATGTAAAATTGTTAGAAAGGGTAAGATACAAATAAAATTATAGAATGGAAACCAATGGTTGCTAAAAGAGGAGAAGCATGTTCATGGTTTGAGAAGAAATCTAACTTTAACATGGCGATTGGATAATGAAGGTTGTACAATTACATTTACAAGAAATTCATGGAAGGTCACTGATAATAGAAAAAGGAGAGAATGCAGGTATGTTGTATTTATGTACTGGTAATGTCGACGTTTCTATTGTTGTAGCTTCTACAAGAGAAAATACAACATTGTCATAGGATCGAGCACATGAGTGAGAAGGGGATGTATACTATCCACTCAAGAAATTTGTTGCCAAATTTGAAACAAGTTGATTTGGATTTCTATGAGCACTGTGTCTATGGAAAATAAAAGAGAGTTAGATTTCTCGGAGTTGGGAAGGAAAAGAAGAGTAAAAAGTTAGAACTTGTGCATACAGATGTATGGTGACCGACTCAAGTATCATCTCTTGGTGGTTCTTATTATTATATTACTTTTATTGATGATGCAACTAGGAAAACTTGGGTTTATTGCATTCGAAAAAAATCCGATGTTTTTGGTACTTTTAAGAAATGGAAAGTTTTGGTTGAGAATGAGACAACAAATAAGTTGAAGTCTCTCAGATTAGATAATGGAGGTGAACACTGTAGAAAGGAGTTTAGTAGTTATTGTTCATACAATGGGATTCATATAGAGAAAATGGTTCCAGGAACACCACAAGAAAGTGGTGTATCATAAAGGATGAACAAGACAATCATGGAGCGTGCAAGGAGTATTAGATTGCATGCATGATTTCCCTTAAAATTTTGGGTAGAAGTAGTAGATACCGTTGTTTACTTAATAAATAGAGGGCCTTCAAGTTCCTTGTATGGTGGCATTCTAAAGGAGGCATGGATAGGTAAAATGGTAAACTACTCATTTATGAAGACTTTCGGTTGGGAAACATTTGTCCATATTGATAGAGAAAATAGAGCAAAGCTTGAGGCAAAATCCAATAAGTGTACTTTTATTGGATATGGAATTAATGATTTTGGTTATCGCTTATGGGATTATGAAAATCAAAAAATCATTAGGAGTAGAGATGTGGTATTCAATGAGAAGGTCATGTACAAAGATTAGTTGTAGGGAAAGAAATAGGAAAAGGAAAACACAGAATACACAGTGCTTGATGAAATCATAGAAAATGAAATTCAAAAGGTGCCAGAAAATCAAAATGTTCAAACACATCAACAACAAGTACCTCAATATCCTACAAGTATAGTTAGAAGATCTACCATGTCATGTAGGACCTTGAACAATACTCTCCTTCGATGTATTGTTTATTGTTGATCGATTTTGGTGAACCAAAAAGACATGAAGAAGCAATGCAGGTAGAAACCAGAAAGGAGTGGGAGCAAGGCATGAAAGAGGAGATGGACTCCTTGGCACATAACCGGACTTGGGACTTGGTTCAATTGCATGTAGGTAAAAGAGCATTGCAGAATAAATGGGTATATAGGTTGAAGGAAGAAGATGGAGGCAAAAATAGGTACAATGTTAGATTTGTTGTAAATGGGTTTGCACGGAAGAAAGGTATAGATTTTCATGAAATATTTTCTCGTATTATTAAGACTTAAATTAGAACCATTTTGAGTCTAGTGGCAGTAGAAAGTTTGCATCTTGAACAGTTAGATGTAAATACAACTTTTCTCCATGGGGAATTGGAGGAAGAGATTTATATGCAACAACCACATGGGTATGAGGTCAAAGGGAAGGAGAAATTAGTATGTAGGTTGAAGAAGAGCTTGTATGGACTAAAGAAAGATCCAAGGCAACAATATTTGAAATTTGACAAGTTTATGACATAAAAAGGTTATAGTAGATGTTATTTTGACCACTATGTTTATTTCAAGAGAATAGATAATGACAATTATACTATCTTGTTCTTGTATGTATATGATGACATGCTTGTTGCATGGTCTAACATGTAGGATATCAATGCGCTCAAAATAAAATTAGCTAAGTCATTTGTGATGAAGGACTTGGGTGCTGCAAAGAAAATCCTTGGTATGAGAATAACAAGAGATAGGAAAAATTACAAATTAACATTGTCTCAGGGTGAGTACATAGAGAAGGTGTTGAAAATATTTAAAATGCAAGATGCAAAACTAGTTAGTACACCTTTGGCCAGCCATTTAAAACTGACTAAGGAGATGTGTCCCAAGACATAGGTGGATATATACTACATGTCCAAGGTTCCATACTCATTGGCAGTTGGCAACTTGATGTATGCAATGGTGTGCACAAGGTTGGATATTGCACATGCAGTGGAAGTTGTGAGTAGGTATATGAACGATCCAGGTAAAGAGCATTGGAAGGAAGTAAAGTGGATTCTCAGGTATTTGAGAGACTACTCAGGTATTATGTTTTGGAGGTTCAAGCAATGTTCTACAGGGATATGTTGATTCAGATATGGTAGGTGATATAAACAGCAGTAGGAGCACCAAATGATATGCTTTTATTATAGGTGGAACAATAATAAGTTGGATTTTAAAATTGCAAAAGGTTGTGCACTTTCAACCATGGAAGCAGAGTATGTCGTTGCTACATAGGCTAGTAAAGAGATGATTTGGTTGCGGAGGTTTATGGAGGAATTGGGAAAGAATCAAGAGAATAACAAGTTGTACAATGACAACCAACGTGCCATTCATGTTGCAAAGAACTCAGTCTTCCATTCTAGGACTAAACATATACAACTCAGATACCATTTTATATGATCAATTTTTTAAGATGGACAGTTGAAGCATGAAAAGATACACACTAGCTAGAATCCTGTAAACTTGTTAATGAAGATAGTAACAAGGGAGAAACTGAGTTCTTACTCAGTTTGAATTGTCCTTCAAGCATGATGGTGAAGATGAGAAACTTTCCAGGTCCAAAGTTGGAGCATAGTCTAGCATCATGTGCAGTAACGATGGAGTTGATGTGATCAATATCCAAGTGGGTGATTGTTGGTTGTGGATCCTAGTTATCTTCATGATCTAGAGGTCTTGTTTCAATAACATTTGGATCCTAGTTCTTGACGTGGGGGTTAAGGGGGGCTTGCCCCTCCACTATTATCACCAAGGGGTGTGGTGACCATATTTTTTAGAGCCCCTCTTGGCAAGGGTTCAGGGGCAGCGCCCCGAGGATAATATTTTTAGAAAAATGCCTTCTAAAATATTGTAATTTTGTAGTCAATCTGGACCGTTCATTATTAGGTCGCAGATCTGATGATAGAAGTTATGTTGGTGATTTTTTTTTCCCTAGAAGGTAACCCTCTTTTATGGGGGCATTGTATTATGGTCAATGATGGGTTTATCGTTGGTATTTTACGGGCCCATGGTATTGGGTAACCCATGATATTTTCCCATGGGATTACATGTAATGAAGCTTATTTAAAGGCTATGTGATTGAAAGAGAATTTGTGTGTTTGAGAGAGGAGAATGTGATAGAGTGAAGAGGAGGTTGCAGTGGATGTATTGTAGGTGTTATTCCTTCATTTTGTTGGACGAAATAAAGGAAGGACCAATTGTTTCTTCGTGGACATAGCCCATATCAAGTGAACCATGTATATTGGTGTCTCTCTTGTATTGTGTTCTTATTTGTTTTATTTTCACATTCATTTTGATTTGTATGATCCTATTCCTAAAACTAAGAAGAAGGACTTAAATTTGGAAGTTATAACAATGCATAACAACTATAACACCTATGTGATCCACAAGGATGATGGAGATATGAACCTAAGAAAGATTCAAGAGCATATGAGACTAATGTATACCAATTGATGTTATAAGCCTTTGATGAATAATTGTAACCAATAGTTAACCAAAAATCATATAATGAGAGGAGTGTCCCATTTATACACATCTAGACATTAGGGAGCATTCACTTGTTGATCCATAAATTGTTCAACAAAACAAGGTATCTCCACACAGGTCGAACACCTTAAGAAACCTCTCACACAACCATATCAAAGATCAATACACCGGTGTTTTACTTGGTTAAAACCATCAAAGAGGGAAACAATCCATGGCCCCATCCAATGAGGACAGTTGAGGCAATATATTAATGCAAAAGAAAAATATTTTGCATAAGAGTTTCCTAGAATCAATCTTTAGCAAATGACCCTCCATGCTCCTCAAATATAGATCATGGACCAATTGGGTGGTAAGCCACATATCAATATATTTGTTAGTATTGAGCAGAATATGAACCATTGGATCAAATTATGTCTAGAACATATCATTACCGTCAAATTACATAACTACATATGCATAATAAAGAAAACCACTTTTACTTAAAGACACATTAGACCAAGTTGATCTTAACTAACTCCTAAGAGTCTAAATATCCTAACATCCCCCCTTAAGAAAAACTTGGGATGGGATATAAGGATTCACAAAGGTGACACAATAGGAGAAGGAAGGAGGCTTTGGAGCTATTCCCCTTTAATGACAACTTCCTAAACTCCTAACATAAATCAAAGTTTGGAAAACTTCGCTTCTACAAGATACTTTGTGAAAATGTCTACACGTTGATCATTTGTAGGGAAAAAGAGCACTTTGAGAATGTGATCTTGAATGAGATTTCCAACGAAGTGTATGTGTATCTCAATGTGTTTGTATTGCTAATGTTGAACTATATCTTTGGAAATCTTGATGGAACTTTGATCGTCACACTAGAGGGTGGTCAGATGTTGTTGCTAGAATCCAAACAATGAAAGGATATGTTGAAGCCACAAGGTTTCTTAACTTGATTAATTATTGCTCAGTAATCTGCTTTTGATGAAGAAAGAGCATGAGCTCGTTGTTTCTTACAAGCTCAAGTGATAAGTCTAGAACCAAGACTGAAAACAGAACTTGCAGTAGACTTCTAATCATCATGGTCGCTAGACCAATTAGAATCAGTGAAACCAACCGATAAAGGAGCCCCCCTTGAACTGTAATGTATCCCAAATTGATTTGTACCATGGATATACAAAATTTCCCTTTTTTTTTTCTCTCCAATGACTCTCATGGGGTGTTTCCATATATCAGGTGACAAGAACAACAAAAAAGGAGGTATCAGGATGGGTATGGGTCAAATACAAAAAGCTACCAACTATTAATTGATGGTACAAAGTATCATCTACTTTGAGTTTAGTACATGTGGCAACACGTTTGACTCCAGACTGGAAGGGAGAAGGGGTTGGTTCGCAATATTCCATGTGAAAGTTGCGAAGAAGGTCACATGCATACTTAGATTAGGAAAAAAAATTCCTTCCTTGGTTTGCAATACTTGGAGGCCAGGGAAATAATGCAAATAACCTAAGTATGTGATTTCAAATTTCTTCTTAAGACTAGATTTCACATGGTTTGAAATTTTAGGGTCACTACTAGTGAGGATAATGTCATCAATGAAAAGAACAATAATTATGAGATGGTTTCCTAATTTCTTAGTATAGACATTGGGGTTAGAATGAAAACTATAAAATTCAACATCAAGAAGAAAACAATCCATTTTAGCACACCATGCTTGAGGAGCTTGCTTAAGACCATATAAATATTTCTTGAGCAACAAAAAAGGTTGGAGTGATTCTTTACATAGCCAAGAAGTTGTTCCATGTAAATTTCTTCTTAGAAATCCCCATGCAAGAAAGTGGATTTAAAATCCATCTAATGGACCTCCCATTTATGTGAGGTAGCAAGGGCTAGAACAAGGAGGATGAAATTCATCTTGGCTACAGGGGCAAAGGTTTCATTATAGTTAGTTCCTTCAACTTGAGAAAATTCTTTGGCAACTAACCAAACCTTACGTCTTTCAACACTTCCATCTGATGCATTCTTAGTTCTATACACCCATTTACATTTAACAAGTTTTCTTCTTTTTGAAAGAGGCACAAGATCCCAAGTATTGTTCTCCATTAAGGAACAAAATTCTTCTTTCATTTCTATGTCCCAATCTGGATGGCCAAAAGTTTCTATAAATGTTTTTGGATCATGGGTCTTCGAAACTTGAGCCAAAAGAAAAGAGGCTCACTCGAACTATGAACGTGTATGATGTTGATATGTAGGATCACAAGCAAGATCACCAATTGTTTCTCATGTTGTATGGACCCATCTAGGAAGTGGTGGTGTTGGTGCATGTTCTTGTTCAATGGAGCCAACTAGAGGCAAAGGTGGATTTTCATCTTCACTATCACCATCTGAAGAAGAAACTAGGATATGATCACTAATAGAAAAGTTGGGAAGAGAAGGCGACAAATACGCCAAAGATGGCTCACAGGTTGAATTTGGCATGAATACCGAATTAGGTTTGTAGGCCAAGATATTGTTATCAAACTTAATATCTTTCCTAATAATAATTTCATTGGAAAGAGGTTGAATAAGTCTATAACGTTTGAAATCTTCAAAATATCCAACAAAAATGCACTTCTCACTTTTAGGTTGTAATGGTTTCTTTTTTCATAAGGAGCGTTAGCCCATGCTTTACTACTAAACACACATAATTGTCTTACATCTGGTATAATTTTACTCCATGCTTCTTACAATGCTATATTTTTAAAGCCTTTGTGGGAGTGCGATTTACTGTGTAATTGGCACAATTAATGGCTTATGCCCAATATTGAAGACTTAATCCCTTAAATTGGATCACACAATTTGCCTTTTCCTTTAATGTGTGATTCTTTCTCTCAACAACGCCATTTTGTTGTGGTGTATATGGAACAATATACTGCATCTGAATCCACGTGTAGTGTAGTAAGTTGCAAATTTATTGTCAACAAATTCACCTCAATTATTTGTTCTTAACCTCTATAGTTGATATCCAAATTGTTTTTCTACAAGGGCCTTGAAGGCCAAAAACATGTCAAAAACTTCACTTTTAAGTTTTAAGAAATAAACCCAAGTGCATCCGGAGAAGTCATCAATGGAAGTTAAGAAGTACTTACCCCCAGAGAAAGAAGGAGAAGGAAGCATACCACACAAATCACTATGAACAAGCTGCAAGGGGGCTGAGGCATGCCAAGAGGCATGTTTGTCAAAACTGTCTTGATGATGTTTGTCGAGAATGTTATAATGCAAGTTGTAGGTTGGGAAAAGCCTGACCCAACCACAAAGCAAGTGCTAAAACTAGGGAATCCTACACCCAAAGTCACCTCGATGTAGGTCCCACACTTCAAGGGTGACTAAGTCACTCTAGGGAGGCTATCTCGGTGACCCTAGGGGGATTGAGATGGAGATGGAAGGAAATGGAAGTGAAGCCCCTAGAGGTCAATTCTAAGTGGAATAAAAGGTATGGAGAGATGCCTTGCAATTTTAGTAATTGTTTCCCCAGAGGTATAGTACTTCTCTAGATGATTGTACTTGCCCGAGACGCAAGAGAAGACACTTTGCAATGATATATGTTAATTGGATCAGAAAGTTAAGCTTGCTGTCCATAATTTGAAGCAATATATAACATTATATATCAACAAGTAAATGGTACTATAAGCTTCTCAATAAGTGCCAGAGATTAAGTAGAAAATACAAGAGAAAGACTAGCTAAACTCAAGATGAAAAGCCAATATTCTAGCTCAAAAGATAAGGTTGTTGTAAATAGTTGTTTGTAGAAAATTATATGAGCTTTATGGCTGTAACATTCAATGTATTACAACAAGATAATCAGCCATTGAAATCCCCTCAAACTTTGCCAAAATATGTGCTAGGCCAAGGAGAGTGAGTGTGCAAACTTTGAGCAAAATCCAATGGTTGATAAGAGAGTTATTCAAGCAAATGAGTTAGGGTTTTTGCAGCCCTAATGGCTGAAGATGCAATTTTGTAACAACAAAAAGAAGTAGCCCCTTGATGGGGACGCCCTAGTGGTTGTGAGGTGCCCAAGGCACAAGGAGTGAAATCCACTTTGCAAGAAGTAAAAATGACTGAAATTCACGTTTCCCAATGCAATATTTTATTTCTCCAAGGAAATAATAAATGACTAGTGCCTTTAATATTGGGTTAATGGGGTCATGAAAATAAATAGCTAGATAAAGATACCTCCTCAGGGGTGTAAGCCCTTTTACTTCCCAAGGCAAGTTTCTCTAGCTAGGATTTAAGCTAAGAGGGTGTATGCCTTATACTTCTCTTAGCAAACCCTAGTGTAATCAATGAGATGAAGCATAAAGTGGTGAAGACTATGGTGGGGGTGTATTCCCTTATACTTCCCACCTAGTTCCTAGCACAATAAACTTGACTTGAAACAAATGATAACAAGAGAATAAAAACCATACCAATTCAAGGAAAAATGCCAAGACAATCCACCACAATAGCAAGAGATAAGCCTTCCAAGGCTAGCACATCACTCCCATCAACCATAACATCCAGAGATAACCATAACAAGTGCACAAGAGATAAAAAGAGGCAAGTGTGGCGTAAATTTCAGATCCGAGTCCTCTCACAAGAAGGAGAGTTGTGTTTGAAAATAAGATCTTATGATCTCTATTTATACAAAATGTAGCTAACATAGTTACATACTTTATGGTAAAACACAATATTAGGGGTTATTAACCCTAATCTTTCCCCTTTTTACAAAAGAATACTAAACAATTCCTTTAAAATTTCACTTTTGCACAAATAAAACCCTAATTTAGAAAGACACCACCCCTTTAGGGGATGTTTTGCCACTTTAAGGAAGTCGTTGATGTTGGAGAAGCATGGGCAGGCCTCCAGAGGCCATGTGTCAAGCATCCAAGCGCTCATATCATGGTGAAGACCCTCTTCTCCTCAAAACGTCCATGTTTCAAAAGAGTGGCACCTCACCACCATGCCCTAGCCCCAAAAGCATGATGTCAAGCTAAAAAATAGGATGTTTTGCACCTCCTACGAAAATAATTTGGCAAGTGAGGGCTGGGCTATGTCATCCAAGTCATCATCAAGGCCTTCCAAGTCTGATCTCTCTCATCCCGCATGTGGGCCCCTAACATCCAACCTGTGGGCTTGTAGCTCCATGGAAGCCCAAGCTAGGCTTGTTCTCCCAAAACTGTCCACCAACTAGGTCACGCAAAGATAAATGAGCACGCCCTCCAAGGATATCAAGTCATAACATCATGATAAGTGAATCCAATCAATAAATAATCCATCTAAGCATTTGCATCAAACATCACTATATCAAACAATTAACAACTCAAAGAGAATATGCGACTTGTCAAGCTTGAATATGGGAGGGTTGACGAGGTGTCCTATTGGGTAGATCTTGCCCTAGGTCAAGGAGATTTTCCAAGAGATCCCTCTCTAATCCATGTAAAGTGGATGAAGTGGTTGGGGTCAAGACTCAATGGGCATAGAGATCATGACATACAAGGGGTCGTAGTGTCTCATTCATGGGTGCCTTTGTAGAGGGTGTGTGGTACCTTTGTCTGCAATGCACTTTTTCCAAGCCCATCAATTGCCTTTTATCTTTCTTTCTTTATTTTCTTTCAATATATCATAATGAGAAGTTGAAGGTCACTTCCCTGGCATGGTGACCAGATGATGATAATGTGACCCACACACACCTAATGGAAATTAGAAGGTTGGCTCGTGACGAGATCCCCTTTCTCTCAGCCATGCAACTGAGAGTCATTACCCTAGTTTGGTGACCAGATGATGGTAATGTCATACCACTAGATATTCATGGATGTGATAGGTTGGCTCATGATGAGACCTCCTATCCTTCAACTAACCTTTTAAGAATTTTTTGTTATATTGTGGGTCCCCTTTACTCAAAGATAAGTGTTTCATTTCTTTCTTGGGTGATCCCTGGGTGAAGCATCTGGAAGGTTTATTCAAGGATTTTATCTTTTACCCAACATCAACCCCTCTGGGCCTTTAGCCTCTTCTTCCCATAAAATGAGGGACAACCCCTTCTTGGGTCAACACACTTTAAAATCCGAAGAGATAAGGAAATGGAGGGGATCAATGATGGAAAGTGGTAAGTATGGTCGGGAACAGTACGATGGCTCATTAAGGGAGTTTCCAGTAGTAAACCCATCCCTAAGGAAAACCACTTACTAGGGCACAAAGTCAACCACCAAGGTGAAGCAAGGAAAAAGGCATAATGCCCAAGCATATATCATGAAACCTAGAGCAATCTAAGATACAACATAATCATATGGCTTAAATATTGAAATGATGCTCACCATAATACTGACTTATACCCAACATCAACCCCTCTGGGCCTTTAGCCCCTTCTTCCCATAGAATGAGGGACAACCCCTTCTTGGGTCAACACACTTTAAAATCCCAAGAGATAAGGAAATGGAGGGGAACAATGATAGAAAGTGCTAAGTATGGCCAGGAACAGTACGATGGCTCATTAAGGGAGTTCCCAGTAGTAAAGCCATCCCTAAGGAAAACCACTTACTAGGGCACAAATTCAACCACCAAGGTGAAGCAAGGAAAAAGGCATAATGCCCAAGCATATATCATGAAACCTAGATCAATCTAAGATACAACATAATCAAATGGATTAAATATTGAAATGATGCTCATCATAATACTGACTTGTACCTCATGGAGCAAGGCCCACTGCCTTCCAGAAGTCAGCTGTTGTGGTCGATGCCATTTGCAAAACTGTGACTATCTGTGGTGGTGAGTGGGTTTTCCATCTGTGCAAAAGGGTATTGTTGGTCATGTAGTCTCTTGACACTCCATATCTGCAACCCGAGGGCCTCGAGACATGATCTCCTTAGTTATCCACAAAATGGGGATAACAGAGAACATAACCAATGCAAACACCATATCTGTAAGAAATGAGAGAAAGACCAATCTCCATATTTTGATTACATATTTGTTGCAGTGAGTGGTAATTTAGATGACCAAATTGCTCATGCCAAAGTTTTCTCAATTCATTGTTATGAGCAATAAAAACTGATGGAAAATATGATGATCCAAAGTTGTCAAATTTGTATTACCTAGTAATATCATCAACAATTCTAGTTGCTAAGACATGCTTAGGATCTTTTAAATACTTGATTACAACTTATTCTATTGTTTTACCTTCACCTGAATGAGTGATTAATATATTGATAGAAGGTTGCAAGAGAGACTTGGAAATAATACATCATTAAAATGACCATCATCTAGCTAAATTGTTCTAGACCCTACAACACTGGGAGATCTATCATCACCTACAAATATTTGTTTGGTGTTGCATTCACTAAGAGAAAAAAATTAGCTTTATCCTTAGCCTTACGATAAGATGCTCCATAATCAATAAGCCACCCATTAAAAGAAGAAGTGGATGTTGCATTGAGGGAAAAACCAGAAGAAGAAAGTGCATGTCCATGAGAAGAAGAAGAAAATTAATCAATATTGATGTTATGCTTCTCCATTGTTGCTTCTTAGGTCTCCGTCTTTTTAAAACATTTAGGCTCTAGATGACCATCTTGCCCACAAAAATCGTAATGTCTCTCAGTCCTCATACATTTTGATTTTGGTCGTTTATCACCATTGGGGTTATAAGCTAGCTAAGAGGGTTTGGGACCCTTGTTTTGTTTGTTGTTGCAAGGATGTTGCTTCTTTGGATGCTTGGATGTATCCATTTGTTGAGCCACCAAGGTTTTGTTAGAAGTACCTGCAATGTTGATCACTCCAAGATATAAGAGCTTATCTTTCTCTCTCATTAAATAATCACAAAAAAATTCAAGAGAGGGTGGTGTGTAAGAAGCCCCTAAAGCTTCTCTATTGTAGTGGAAAATAGATATAAAAGCATAATATGCACTGCCAAGTTGAGCAAGAATAACATGCATACATTGGTCATCCTTCATGTCTATTTTACAACCTTTAAGTAAAATTTTGAGTCTTTTGAACTTAGATAGATAATATTCAATGCAAAATAAATCATTGGGATTTAAAGAAATTTATTGGTTTTCAAGATGGTGGATTGAATCTCATTGTGTTTACCAAATATAGCTTCTAGCTTTTGCCAAGCTTTTTTTGGGTCATTAATTCCTTGAATGTGAAACCTTAAATCACTAAAGATGGACATTTTAATTAATCCATGTGATTCATCATTTTTATTATCCCATTTGGATTTATTTGTGGCATAAGTGGGGGTTTTTTCTTGTCCAAAGGTAATTTGGTACAATCCTGTACTTCGTAGTACATCCTCCATATGGTATTTCCACGAGAAGTAGTTGGTACTGGTAAGCAAAAGATCACTTGGACCAGACATATTAAAATATGTAAGTAGGATGACTTCAAAAGTAGAAACTAAATGTCTGGATTGGAGGCTCTCGAAAAAATAGGTGGTTTAAAAAAAATAAAACTGAAAACAATCTTTGGATGTCAAAGTTGTGTCATTTTTAAAAAAGACATAAAAAAGTAACCAAGGTGCCACGTGGCAAGTAGAGGTTGGACCGTATACACAATGAGGTTGTTGAGTAAAAATAAATAAAAAAATCTTTCTCTAAATTTTCATTTTTACAAATAAGATACTTAATAAGTGACCCACTTTTATAAAATAAGTGACAATCACTTTTACAAAAAAAATATTTTATAAATTAAAGTTGAATGCAAAAATAACTTAAAAAAGAACAATTAAGTTATTTTATAGTGATTCACTTTTATCATTTAAGTGAAATTCAATTTACAATAAAATAATGTGATAATTCAGCTTGCATGGACTTTTTCAAAAAGTAACTTAATAAGAATAAAGACTTGAATTCAATGCCTTTTATTAAATAAAGTAACCGAGTTAATGTAAAACATATAACAAATGTTATGAAGGAAGAGTTATTTTTTTGTTTTTTTAAGTTCAAAGTGCGTGTTTATCCTGAAAACCCTTGTTTTTTACTACAAAAAAATTCAACATGGCCTCAAACAAAAACAAGGGAAATTTAAAAAATTGAAACTTTAAATCGATGGGGTCAGATCTTGGTTATCCTTTGGGGAAAATGAAAGTTTTTTCTTTGTTTCTAATTTGTTGAGATCACATAAAGCAAAGAGTAAAAGATCATATGCACAAAACAATACAATTTTTTCTTTGTTTATGATTTGATGAGATCACATAGAGTGCACAACAAAGTGCATAAGAAAACCAGAAAGAGGAGCAAACTGAGAATATAAACAGTGAAACCAAAATATTAACTCGATAATTTTTTTTTAAATGCATGAAGAAACTTTATACCTTCAGATCGGATAAAACAAGTTGTGTCTTGGGAAAACATTTCAGGTGAAATGAAAAGTGTTTCTAATTGCAAGAAACACCCTGGATGCAATGGAATAATTCGCTCAACCCAAAAATGCACAAAAGTAGCAAAACCCATAAAAAATTTGATGCACAAGGTGACATAGGTTCAATATCTTGATAAAAAATGGGAGCATGTCTTCATACATGTAATATCATGTTTGACAAAATAAGGTATTTCCACACAGGTCAAACACCTTAAAACCACTTACACAACTAGATCAAGGATCAATACACTGGTGTTTTATGTGGTTAAAACCCTCAAAGAGGGAAACATTCCACAACCCTAGCCAATGCGACCACTTGAGACAATATTTAATGCAAAAGACAAATATTTTACATAAGAGTTTATCACAATCGATCTTTAGCAAAGGACCTTCCATGCTCTTTAAATATAGATCATGGACCAATCGAGTGTTAAGACACCTATCAATATAGTCATTAATATCGAGGAGAATACGAACCATTGGATCACTTTATGTCTAGAACATATCGTGACTGTCAGATTACATAACCACAAATGCATACTAAAGAAACACAGTTTTACCTAAGGACAAAATAGACCAAGTTGATCTTAACTAACTCCTAAGTGTCTAAATATCCTAACATAAAAGGGCATAAAATTGATCCATGTGGTTGTACAAGGTCATCTCAAAAAATGGTCATGCTATTGACAATTTATAGGTCCCGAACTTCCAACACAAATTTTGAGGTCTTCGCATCTATTTTTCGCGATTTTGAACAACATCAAGAGTTGATGACAAATTCTCTTTCTAATGACCTTAATAAGACTAAAATTAGAGCAATGATCAACATAATGCTCCCCTTTTTTCCTATAACTTAACTTCATCCATCTTAGTGTGCACACTTAACCCTGATTTCACATTAGAGTTAGGGTTATGGCATCTTAGGATTTTTGTCTCTTAAGGTTTTGTTAGTATGAGAGAAATGTAGTTTTAGCTCCTTATACGAGGTTTTTTGTCTAAATGAATATATAAACCAAATCTCTTTTTAGAGATATGTACCACCATTCTAGATAATTTATATGTACAATGTTTTCACCATTCTTTAAGAAATAGAGTTTAGATTTCACTGTATACTTATGTTTATTTTATGTGTTAAAGTTGTCGTTCATTCAATTCTCAACATAATATGGACTTATTGTATTAGAAAAATATGCTCTTTGTTCCTTTTTCATGGTTACCCATGATGTTAGGGTACATGAGGTTGGGCCTTGAGCTAGACGATCTCAATGAAGATATCCATATCCAACCCAAGGTCTTCCTATCTTCCAAATCCTGTAGTGACTCCCAATAATGTGGAAGGCACCCTCGACAAGCAATGATTTTGAAGGAATGGCACCCTTAAAGGTATACGTTTATTTTAATATCCCTCATTTTGAAAGAAAAATAAGCATAGAATCTTTAGAGAGATGGTTAAACCAATCAAAGGGTTATTTCTCAATTCACAACTTTTCCAATAGCAAGAAGAACACCTTTGTAATCCTAAAGTCTCTTTCCCATGTGAAACAATGGTAAGACAATTATTATGTGTAAAATTTCAGAGATGGTTTTGAACATATGGGACATAATCCTCCTAGGGGGATTTTGTTGATGCACTAAAGGAGTAGTAGTAACCTATTGAAAATGATGAAGAATAGTACATGACATTGAAAACCTCGCACTGGGATAAGGACCACATTGTCAAGGATTACGACAACACCTTCCATACCCTGTATGAAAATTTGGGCATGAGGGACTTCGCATGACACATGGTTCTCAAATATGTAGTGAGTGGCCTACACAGATACATCAAATCATAATTGCAAGTTATGGAGATCTCTTTGTTGGGATCAACTGACTATTATGCCCTCAAAACTAGATTTGTTTTTTGGAAAATGGGTAATAAAGAGTTTAGGGCCGAATATTAGCCATAATACAAGAAGTGTAAAGGTGGTCCCTACTCTTAGAACAAAGGATAGATTAAAAATAGTTTCCTAAAGACAACCAATCAAAGACACATACAAAGTAGAATAATGGGAATTCAAAGAATGACATTAGCCAATAGTGTGACACCCATAAAATGCATTATGCTATATAGTCCTTATTAGCCGAGATGAAATCCTTAGAATTTGATTTATCCCTAACTCCTCTAGAGATTATAGATAGGGGGGAATGAATGATTAACATGAAAATTAATGTTACTATCTCCATTGCAAAGGTATATAAAGAAGAACTAGAGGAGCCTGAGGAAGGTGAGTGTTTTTTCCACTCGTGATTGTGGATGAAGGGGACACTATTACATTTTGTTTATCAACAACATAAACCAAAAGAATATGATCTCAATAGAAGTCATAAAAAATATGATGTTTCCAATAACATTGCACCCCTAACCATACATCGTTTGTTGGTTGATCCACGGATGAGACATATGCATTAGTAAACAATGTTGTTTTTAATGCAACATCAAGCCCTTGAAATATAAGGCACTATTTGACATTAACCCACTTGAAGTTTGTGATGTTCTTTTAGGACAACCATTATGTGTAAGTGCCATATTGTTTAGTAGTCTAGGCATCGAAGACACATTGTTACCTTGGGAAATCAACTCTATACGATACCAAAGGTAGTCTCGATTACAACAGTCTCTCTTATCATTGCTAGAAATGCAAGGAATGGTGGTAGATTATCTCTAAGAAGAGATTAAAAGTACATGAAAACTACTATAATATGAAAAAATCCCGTAACAAGAGGTTGAAAATACATTTTGTCATAATGCCCAAAACCTTGATAGGTAAAAACCCTAAGATAAAAAATCACTAACTTTAGGAGCTAAGGTGGTGAAAAAAATGTAGGTGACAAGTAGCCTAATAGGGATGTCAACTTTTTGGGTCCATAACTTTCACATACAAACTTCATTTTGGGCATTATTTGGATTACTACAACACTTATTTCGAGATATACATGTTTATAATCCATGGTTGACATATATTCCATGATGTCAAAACCACCAAATATAGATGGGAAAGGCCCAAAAGAGCACAAGAAGTTCAAGACCTACAAAATTTCCATAAATATAACAAGGTTAATGACCATTTTTTAGATAGTGGAAGACCTAAACAATCACTTGGATCAATCATCACCCCATGGGAATAAATTGTCTTGATTACGTCAAGTTCCTACATGAGATGGGGAAACTTTTGATGTTTTTCTCCTTGTAAATCACTTGCTCCGGTGAGGAAAATACCATAATTTGATAACCAATAGAGTTGTAGGTTATGCTATTGGGTGTTCTTCATCATGGTGTCCATGATCTAGTCCATTATATCCTACTCAATGTAGTTGAGGTTGAGCTCTGTAGGGGCCAAGTGCTCTACCGTGTTTGAGGTGTCCAATAGAGGCAGAAAGTATGGCCAAAGCAAGTTGTATGCTAAGGTGGAAGGTTCAATTCAAAAGTAGTCTTACCCACAACCTGGGTGATGCTGTATTACTAATATCAAAGTGTTCTGAGATTCATGTGGGAGCCTTTAAGTCTCTCTTTTCACAAGCTCAACCATACATCATCACCAACTTGAAATTTGTGTGGAACCCAATGTCGATTGTGTTGCTACTTGTACTTGAAGTCGGATTTTTATAGAATATAGTGAAATTTTTGTTGGATGTGTTGGATCCATCAAACAATTTTTTCACTTTCTTTGCCTCATTATGAGTATGGTGGGGCTCTTCACCTGTTGATGCAATGGAAAAGGCTACATCAATTGGGGTCAATGGCTAGAACCCCGAGCACACCTTAAAAGGGTTGTAGCCAATAACACTATGAAGAGTTATGTTATAGTTGTGGTGAACATAAGGAAGGTTCTCATCCCATGTATGTGAATTATTTTAGTTCTACATTATGAGGACATTTCTAGTACCTTGTTGCTACCATTGTCTATCCATCAACTTGGAATGGAAGGCAGTCAATTTTGGTAGTTTGGTGTCCAACATGGGTGAAAATACAGACCAAAAGAAACTAAGGAAACTATTCTCTTTATAAAAAACAATGGTATGTGGAAACTAAAAATGAACCCAAACATGCTCAAAGAAGATATTTGCAATGTCATTTGTTGTGATAATCTTCATGTAGGGTGCTAAAATTATCATGAGTTGATCAACAAAAATAGAAACACAATCATTACCATGTTTGGTTGCAGGTAGAACTGACATAAAATCCATGGATATTGACTCCCAAGGATTATTTGGAGTGGGAAGAAGAGTATACAATGGCATACAGAGTGACTAATTTGATTTATTTTTTGACATATTGTTAGAGCTTTTTCCAATAGAAGTGCTTTTTTCAGTATTGTCATTATCTTCTTCATGATGAGAAGCCTTACCACTCAATTGTAATGTGTCTCTCAAATCAAGTTGTCATACTCACCCAAAGGAACAAAGAGATGGCCTAGATGACACAAAATTCCATCCTAGAGGTGGAAATATGAAACTTCTTTACTTATTGCTAGTGTTTGGTATGTATCAATAAAGTCGAGATCATTTTCATACAATTGGGTCCACTTTGAAGTCTCGTGTCCACAAGAATCGAGGATTGTGGTAAGTGCCACAACTAGAGGCTGATTCAAGGATTTTTCATCTTTATTGGTGATTCCCTTCTTGTACTCAATGTTTAGATGGAATTTTTGAAAGTACACAAACTACTTCTCACGAAAGTCATTCTACCACTTTCCCTACATTTGATAGATTATGGAGGTTCATTGTCGGTGTGGGTGGTTATTTTCTTTCCTTGAGTATAATGCTTCCATTTCCAACATGGCTAAAGAATGGAGTAAAAGTGCTTTAGGTGAGCCATTTGCAAACTATGTTAGAGATTTTGTCATTTTGATAGGTCACCAAATGCCCATGCTATGTGACAACTACACTTATGACATGATTTGAGGAGTCCCTCAATTTTTAAATGTTTTTTTTCACATATGGTAAAGTGAGGACCAACACCATCCAAAGGCGACGATTCAACTCCTTGAATGATTTCTATTGTGCCTTGGTCCAATCAAACTTTGCCTTGGATCCACTCATGTTTGTTGGCTCCTGGGCCAAGTGAAATGAGAAAAATTTAATACAAACATGCAATAAAAGTTGGCGAGTCTTGAGAAGTTGTTGAGATCCAATAGTTTCTTTAGGTATAGTCAATCATGAATGGTTTTTAGCTTGGTTGGATCCACATGCACATCATGCTCATCCATTATGTACTCTAGATATTGAATTATCTTCATACAAATTGAACTCTTCTTTAGGTTAGCATAGAATTTGTGTTGATGTGGTGAGCTATGCATTTGTTGAATGTGTTGGATGATCTTCCCAAGTTTTGATAAAGTTAAGGATGCCATCTAGGCATATGACCACAAAATGTGGTGAACAATCCTAGAATATCATCCATCATCATGATGAACATCATCGGTGCATTAGTCACACTGAAGGACATGTCCAGTTACTCAAAGACATCTTATGCAATATTATTGTCTTCTGAAAATTAGTTGGTTGGATTAACAACTTGTGATAACTTGACTTAAGACTATTCTTGTTGAAAAATTTGACACCTCCAAGTTGATTGAGAAAATCATCAATCTAGGGGATTGGGTGTTGTTTCACGACTACAATTTTGTTCAAGTTTGTGTAGTCATTACAAATTCTCCATGTCTCATCATTCTTTTCAAAAAGCATGATGGGGCTCCTTTGGGGTGATGAGCTTGGTCAAATTTATCCCTTTTGTATCAACTCTTGATTTTGGTGTTTGATCTTCTCGGTCCACATAAGACAACATCTGCATATAGGGCCATAGGGTAGAGGGGAAGCTGGCATCAAATCATTTGCAAGCTTTACATGATAGTGTAGAGACACATCTATAGGTGAGGTGAATATGTCTTTGTATTCTTTCACCAATTGATCAACTTGTCCATGCTTCATAAAGGGAACCCTTATTAAAACATTTGTGGTTGCAATGATTTTATTACTCCTTTGACTAAACCATGAAGAGGACAAATATTCAAGTCTGAGAGAATATGTTCCTCAACTACTTGGTAGTGATTAGAGAAACTATGGTAGTCAAGGCTACCTACAAAATGTTGTATAGTTAATATCCTAGGAAATAATAACATTGTGAGTGGATTTCTAAACAACATGATGCTTCCACATACATGGTTGTCCTAAAAGAACATCACAAACTTGATGTGGGGAAATGTCACATAATATATCACCTTTGAAGGGATTGATGCCATCTTATAGATGACATTGTTGATTGATATAGATGTCATATCCTTGGCTCAATAAATCAATGGTGTATGGTTAGGGAATGGATGTTGTGGAAGCTTCATCATAATGTCGAGCTTTGTTGAGATCGGGTTCTCTCATTTTCCATTGTTAACAATGAGATGCAACGATGTCCCTTTTACCCACATCTATGAGTGTAGGAGGCTCTCACCTTCATTGGGATCCTTTGGTTCCTCTAGATGGACCTTTTTTATGGTGATAGTAACATGGGGATACACACCAATGATTCATTTTTCTCTATTTGTGGGATTTGATGGTGTCATGGTTGGATCAGAATCCTAAGCTTTTGGTTAACCCAATAATGACTATTTAGCACAACATTTGTTTGTTGTGCGTAGAGGATTTTATGTGTGTCACAACATTTTCCTTTGTCCTTCTTTAACTTCATGTTCTTGTTCTTTGCATGTTCCTTGGACTTGTTATATTGAGTTTAGTTATCCTTGTTTTGTCCTTAATTACAAGAGTTAGGGCTACTTTTACCCTTATTTTGTTGTGGCACAATTTTTACCCGAACTCTTTCTTACCTTTATGAATAGAATTTGGACACATTAGCAATGAAAACAATAATACCAAGCTAATTGAGAACTAGAAACAAAGTGAGAGTGGAAAAAACATGGTTTATTTCTTTTACACTTTCGTTTCTCATCTAACCTAATTAAACTAGAGATCTAGAAATAAGGAGGTAATTATCAAAAGCAAACATTTATCTTTCCCTTTCCCAAGTCCACAAAAATAAAGAATAAGCAATTTAGGATTATTTCCAATTCTTTTGATGTGTAGGCAAGAAGAGAGAGACAAGTGAATCAATTCCCTATGTGGGAAAGAGCCATTAACTTTGTAAAAGCTGACTATATAACAATACAACTTAGAAGGAAGGAAGACAAAGAGAAAGAAACTAGACCAAAGAAGGTTAGAAATCTTTGGCATACACGTGATTTGCTTGGATCCTCCTATAAAATGACAATAAGTTTCTTGATCTTCAGACACACATATATAACAAAAGGAAACATGGAAACAATATATCTACACTAAATGCAAGTACAAGTTGAATATTCACGTGTACCCTTACTAGAAGGATGGTCCTCCTACCTTACATGTTAGTGTTGAAGCCTTCTTTTAAGGTGGGGAATGGGAGGAAGGCTGATAAAAGTGCAAAGAGAGAGATGCTTTGGAACCAACGCAAAATGCAATCTCCAAGCCCAAAAATAAGTAGAGGATGCAAACTAATAAGCATGAGCAATGGAAAACAACTACAAAACCTTTGTGATCCACAAGGATGATAGAGATATGAACCCAAGCAATATTCAAGAGCACGTGATACTAACATATAATAAGTAATGTTACATGCCTTTTATAAATAATTATAACCAACAATAACAAAAAAACCTAAAATGAGAGGAGTGGCCCATTTGTACACATGTATCTATTAGGGAGCATTCACTTGTTGATCCATAAATTAAGGGTATAAAACTAATCCAGGTGGTTGTACAAGTTCATTTCAAAAAACGGTCATGCAATTGATAGTTTTCAGGGCCCAAACTTTTGGCACAATATTTGGGTTCTTCCCATGCGTTTTCCCTAATTCTAAAATATTTTCACAATTTGGTTGATTTAGGGCCTACTTTCTCTAGTATTTTGTTCTCCAAGTAAAAATAACACCTCTCTTCCCTTAGGTTCATACAAAGTCTTCATTCTAGTGTTTAAGTACTTATAACAATACAACTTAGAAGGAAGGAAGACAAAGAGAAAGAAACTAGACCAAAGAAGGTTAGAAATCTTTGGCATACACGTGATTTGCTTGGATCCTCCTATAAAATGACAATAAGTTTCTTGATCTTCAGACACACATATA
>ML804367.1:145772-156581 GCA_009831015.1 Picea engelmannii
GGAATGTGCAGAACCCCAGGGAGAGTTCTAATCCTTTCATCTTTTAGCAACAACTTAACTCTTCCACGTCCCAAGATTTTTGCTGTCGAGTCATCTCCTAGGAATACATCACCACCATCATATTTTTCATATTCAGAGAACCACTCCCTGTGAGGATTCGTATGGTATGACGCACCTGAGTCGATCAACCATACATCACGGTCTGCATGTGTACTTGTAGATGTTAGGTAAACATCACCTCCTTCTTCAGTGGAGGTTTTCGCCTCTATGAAAGAGGTACTATCAGATCCCTTTGGTTTTTCAACCTTCTTAGACTTGCAATCTTTCTTATAATGCCCTATTTTACCACACTTCCAACATTTCCTCAAAGATTTTCCTGGAGACTTAGATCTACCTGTAGATTTAGATCTACCTGTAGATTTAGATCTCCACCCTGAAGGCTTACCAGGGTTCCTGTCTTGGGTATGCCCTCTTACAAATAAAACATCTGTGTTGTGACCATCCATGCTTTTTCACCTCATCTCTTCAGATTAAAAGGATGCAACTACAGCCTCATACTTCAATTGAGATTGAGTGGTACTACCTATTGCTACTACCAGATTATCCCAAGAATCTGGAAAAGAACATAACAAAGTAATACACTTATCTTCGTCTACAATCGTAATATTAACAAAGCCAAGTTGACTTACCATAGTATTAAAGGCATTTAGATGTTCTGTCACATAATCTCCATCTTCCATCCTAAGATGATACAACTTCTTTCGAAGAAACAACTTGTTTACCAGGGACTTTGATTGATACAAATTCCCCTACTTATCCCATAGTTTCTTGGCTGTAGATTCTCCTGAGACATTCAACAACACCGAATCTACCAGGAAGAGTCGAATAGTACTCCTTACTCCCCTGTCCAACTTCTCCCAATCTTCCTTCGACATACTAGTAGGTGGTTTACTAGTAGTTTTTGCACTAGTAGGTTGTGTACCAGTCGTCTGTGTGCCAGTAGGTTGCGTACCAGTTGGCTATGTACTGGTATCCACATCAATCCATTGTTCTTTTTCTACAAGAAGGTCCTCCATCTTCAGCTTCCATAACTCAAAGTTTTTACCTTTGAACTTCTCTATCTCGATTCTAGAAGAACTCGCCATTCCTCTTTCTACACTCAAATCACCACTGCAAAAGCTCCCACTAAACCCAGGTTTATCACAGACCCAAGATAAACTTGATCTATCAAGACCGAGCCAAACCATCAACAACAAAGGCATCCCTTTGAAGCCAAAAATGAGCTCTAATACCACATGTAAGTTTTAAACCTATGAAGTAAAGTAATGCATATAGATTCTTAAGCAAAACATAATTTAATCGATGTCTCATTCACATAGTACACAGAGATTTATATAGAAAACCCTCAACTGGGAAAACCTTTCTTATATTCATTATATCGATTTTCACCATTCACTATACAATATATACAATTTTTTTAGGTATTCCGTAGATACCAAAACTCTAATCCCTAAAACCATGATTATTTTTAGTAAACTGCTAAAAATAGCAAAAACCGCCCAAAAAAAATTTCGGGGCCTGCCCCGGGCTACGCCCGGTGCCGAATGCTGCACGTAACCAGGGGGGGCATACCTGCCCCCCCCCCAGGAAAGTGCTCGATGCACACGACACAATCAGAGGGATCGTCAGACGCAGTTGTCGATTCTGACGCATCCACACACACACACATGCAAAGAATATAACACATACCCAACATGAATGACACCCTTCAAGGTATACATTTATTTTTCTATCCCTCTGTTTGAAAGACAATTAGACATAGAAGCTTTGAAGAGATGGTTAGAGCAATTAGAGAGTTATATATCAATTCAAAACTTTTCCAATGGTGAGAATATAACCTTTACAATCTTGAAGTACCTTACACATGTGAAGCGTTGGTAGAAAACTTACTATGCACAAAATTCCATAGATGGTTTTGAAACCTATGGTACATTACCCACCTAGGGTGATTTTGTTGATGCACTAAATCAAGATTAATAACCTATTATAAATTATGAATAAGAGTCCATGAAACGAACATTGTGGAGATGATTTCTAAATTATCTCCCAACATCATGGATTTGCTAAGTAGTAGATTTGCAATACTCTAATGTATTTGTTGGAAACTTGGTTTTCATTGATGTCAACCCTAGAAAATGCCCCGAGGCAGGTCCAGAAGCCCCTAAAAGTGTTGGGTTTATTTGAAGGAGTCTCCAAAGTGGTCCCCTTATGGCATAGCTCTAAGCATGACCCTCATGGGAAGATGTTTTGAAGAAGCCTACATGAAGCCCTAGGTGTTGAGAAAATAAGTTACAATGTATGGTCAAGAAGCCCTTAAAATATGGTTAGGAAGCCCAAAGGGGTGGTCATGAAGCCTAAAGTTGATTGAAAAAAATAGTATGAAGGACATCACAAATGCATGCAAATCCTCCATGGATTGATAGTCCTCGTCAAGCCATTTCAAATGGTAGGTGGCACACCACGTGGTTCCTCATGGTTGAGGAGATATGCCCTCTTAAAGATGATCATGTAAATTGTCCCCTAAATGGTTAAGAAGTTATAAGTCAACCCCAAAATCAAGTAAAGGAGAAAAATGGTTGCAAACAAGAAGTTATAGGTCGACCCTAAAGACAAGTAAAGGAGGTACTTGGAAGGATATAAATACACATCAAGAGCCTCTCATTTTTCATCAAGAAAACTTGTGATTTCTTAGCATAAGTGAAGTAGCGGAGTTGTGCGAAGGAGGGAGTTCTTGTAGTTGCATATGTGAGAAGAGTTTTTGAGAAACCCTATCTGAGGTGACCCTCTCAAGTCAAGTATAGGGTGTCCCGCGAGGCCCCCGCTAGTTGTCCAATACTCGTCATGCGAGGCCTCGCCTGTTGCTCAGTCCAGTCCCGCGAGGCCAATGAAGGGTTTGAGGAAGATGTTGTTTTATTGATGTCAAAGTTGAAGAAGGTTTGATGGTTCGGTATGTCATGCATTATGATCTCCACATGATGAAAGGTATGTTTTTCTATATGTCTTGAGGCTTGTATCTTGGAGGTTTTGGCATATGATTTGAGGCATATCTTGGAGGTTTTGGCATATGCTTTGAGGTACATCTTGGAGGTTTTGGTATATGCTTGAGGCATATCTTGGAGTTTTGGCACATGCTTGAGGTAAATATTGGAGGTTTTTTGTAACATCGCCATTATAACCCCCAGTTTAATTAATTCTTATGTGGATATAATATGTGGCTACGACCAAGCGATGTAATATGTGAGTTGTATTTCAATGTTTTAATAATAAAAATGTGATGCCAACTGCTAAGGGGACATGGACAAGAGACAGAGGATGAATTAATCCACAAGAGGGGGAGGTGTCTAGGATAATGACCAAGAGGGGTCAAAGGGAGGATTACCCATGTATATTAATTTAACCCATTTTCTTGAACTTACTAATTGTATATGAACCTTCTGATTTCTGATGGAGTGTTCCAAAAGCCAATCATTGAATACATGTAAGAGGGTGGGTGTGAGTGATCACATCCTAGAGTTATTGGGCACATGAGGGTTGAGTACAATTAGCTTGGGGAAGAGTGTGAGTCAAGAAAGGTAAGCCACAAGGGAGGAGATTCATATGGGTTGGGAAAATAGTCTAGGACATGAATTGTTTTTAGTGAGTCACGTTTTGTTCATGGGAAGGAAGAGGAGAGAGAAAGAAAGAGAGCTTCGAGCTGGTCTAGCCATAAAGGGCGAATTATGGAGCATAATTGGAGCGAATTGGAGCTGGAGAACTGAAGAGCCAGGTTGTCAGGCCTGAATAGTAAACTCTTGTGTGAGTTTCACTAAAACAATGAGTGTTGTTGTTGGTTTGCTTATAGTTTTCTTAGCAACAAGTTCCCTGGAGTTCGTAGTTGATATATTCCTAACTACTTGTGCTAGAGAGACTCTGATAAATGAATGACACATTCCTTGGGTTATCCCTGATAAATGGATGGTACATCCCTTGGGTTAACCCTGATAAATGGAAGGTACATCCTTTAGGTTATCTTTAATAAACCGATGGTACATCCCTTGGGTTATCCCTGATAAATGAATGGTGCATTCCTTGGGTTAGGAAGGTCACGAGGAAGAGAGAGATGGTGGAAAAATCGGGATAGTTATAGGAGAATATCAGTTGGGTTATGAGTTTTATGAGTTGCGAGTGGACTGTGAGAGACCACCCTCTTTTGTGGATTACTAGCCTCAGCTCGGGGGTGACTGGTTGTTGATATTTGGAACAATCATTCTATGGTTGGGTGGAACATCCATCCCAAGAAATTGGTTGCACGATTCTTGTTTAAAGATAAGTGTTTTATCTTGTACTGAGTTATTTACATGTGTTATTATTGTGCATAAACTCTGCGTAAATGAGAATGAATTACATGCTGTTGTAATGAGCGGTTTAACCACATTTCATGTTGATTATTAACATGCTTTAAATGCATTTGTTTTATGGTTATAGACAATAGTTAAATCTATTTTAAATTTGTAGTTGTAAGCTACATGAGATCAACTAATAGTAAAATAATTGCTTAGTTCGCTGAAGTTTTGTTTTTATGCGTATTCCGCACATAATGTGGCTTAGCTGGAGGCCAGGTACGTTACATTTTGGTATAAGAGCTGATAATGAGAAAGTTTTGTGTGGCTTGGTACGTTACATTTTTGGCACATGGTTTGATGCATATCTTGGTGATTGTGGGTATATGATTTGGGGGATATTCTTGAATATCTTGGCATAAGGTTTATGTGGTTTTTGGGTTAAACATGTTTGGATGATGATGATGTATGAGTATCAGTGACAATAATAGTGACATGTTGATTCTCTCATTTTGATTTTAGGGAGGAAGGAAGGGGCAAGGAGAGGGGGTTGGAGCCTCCTTCCGGTTGAAGATGGAAAGTTTAGGGAGTTGTAGTTTCCTTCAGGTTGGAGCTTGTAAACTAGGGGGTTGGTGCCTCCTTCCAGTTGGTGCTGGAGAATTTTGGAATTTGGTGCTTCCGGTGGATGTAATCTTATGATACATTAAAAACCATTATGTGGTTTTCTCCCATTAGGGTTTCCACGTAAAATTCTTGTGTACTTTGTATGTGTGGTTATATGTTTATGATATCTTGAGTGTAATCATAAGTGATAAATTATTGATAACTTAATGTTTACATGTTGTGGTTAAAAATGGTAAAAAGTGCCTAATATTGATTCACCCACCCTCTTAGTATTATTGAATATTCCAACAATTGGAATCAAAGTAGGTTGTTTAGAAACAGTCTAACCACTGGAAGGTAGATCATGGATTGCACTGAAAATGGAATGCCATTATTTTATAGTTAGAACTATGCTTTCTGGTGCAAAAGAATGAGAGTATTTTTACAAGCATATGGGGTTGAAATTTGGAACTCAGTTGTTTTAGGATACACTGCTCCAAAGAAACCTCTAAAGACTGCAACCAAGAAGGAGTTAAAAAGGAACCACAAAATAGCAATGGATGCCATCCTAGATGGATTATCTGATTCGGTAAAAGTCAAAGTGGGACAAAGCTCATCAACAAAAGGGATTTGGGATAAGCTACATAATATCTACTCTACGAGATCTCTTCTTGTAATCACAGAGCTAGAGCATGCTGATCAAGATAAAGAAGATGTTGAGATAGAACGAGAAGATAGAAGCTCATCATGTCAGACATATCCAAAAAAAGAATTTGGAAATGGTATGGTAGATCATGAGGCAGAATTATTGTGTGCCCTAGAAAGATAGAGAAAAGAACTTGAAAAGGTAGAACAAGAATTTGCTCGCTTAAAAATCAATGTAAAGGAAACAAAAAAGAGAGAAGATATTTTGACAAGTCATCTTAAGGAAATATATCAGGACTTAAACAAGCTTGAAGCATAATTTAGTCAACAAGAAATAAGATTTGAAGAAGAAATCATCTCCTTTAAAACCCAACTTGAAGAAGCAACGAGAACAAAATAAGTAATGAAGATCCAAATGATGAAGAAAGAAGAAGATAGTGGGAAGCTTGAAGCAGAAGTTGTCTCATTGAGGGTTGAAGTTGACAAGCTCAATAAGAACTTGAAGAGCTCTCAAGTACTAGAAGATATTCTCAGCTGTCAAAGGTGAGGCCTCATGCAAAGAATATGAAAATGCCAATCCCAACAAGAGTGTTGAAGAGAGAGGAAGCTCCACACCACCAATAAAGAAAGTTGAAGAAAAGTTTTCCAGCTTGTCGAAAAACAAGAATGAAGAGAAGGATAAGAATTATGCAAACATTCTCAAAGGAAGGGATCATGATCAACAAGAGGCAAAGATGAATGAATGCATAAGAGTTGTATCTCCAAGAATACTCTCTACCTCCAGACATCAAAGAAATTTCAATCATTTTGAAGGAAACAACATAAGAGAAGATTGTGATCAACTAAGACATGAATTCAAAAGGAATGCATCACAAAGATGATCACTTGCTTCTAGGTATCAAAGTTTCTTTCCTGGTTATTGTTTTATATATTGTAGAGCGCATGGAAGAAATGTTCAAGCAAGATATGTTTATGTGCCCCCCTACAATATTGAATGTTACAAATGCCACAACTATGGACACATAACTAGTGATTGTAGAAGCATTATGGAGTCTTCCTTGAAGGAAAATATTGATATTAGATACAAGAAGGTTTGGAGAAGAAAGCAAAAAGAAGAAGAACATGTGAACGAAGAACTCCCATAGATCATACTTGTAGGAATTACAGAGTTGCGAAATCATGACGAATCTACAGGAAAAGAGGAAGATGTCAAGATTCAAAAGGATGATCCTACAACATAGTAGGTTTATATATTGTTCTAAGCAATTTGGCTTGGAGACTCCCAATAATGTGAATATTTAAGAAGGGGAGTCTAAGAAGCATCTATTACATATTAGAGAACTATCTTTTGGGCAGTATGAAGTGTTTGCTTCCAAATTTTGGGAAGGCAGATTCATAATGGTTTGATGGTAGAGGTGCAAAATGTCTCGTGTTAAGGAGCAATTTTCGGAACACATCTCGATGCAGGTATGAAGGGGTCAATTGAGAGTTACAAGGAATATCATTTTCACACTTTTGAGGCAGATATTCATGATCGTATAGAGTATTTCAAGCATGTATTCAAACATTGATATATTCATTACAGATTCAAGAATGTGTTCTTGTTGCAAACTTGTAGAGTTTGATTTGAAGATAGAGTAGACTAGTGGACATATTTGATTCAGATTGAGAAGGAATATGTTGTGATCAGTTGTAGCAGATTTGGAGAATTCTTCAGAATAGTAAAGTGATAGATGGGTTAACATTGTGTGCAGTTGAGTAACAGAGTCATGGACAATTTTTGTGGCATATGGACAACAATGAATTCATGAGATATTTGGAAGGTCTAGAAGATAATATTTGACATGAATCAGAGAAGATACATGATCTAGGTGGATATCAGTGGCCACCCACCTATTCCACGGGCTCGAAAAATAGTTTTCCATCTTAGCAGTTTTTTGGTAGTTTTTCGGGTTCCAAACTTTTGGGGCTGTTTTGAGGCCCTAAACGATGTTTTTTTGGGATTTGGGGTATAGGAAAAGTTAAAAAACTCTATCCTAGATTAGTCGAAAATCGTTCTTCTTGGTTAGACCTTTCCAACGGTGTATCAAGCCCCCCAAACAAAGATTGTATGCAAAAGTTACGCCCTCGAGAAGTTGACATATCAACTACCCTCATCGGGGCTCACAAACCTTTTGGCTTTTCATCTTCTGGGGTTAGGGTTTTTTATTTTTCTCATGTTAAAAATGCCTTTAGAGCCTTGTTGTAACAATCATCTTCTTGTGAATGCGAGTATCTGTCACATCTCTTCTCATAGATAAGTTGCCACCATTGTAACGAGTCTTTCACTCTGTATTTTTATAGTTCTGTACATTTCGCACATTAATATAAATTGTGTATTACTGTATATCTTTTCCACTGGTTATATTTCCGATATATCTTTGTTATATTATTGTTTCTCTTTCAATATCTTTGTATATTTCTGTGTTATATCTATGCTCTCATTTCATGCCGAAAATAATCCAGATCAGTGGTATCAGAGCAGGCTGCTCTTGATTGTTTTTCAGTGGATGTCCTCGACGAGGTTCGAGTATAGCAATTTGCAACTTGAGCTTGTCTCTCTTGAGGAAAATAACTCTCACACACCTAAGAAACCCTCAATGGCGGAAGAAAATAAAAACGACAGAGCAAACGATTCTATCAATCTGTTGCTTGAGCAAGCTCTCACGCGACAGAGGGACGAAATGATGTAGAATTTTTCCCACATCCTTCAATGCCTACCGATAGTAGTAGGCACATCTTCATCAAGCGACCACTTTGGAGGCACCTTTCCTTTCAAGGTACATGCTAATTTTGATATTCCCGTATTTGAAGGTCAGATAGATGCAGATGCTCTAGACAAATGGTTAAATATGCTAGAAGGTTATTTCTTTGTTCACCATTTTTATGACAGGGAAAAGATCACCTTCGCACTCCTTAAGGCTCTCCCGCATGTCAAACATTGGTGGGAAACTTACTGGGATCAAAGTTACACAGAGGAGTTTGGAATATATGGGGCCGAGCCCACTTGAGATTTTTTTGTTGATGCAATAAAGGAACAATATTACCCTGTTGGCAAATTTGAGGACTAGTATATGAGATGGACCACACTATAGAAAGAAAGGGGCCAAGCAGTTCCAAAGTTCACCAATACCTTCCATACCTTGCGCACCAAGTTGGGTATCAAGGATTCTGAATGACATTTGGTTCTAAAATACCACGAGGCTCTACACAGATACATCCAAACTGAAATGGATTTTCTAGACATCTCATCACTCAGTTCTACTTATCGATATGTTGTTAAAATCGAGCAAAAGTTTAATCACCAGAACAAATGGGAGTTCAGATCTGCAAATATGCAACAACCAAAGTATGAGAAAGACATCCCTAACAAACAGCTTCATGAAAACCAGTCTAAGCCACATGAAAAGAAGGGTCATGAAAATACAAAGAAGGACACCAGAAAATGGTGTGATTTCCACAAAATCCCCTGGCACAACACCGATGAATGTCGCTCAAAATAGTCATTGGTGGCCAAGATCAAAGACAAGGTGCCAAACTCTGATTCATAATCTGATTCTGAATATATTGGTAAAAGATAGATCATTGACGCAGACCCCACTGCTATTGCTGCGACCGCAACAATTCAACCAGAAGAACCAACAAATCCTGAAGAGGGGGAGCACATTTTTCATTCACAGATGTGGGTGAAGGGGACCTCGCTGCATTTTATTGTTGATAGTGGAAACCAAAAGAACCTCATCTCAACAGAGATCATTAAACAATTGGGATTGTCAGCAACACCACACCCGCAACCATACAACATTGGGTGCCTTCGCCAAAGACGAGATCTCCATGTCAACCAACAGTGTCGATTGTCATACGACATCCAACCCTTAAAGGATGAGGTATTATGTGATGTTTCCCCACAGGATGTTTGTGATGTTCTCTTGGGTTAGCCATATATGTGGAAGCACCATGTTATTTATGAGTCTTGACCCCGTAGTGTCATTGTTACTTTGGGGGGTCATATCTATAGAATACCATAGGTATTTCCAACTATTGCCCCACCTAAACAATGTCGCAAGGTAGTATCTCATACTACAAAATTTAGCTTCTTCACAATATATTCAAAAGGTGAACATAAGGATACTGCAACCACTACAGCCTCGACCCAACCACCTTCTATCCAACAGAAGCAGGTCAACAAGATTCCAACAAAGCACAAATATTCCTTCTACACACACACACACATCTCATGTAGCCCAACCAGTTGAACAAATTCAACCCCACCAGCAACATATTCATGACAACCTTCCACAAACCAAGCAACGCGATGTCTCCAGCAAGGCAAGCAACTCACCAAGATTCATATTCAGCAAATGCTTCCCCCTCTCCCTTGGGAACTCAACGCAATGGACACCATTGCTTCCTAAGGAGGGAGGATTGATCCAGGTGGATATCGATGGCCACCCACCTATTCCACTGGCTTGAAAAACAGTTTCCCATCTTGGCAGTTTTTTGGCAGTTTTTCGGGTTCCAAACTTTTGGGGTTGTTTTGAGGCCCTAAACGATGTTTTTTGGGGATTTGGGGTCCAAGAAACTACCAAACACACTGGCCTAAACCAGTCAAAAATCATTCTTCTCAGATAAACCTTTCCAACGATGTATCGAGCACCCCAAACAGATATTGTATGCAAACGTTACACCCCCAGGAAGTTGACGTATCAACTACCCCCATCGGGGCCCACAAACCTTTTGGCTTTTCATCTTCCGGGGTTAGGGTTTTTGGTTTTGATTATGTTAAAAATGCCTTTAGAGACTCATTGTAACGATTATCTTCTTGCAAATGCGAGTAGTTGTTGTTGTAGGAAAATCTGCCTGCGGACAAGTAGATCGACCTCTAGAGCTTGACCTTAACTCTAGACAGAAAAATGCTTATCATGGACACTGACTTCCTTTCAAATCTATCTAAACTAATGCATGAGAAGGGAGGATAACAGAAGTACCCTTTAATCGGTGTTTGTCCCTGCACGCTCCGAGTTGCGCTCCAATCCTTTGCTCCTCGCTGAGAGCTGTGGACAAAACAAGATACGACCACTTCCTACTCTACTGACATTAGCTTGAAAACAGATCCATCATGAAATGATAAGTTCATGTAACA
>ML804367.1:162988-191722 GCA_009831015.1 Picea engelmannii
ACAAACTAGAAAGAAACAGGCCAAGCGTGTCATATTAATGAGAATAACGACAACAGTACTTACAATCGTAGATGCGAATGCGACAGCTTCGTCAAGTCCTCTTCGTCTAACCCTTGCCTGAAAGGTCCACAACCTGGATAACAGCAGCTTCACTGATCAATCTACTTCGGCTGACTGCAAGTTTCCTCCAAGATCATAAGTTTCACATATTCCATTCTTTTTCATACTACTCATGAGATCATAAGTTTGGTATGATTCTCTCTTTCTGTTCCTCACCTATGAGATCATAGGTTTGACATTCTCTATTTTGCAGTCTCACCTATGAGATCATAGGTTTGATATCATTCTTCATTTCTCCCCTCTTCATCACCATAGAACTTTCTTATATAGGTTGGGAGGAGCCTAACCACTTGAGTTATGTTTAGGATCAGTTGGGAACCTCCTCCTTGGATCAGAGATCTTTTGACAAAACCAAGAATTCGAGTTCAACCACCTCCCAAACTCGAATGATTCTCCCCTTATTCTTCTCACCGGGCTAACAATTTACCCAAAATGGAGAGCGCTCCCTTAGAAGGGGTACCAGAGCGCTAGAATGCTCTAGAGAAGGTCAAGGAAAGCGCCAGCGCTTCAAATCTGAGCAATGCTTCTGCAAAGGGGTGGAGAAGTGCTACAACGCTTCTGAGGCTTGCTTGAGGGGCGCTAGCGCTTCTCAGGCAGTTTTAGGGAGAGTTTCCCTTCCAAACTCTTGATTAATAAGCCCTCTTAGGTGTTAAGAGATATTTGACTTCAGTGAACCAGTTTCTTCCTTCAAACCAAGTACATGAGATGTTTCGAGTGCCTCTTTAATGTCGTCATTGTGATAGGATGATTCGACAACATTTGCGACACTTGCTACAAGCGAGAGACATATGCGACACTTATCCAGTTGAGCGATTTTGAGGTGTAACAGTTGTCACATCTCTTCTCAGAGATAAGATGCCACCATTCTAGCGAGTCTTTCACTCCGTATTTTTACAGTTTTGTACATTTCACACATTAATAGAAATTGTGTATTACTGTATATCTTTGCTTCTAGTTATATTTCCGATATATCTTTGTTATATTATTGTTTCTCTTTCAATATCTTTGTATATTTCTGTGTTATATCTCCATTCTCATTTCGTGCCGAAAATAATTCAGATCAATACATGATAGTGTATGAAAACATGACCTCAAGAGAAATTGAAGAAAGACTTGTTGTCATTGTCATTAAGAGGAATGTTTAGTAAATCATATGACTTAGAAAAGAATCATATTGACATGTGGAACCAACTAGTCACAGGAAGGCAAGCCGTTAGAGGCACAACAAGACAGGGGGAGATAAACTATCAGGAGGAGTTATTGACAAAGAGGAGATTTTTGAATGATGATTATGTCATCGATGTCAAATCAATGAAGAAGATAAGACATGAAGAACATATCCTCCTTGGAAGAAGTGTAGAAGCAGTGTATAGCGATGATTATCGGAGAACCTCTTGGAGGGTCTAAAACATAGCCATCATGTTTTTTTTATCATTTTGGTCTAAAACTCTTGTTGTTATTGTGCAAGGGTTTCTATGAAACAACTTTTGATTGTTGTTGATGTACCAAGAGTTGAGTAATGCTCAGATCCTAAGACTTGTTAAAGTTTAAATTAATTGGGTGGAACTATAATGTAGGTTTGGATGAAAAGTGTATGTCTCTTTCGAGCTAGAAAAAATGAATCATGTGTTATATGGGTGGAATGAGACCACACAAAAAAGTGATGGTTTGGGCATGTTCCATAAATTTAATCAATGCAATGAAAACAAAATGAAGTGGAATTAAAAATCAATTGAAGCTTGCAAAAAGGACTAGAAACTATGGTAGTTGCAAACAAGAGTTGCAACCGCAACAAAATTGCAATTTTTTTTGAAAAAATGTTTTTGCGAGAGCATGAGTAATAATGGGTTACTATTAATTTTGTCACTCTTAATCTGTTCCCATTTACTTACTTAGGATGACAAGTCAATTATGGGGGGGAATTACTCTAGGAGTTACAGTTCTATTTTTGGTTAGTGCAATGTATGGAAATTATGATAGATTTTTACGATAGGGTCCTTACATAGTTATGACACACTTATACTAGATTCCTTACACATTCATGAGTAGGGCGTATTCCTTGAGGAGAGATTTCTTTGGAAATATGGAAGATTATTTCTTTCATGTAAGAGAATCATATGAGCTATTTGGGATAGGAATGGCACATTTTTTGCATGAGATTCTCTTGCATGGGGCAGTCCTTTTAGGGTTGTTATTAGACAATTATCTTATAAAGTTTTTCCCTCTATTATATAGTTTGATTAAGTGAAGGAGGGCACAATAATTAGGTTTTCATTAGTGTACAAGTGAATACTTAGTGTGTAAGAGAGAGTCAATGATTGTGAGAATCTATTGTAGTCCATCTTGGATAATGTTGTAATCTTTCTTCTGTGTGGGTGAGAGGATATTGTTTTTTGTTCCAAATCTCTGTTTAGTTGTTTGCTACATCCATGTTGCATATTTCTTACATCTATTCTCTATTATTTACATGATGATCTCATCCATTGATACGTGGTGTCTACATTCCTGATTTTTTTATTCAACATATTTCAGAATGCAAATCTAAAGTTTTGATTGGTGTTTCTAGGGTGTATGTTTTTAGTGATAGAAAATTCTTTAAGTGCATATCCGTGTTTCATGTAGATCTACAATTACAACATGGAATCAGAGCTATGAATATGAAACCTTCCAAGATCTGTGTATGTACAAGGTTTCTTCTCATGAGAGAGAGATGTAGGAGGATTTTAGTGGGTGTGGTTCGTAGAAGACTCCAATGATTAGAGAGATCCATGCAAGAGGTTGGCATAGGGACCTATGAAAAGTCAAGGGCGTTCCCCAAGCTCTTCCATAGATTGGGGTGTTTCATAATCCGTGATAGGTTTATAATTTGAGTTATTTTATGGATGATTTATTTTGTTGAAGTTGTGATTCAAGGAGTTTCAAGAATGGCAACCATGTTAGGTCTTAGTGAAAGTTATTGGTTGGAGTCTGCCTCCAAATTCACTCTTTAGAGGTGCAGATTGTAGATACTCCTAGAGGAGCTTGATCTTTGGGAAACAATAAAAGGGAAGACCACAATTCCTTTAAATGCAACATTATTGGAGAATCAGTACACCAAGAAAATTGTCAGGGAAAAGAATCATCCCAGATTCAATAAAGGACCATTTAATACCTCACATCACGAGGAAGGAAACATATGAGATGTATGTGGTGTTGAAATATTTGTATCAGAATGTCAACAAGTCCATAAATTGCTCCTTAATAACTGAATCACTCGTACACACATGAATAATGAAAAATCAATTTATAACTATTTCATGAAGATCACCAAGCTAAGAGATAATCACATGGCCATTGGTACAAAGGTTAAGATGAATAATTAGTGCTGATTGCATTGAATGCATTATCAAAGCCTTGGGAAGGCTTTGTGAAAGGTGCATGTGGAAGAGAAAATATACTGAATTTTGAGAAGCTTTGGAGTGCTTTCGCCCAGAAATAATACATGAGAGAACTTTAGTATCCAAAGAAGAGGAAGATTAATACCAAACCCTCATTGGAAGGGTGAGGAAAGGAGGAAATAAGGGAGGACCCAAGAAGGGTCACAAGGAATATTCACATTCATCATATCACATAAAGAAATAGTTGAGTCATGTGAAGTGTTTTAAGTTCTACAAGATGGACCACTATGCATATTAGTGTCTCAAAAAGAAGGAAAAGTTCAAAAAATAACAAAAGAATTTTGCAGGGAATTTATTAGCTTCAACAAGAGTGGATGAGTTAACATCCAAACTTGAGATTGCCTTCTCCATATCCTACCTTTCCACTAGCACCATCTTTGGTGTAGGGTGGTATGTGGATGGTGGAGAGTCCAAACACATGAACTTCGATAGAGTTCAAGGAGAAGAGGATGACATGCAAGTGGAGTTGAACAATGATGCCACTTATCAAGTTTGAGAATGCAAATTTCTACAATTCATAATATTAATATAGAATCTTTTAGAGTAACCTATGTTAGAGTTATGAAACATTCCCAATGTTTTGAGTGGACATTCCAACCATCATTACGAGAAATATCTTTTGAAATATATTGAAAAGAGAGAGCCACTATGCAACAATTATAGGGTTAAAATGTAGAAAGTTACTAAAATGGACTCTCTCTCATTCTCCATGCCTTCAGGTGATGTTATTGAGCTATACTATGTCTTCTATGTTCATGGCTTGACTAAAATTCTTCTTTCAGTTTAAGACATGACATATATTAGCTGTGTGGCTTAATTTGATGATAAGCGAGCCATCATAAAAAATTATTACCAAAAGGATTGTCTAGTTTTGGCCAAAGGTGTGCAATATGTTGCCCTGTATAGATTACTTGTGTATCTAGTGAAATATGGTGCTTTAGTGCATGATAGTGACAATATGGGGGAGTTTTGACACAAGAGTTTTGGTCACTTGCATTATGGAGCACTCCCACTCTTGAAGGAAATTGTGTAAGGACTATTGAACTTCAAATCCAAAAACCAGTGGTGTGCAGGGTCGTGCACTCTCCAAGCATGCAACGACTACTTTCCAAAGTAGTGATAATGTATCAAGATAAATTCTTGATCTAATTCATTAAGATGTATATGGACCCATGCCATCGGTTTCTTTGAAAGGTGACATTTTATTATGTTTCATTTATTGATGATTCCTTTAGAAAGACCAAGATTTACTTTATGAAGACCAAGGATAAAGTCTTCGGGAACTTTCAAGAGTTTAAAGCTCTCGTGGAAAATCAATTAGGTGAAAGGATCAAAGTGTTTAGGTTTGAAAATGGAGGAAAGCCACCTCTAAAGAATTTTATGCATTTTGTGGGGAAGTAGGAATCATTAAGAGGGAGTTGATAGTACCTTACAACCTATAATAGAATGGGGTTGTAGAAAGGAAGAGTTGGTCCATCACAAAGACAACCAAGGCTATGATCCATGACTTGGATTTTCCCATGTGTCTTTGGATAGAGGCATCTAATACAACTGTTTACATTTTGAATTGGCATCCTCACAAGTACTAAAAGACAAGACACTAGAGGAAGCCTTTATCAGTGAGAAACCATATGTGTCAGACTTTCATGTATTTGGTTGTCATGTTTACATTCATGTGACTGATGAGAAGACAACTAAGTTGGAACCATCAAGCATCAAGGGCATGATAGGTACAATGAAGCATCCAAGGCTGATTAGATCTATATTAAAGTGCAATGGAATATAATTGTAAGCAGGGATGTACATTTTTATGAGGATGGATGGTCCTCAAGTTCCCAAGACCTTCCAAAAATATTAAGGAATCTAAGAAGGTAGAATATTTGAAGTCTAATAAGGAGGATGAATCAAATTTAGATTCAGATTATCAAGATCCTAGTTTATAGGAGAAACATTATTACATTATAGTTCAATGAGGAAGTTGAGATGTCCTACCCAAAATCCGATTGAAGTAAAGCAAGTGTGAACACCCATGCCTACTTTTCAGCCGAGTCATCCACCTATAATATATCCTTCTTATGTCACACTAATTTCCTCTATCATTGATGTATATCCTTCCATATTTGAGAAGGCTAATACAAAGTAGATATGGTGCAATGCCATAATGGTTAAGGAATATAACTTCCATTTTAAAGAATGAAGTATGTGATATTGTACTGAGATTAGTTAAGAAATATATGATAGATTCCATATGATTGTGCCAGATTAAGCATGCAACAAATGGGAGCATAGGGAATTACAAAGCTAGATTCATAGCGGGAGGATTCTCCTAGAGGGAGGGAGTTGATTATGAGGACATTTTTCTTCCAATTGTAAGGCATAATTCTATTTAAGTCATCATGTCTATTCCATTAGTTTTTGGTTGTGATTTATAGCAAATGGACGTAAAGACTTCTTTTATGAGTGGCCTGATTGAAGAGAAAATACATATTACTCACTGAGAGTTTTTGAGGTGCATGGGTGAGATACCCATGTATGAAGGTTAAAGAAGGACTTTTATGGGTTGAAGTATTCACCAATTGCCTGGTATTGAAGGATTGACGAGTACTTACTAAAGTTGGGCTTCACCAATACCATAGTAGATCCAAAGATTTATTATTTATATGATAAATCTGATTTGGCATATTTGGTTTTGTATGTAGATGATTTGCTTCTTACAAGTAGTTCCAAGAAGCTTGTTGTGTGGTGCAAGAAGAAGTTGTCAAGATAATATAACATGAAGGAAACTAATCCTATATATTACTTTTTGGGTCTAGATATTTGGCAAGGTGAAAATTAAGTCTCCCTTGGGCAATAAAAGTACACAATGGATATTTTGAAGAGATTCATATGCTAGATCACAAACCCTTACCACTCCTATGATGCCAAATCTAAATTTATCAATTGATTTTAGATTCTGATCTGGTAGATCCATCTTTGTGTAGGCATTTGGTTGGTTCCTTTATGTATATTTTGAATACTAGGTTTGATATTTTCCTTGCAATGGATACTTTGAGCCAACTCATGGTTTAACCTAGGTAGATTCATTGGAAATATTCCACACTCATATATTGGAAGGGAAGAATGCATTACAATATGAGGTATGTGGGAGATGGAGAGTTGTTGATACATGGATTTATCATTCAAGTTATGCATGAGATGGAAGCACAAGGAAGAGTACTCCATGTTACTACTTCAAATTGAGATTAGGTATGATTTCTTGGTTCAATAGGATGTGGGTGAAAAATTCACTTGTTTCATTGGAAGTGGAGTGTATGGTAGCAACTAAAACTTTCTGGAAAAAAAAAATGTGTGAGAGTTTATGAAACGTCCGACGTTTTGAGTGGACACTCCACACATTATTAGGGAAAAATAAAGTTCTAATGGTAATGAAGAGAGTGTTGGTGCTGATGATTTATAGGAGGGGATGTGAAGGTCAACCAGTGTAAATAATTGGTAAATTAAAACTAATGGTCATTATAAAGGACCATTAGGAAATAATTAATTAAATATAAAAGATATGGATATAATAATTGGGCAAGACAAAAAATTAATGAGATAATAAAGTGAGAGTTAAAGAGATCATAGGTAAGATATGGTCGATGCGAAATAGGAAAATAAAAGAAGAATGGAGAGTTAATAAGATAATTATCAAATTGTTAAATTAATAAATGTGAGAATTAAATAGATAAGATTAAGATATGACTAGGGAAATAATTAGGAAGATATAAAATTAAGTGAAATAAAAAAGAATTAAGAGATTTAGAATTAGTGACAGGTTAAATGGGTTAAATGGAAATAAAATTTTGAAAGGATAAAGATGCGAGGGAGAGTTAGAAGTAGAGTTAAGAAACTAATTATAGGAGAATTAATGAGATAAAGGATAAGAAATGATTAAAAAAACTGATAATGAATAAGGTAAGAGAATTTGTAATTTAATAAGCATGATAATGTGGGGTTCACTGAATGGAGTAAATAAGATTAAAATTTAGGCCATAAATCAAGACAGGGGGGGTTTGTTCGGGGAGAAGGGGTAGAATTGGACCATGGTAAATTAGATAGGTGGAAAACCACTAGTGAAAAATGTGATGAATAGTAGGTTTGAATGATTGTCTAAGTTTGTAGCCATCTTCATGTTTGAAATTGTTTAGATGTTTTTCTATTTCAAGTGCTTCACTAATGATACAAGATGGGTAGAAGGGGTAGTTGAAAGAATTTTGGTTTTTTCAAAGCAGATGTGGTGCTTAGAGTTGTGAGATTGGTCGATGATGGCTGACTTAGAGATGTGATTGTGGTGAGTGCTAGTGATATGTTCCTTGATGCAGGATTTGAAGGATCTTCCTATTTGGCCAATGTATGACTTTCCCGATGGTACTCTTACCCATCAAGTTTATAGGAAAAAGACTCACGCTGACATATACCTTCACGCCCATTCACACCACCACCCAATCATAAAATACATTGTTCTCAAAACTCTGATCACTCAATCCATTCAAATCTCTGCTCCCATGCCCTTAATAAATATAAGTCCACCTTACAAAATCCCATGTAGCCAATGGCTACTCTATCACTCAAATCAATAAATCCTTTCAATCAACCCTCCATCCTAAATCTAAAATCCCCCCTCCTCCTTCTCCTCCCCCTCCTCTTTACTTGGTCTCTCTTCACTACATCCAAGGCATAACTGATCACATCTCTAAGTTGTTAGCTAAAAAGAATATCAAAACTCTTTTAAAACCCTACAAAAACCTTATATAATTGTTCAGATCAACTAAGGACAAATATAATCCCATGCTTGGCCAAGGCGTTTACCAGATTCCTTGCTCATGCAGAAAGTCATACATTGGCCAAATAGGAAGATCCTTCAAAGCCCACCTCAAGGAACATATCTCCAACACTCACCATAATTGCATCTCTAAGTCATCAATCGTCGAACACTCTCATAACTCTAAACACCACATCTGCTTTGAAAAAACCAAAATTATTTCCTCTACCCCCTTCTACCCATCTCGTATCATTCGTGAAGCACTTGAAATCGAAAAACATCCAAAATTTCAATCGTGAAGATGGATACAAACATAGCCAATCATGGAAACATACCATTCATCACATTTTTCACTTGTGGTTTTCCATCTGTCTAATTTACCTTGGTCCAATTCTACCCCTTCTCCCTGAACAACCCCCCGCCCCCCTTGTATTGATTTATGGCCTAAATTTTAAACTTGTTTACTCCATTCAGTGAACCTTCCCCCTCCCCTTATCAGGCTTATTAACTTACAAATTCTCTCACCTTATTCATTATCGGGTTTTTTTACTCATTTCTTATCCTTTATCTTGTTAATTCTCTCGTGATTAACTTCTTAAATCTACTTCTAACTCTTCCTTGCATCTCCATCCTTTAAAAAATTTCTTTCCATTTAACCCATTTAATCTATCACTAATTCTAGATCTCTTAATTCTTTTTTATTTCACTTAATTTTATCTCTTCCTAATTATTTCCCTAGTCATATCTTATCTATTTAATTCTCACATTTATTAATTCAACAATTTAATAATTCTCTTATTAACTCTCCATTCTTCTTTTATTTGATTATTTCCCTATGGCTATATCTTACCTATGATCTCTTTAACTCTCACTTTATTATCTCATTAATTTTGTGTCTTACCCAATTACTATATCCATATCTATTTATATTTAATTAATGATTTCCTAACAATCCTTTATAATGGTCATATTTCTTAAATTACTAATTATTTACACCGATTGACCTTCACATCTCCTCCTATAAATCATCAGCACCAACACTCTCTTCATTACCATTAAAGTTTTATTTCTCCCCGATGACAGGTGGAGTGTTCACTCAAAACGCCAAACATTTAATAATCTCTCATATAGTTTTTTCCAGAAAGTTTAAGCTATTATTATGACTAATTGTGGAAACCTACACACTTAGTGTATGGTAGTGTCATTGACATGTTGTGATACCATTTAGATTCACAAGTTGATTGATTATTTGACTAATCATATGTTGAAGCCAACTATTGTGTACTATGGAAATCATGGCTACAACAGTCTCTCTAAGAATCCAGTGTTTCATGGTTTCTCCAAGCACATTGATATTGATATAATTTCTTGAGAGATAAAGTACATAAGGGAGCTATAGTTCTTGACCATGATCCGATTGATTTGTAGGTTTCATATATTCTGATGAAATCCTTAGCAAAGAAAAAGTTCAATACTTTGAGAGAGAAGCTCGAGTTGGTGGAGAACATGTTCCTTGCAAAGAGGGAACATTAACCTTTTGGCCCATAACATGTTCCCCTTTACTTACCTAAGGGGGAATTTCATTGTGAAGTTGGGGGGGAGGGGCATCACTCCTGGGAGTTACAATTTAATTTTGGCCAATGTAAGGTATGGCTATCATAGTTATAATGAACATTTATGACAGAATCCTTACATAGTTATGATGCATTTATGACAAATTTCTAACACATGCATGAGTAGGGAATGTTCCTTGAAGAGAGATTCCTTGGGACACATGGTATATTATTCCCTTCATGTAAGAGATGTATCATAACTATTTTGGGATAATTAGGGCCACATTACTTGGGTGAGATTCTCTTCCTTATAGCGTGCTCCTTCTATGGATATTATTAGGTAGTTGTTTTGTTATTGTTTTTTCCTCTCTTGTCAAGTTTGACTAAGTGAAGGAGAGTGCACTAGTTAGGGTTTCATTAGTACACCAATGAGTAGTTAGCATGTAAGAGAGAGAGAGTCAAGGCTTGCGAGAAACTATTGATGTCCAGCTTGGAAAATATTGCAATCATTGTATTGTGTGAATGAGAAGATAATGTTTAATGTTCCAAATCTATGTTTCATTGTTTGCTACATTCATAATGCATATTTCTTTGATCTATTCTCTATTGTTTCTAGGACTGGTTTCATACATTGACATGAATGTCTGTTAATGCTCTGTAAATTCCCAGGACTGGTTTCATACATTGATATGAATGCCTGTTAATGCTCTATAAATTCCCAGAGGTTGTTGAGGGCAGAATAAATTTACCAGAGGCAACTTTATCCAACCACTTCGAAAATGGGATCTAGCCCTACTAGTTTCAAAGAGGGATCTCTCTGTAAGATTTAACTTTGTTTTAGTTTTTAGATGTTAGGCTAGTTAGATTAAACGTGATTGTGTTGTTTGTTTTTGTAAGTTGGCTGAAAAAGAGTTTATGCCTCCATTGGGCTATGGGGTCTGTTTTATAAAGATAGAGATCAGATAATAGATATAAAGATTCTTTTCATAGGGCAGGATAATGCAACTATTGGATTCTTTAGAAATAAAGTGATGGATAGCAGAAAAGGCGAGACTGTCAATTAAAATAAAGAAGCAATTAAGAATTTATTTATTGTAACATCAGAAGATAAACATTTAGATCTTTAAAAGCTCAGAAACAGAGTACACAAAGGTAAATTCTGCAACTTTAACTCCCTTTAAATGACCAGGTCAGAAAACAAAATGATAAATAAGAAAGATAAACATCCAACGAAGAAAGAGAAAAACTTCACCAATAGTTAACATGCAGGAATCCTGTGAAACGTCTTTTTGTATTACTAGAAGATCTCTTGATAAAAATTACAGTGCTTACAACTTGCTAGGGCGTAAAGATCAACCCTCAATACTTCAAAATTTGAAGTATTTATAACAAAAATTACAAACAACCCTGTCATTAATGATCAGGACGTGGCAGAATCTAAGTCTAACTAACTAACTAACAAGATACAAAAATTTAGGAACTGTCGATGATGTATCAAATTCTTCATGCTGATTCTGGGGAATGTTGTTGGTGAGTCACCCACATGACTTTAACTGATCCGCGTGTCGACTCAACCTGCACACCTCATCTTCTACTCGATCAAATTGCACAACTCTTCCCATCTTAGCTGACTGGGAATGGTGACTTTGAGTAGTCTTCGATATATTTCATCGATTTCTGTGTACTTGGCAAAAGTTAGTTTGACGATGAAAATATACTTGATCTCATGCTGTATGCTGAGGTCTGGTTGCAAAGTTTCTAAGAATGCCTTGCCTGTTATACTGCCCTGTATTCCTGAAAACTTGGAACTGTCTTTGGTCACCGTGGCCATATTCTGTTTGTAATCGGGAAGAGTCATCAACTTGTCATTTAGGACCAGTAGACCAGGAAGACCTTTCTTCTGCAAAACCTCAATCTTGCTGAAGAACCTTTGAACTCCAATGTCCATGTTCTGGAATTTCTCCTCCAACTATAACATCAGTCCTCTTTTGGGCAATAATCTCTTGACTTCAAGGATGGTTTCTGTCCTGTCTTCAATCGTTAGGTCTTCTAGCTCTTCTCTGTTCTTCGAGTTCAGGAATCTAATGATTTCATTGGCTTCAGTGGGCATTTCTCCCAACTCTCCTTTTATTTTGTCAATAGCCTACCTGCTCCTTAGCACCAGTTCATTTTGCTCAAACATGATTTGCACCATAGGCCAGATTTCATTTATGGATTTGGAGATGTCCATCCAAATATTCTCCTTTGCTTCGACAAGAGTCTTGCCCGCCACTGTTTTCTTTTATAGCTGCTACAATTCCTGCTTGAGATTTTCTGATGTTTGCTTCTCCATGGTGTAGTTTGTCTGGTAAGAAGACTTTAGCTCTGGAAGGCTCTCAACTTCCTTTTTTAGTCTATTGATTTCCGTTCCTTGTAAGTTCATCTCTTCCATGGATTTTTCTAACTCCACAGTTTTTTCCAGAGTTGTCAGTGGGGTGGATGATGGAATTTCTGCCGTGGTGGTCGTTGCTACAGTTGCTGTGCTAACTCCTGTGAGGGGAAGTGCACTTAGTGGAATTACTTTCATAGGTGTTGCCTGTTCCTTCTCCTTTACCAATCTCTCCATCTTTGCTTCCATCTCTCTTAACTGTGCATTCTGCTCCATGATCAATTTGAGAATTTCATCCTTTTCACCTTCTGTCTCAGCTATCTCCTTTGCCTGTGCATCTTTTGTAGGTGGCAGTTTAAGTTGTTTCCTTAGAGATGATATGTCTGCATTCTTTTTCTTGAGCATCTCCTCAACTGATTTCACATTAGAGGGATCATACCCAATCTTGAGCACCAATTCTTCTAAGGACTTTATTCTGTTGTCCTTTGCAAAAGATGATATCTTCTCCAATTTTAACTGAGTCTGAATGTTGTTCAGAGAAACCTATAACTTAGCGGTAGAAGTAGAAGCATTTGCCAATGTAGAGAAAACCATTTCTCCCGTTTGCCTGTGTAGATCCATCTGATCGGCTGGGTGTACGTCTCTAGTGTTAAACTCAAACATTGCCCTTTTGTAATCAATTATTGCTTTTGGATCGGGCACTTGTGCCTACCAAAAGGCCATGTGCATTCTTCCTTTCTTTGTATCAAAAGATGATAACAGTCTGTGATGTGCCGTGGACGTTTTCTTCCAAAATTGAGAATATGTGCTGCTGGTCAACATCTGATTCTTCTTCTTGATCATATTGTACTTCTAAAAAATAGTCAATTTTGCACCTCCTTTATTCAGCTGGTTGACTAGTGAAGTGTCAGTCTGCTTCTTGGATGAAGAGGTAGACATGATCTGCTGGTTGCTTGAGATAAGAGGTGAATGATCACCTTTGATAACTATAGTGGACTGGGTTTCCTTTTCACCAGTCGTGTCAGTTGTATGACTGGCTTTTGGCCTTTTGGTGCGTACCTGGAAATTCTCAGTCGAGACTTATGTGATTGAAGGGGAAGTGTCATTCTTGGGTCTTTTCTCCTTTGGTACCTATGGTGTGGTTGTTTGCAAGATGATAAATGAAGGAGACTGCTGTTCTACCTCTTCCAGAGTGTTCACCTCCCACTCCGTTTGATTTACAAAGTTCTCTATCTCGAGCTTGGGTGTATGAACATACACGATATTTTTATTCTTCACTCTCATCTCCAAAATGATCCCACATGGATCGTAGTGCCACAGGAAACTTGTTTCAAACTTCATTTCCCTCAAAAGTTTATCTGCCTCTTCCTCGACAGCTCGACTATTGCAGATAAAAGATCCTATCTGCCCCTTAATCCTAAGCTGTTGTTTCTTCTTTAGAGACACAAAGTGTATATCATCTGAATTTATCATTTGTCGTATATATTCCAGGGAAAATATCCTCACATGCAAATACTTGGGCAACTAGTATGGAGCTAATTCGCACCCACATACTCTGATTTCTATGTGATTTTGATACAGGTACCAATTTCCTATCTTTGTGAGGTCCGAGAGGTGTAAGATTCTGTGGATCTCTTCATTTATCCTTGGCTCTGGTCTGCCACTGAGCATGCTCACCACTGGATGGTAAAACTGCTCGATGAACCATTTGAAGCTGAACTCTATGGAGTTCCTTCTGAGTAGCGAAGTCCAAGATGTTACTGCCCGTGGTTTACCTTCCTTGTCCATTTTCTACATCGGGTAGGATAACCTTTCTGCTTGAAAGAAGGTGAACATGTAAGCTAGTATTGAGGAATACCGGAACATGCCCTCTGGTGAATTTAGAAAGCTGATCGTGGATGTTCTTTGCCAGGAAAGTGCTGTAGTCAAATTGGATGGTGGCCCTTTCCTCAGCAGAGAAAATGGATAGGAACCCCAATATAGGTTCATCTACCCATTTGTCTGAATAATAGCCAAGTAGACAACAAAGGGATGAAATCACTTGGTTTCCTTTTTTTGAGAACATGGTGGAATGATACGGGGGATTTTTATTGGGCAGCTGAGCATCATGTGGGAGGAAAAGCTCAAAGATTTGGGCTCTTTGAGGAAAAGACAGACTCCGGTACAAATTTGTCAGGATTACAAGGTTGAAAGGGGAGGCAAATTTGGCTCTAGACATCTGCATCATTTGATCAATGGCCTCTGGTGTGATAAAGAAAAGAGTTTCTCCGAACGAAGAAACTACGACTCTCTTGCTGGGGAGGTAATGAGATTGACATTTGAGGGCGAATTCAGGGAAATGATGGACTTGGGGAAAAATATAGAGAGGAAGATTGGACTCCCAGAGCCCAATCTCATCGCTTTGATATAGGAATGTATCTTTAAACCATGACTGCAATTCTGCGAAAACAAATTCGCACCTGGTCTCTAAGACTAGATAATCCTTATCGGCTAATGGGATCCTGTCGAGGTCGACAGGAGGTGGGAGGAAAGGATTTTCCTCGACCTCTGTTTTTTTAGACTTTGGCGCCATCGCTTCCAATGGTACCTGCAATTGCAACAAAATGTTAGCAGGTAATGGCTATGGCTGGGTCGATGACTCGATCAGTGAGGGGACAAAGTTGTATGGTGTGCAGAGAGAGTGAACAGTGTGCAAATGACAGAATAGGGGCTGGTTTTGAGTGAATGGGTATCCATAGGGCGTGGGGGACAGGTCAACAGGCTAACGGATATGTTAGCCAATAGTAAATGGCCAACAGATTATTTGAAGTGTGAGATGGCAGGTGAAGGACGAGTGACAGGTGCGACAGTGCGATGTGGGGGGTGCTGATTGGAGAATGATAAGTGTGAGGTGACTTGTGACGAGTGACCAGGTGGGATGAACTGACAAAGTTATGAGACAAGACCTGTAGGGGAAAGGTAGTGGGGCGTGATGTCATGAAGCAACGATGGTATGTCAGAAGGGTGATAAGTGGTAAGTGGTTTTGGAGTGGAGGAGTTTTGATGGAATTGATTCATGCCACATTAGGGTGGGGTTTTCCAGGAAAAACCACTTCATTCCAGACCCCCCCGTTAAATGAAGAACGGTTGAGGGGGGGTCCAGAAATTCTTGTCAGTAATTCATCCACGCACTGTCTGTTGGATCGTAGATCTGTGCGCTCTCGTTAATTAACCATCATTCGGGACCCCCCCCCCACCATTANGGGGGGGGGTCCAGAAAATCTTCTCAGCTGCAGATCTAGGCGCCAATAGCTCTGTCATAGATCTATGTGCCATCTTTAATCTCCGAGCGTGATTTAATATGTGTAGAAGAACTTAGGCTTAATGCTTTTTGTGGGTTTTGTGTGCTGCTTCCCTTGCTTTTGTCACCATGGGGTTAGGAAAACAACTCAATCATCAGAATCATACATTTTCTTCAAGCACCATACAAAATTTATTGAAAGAAAAGAGGGCTAGCCTGTGTCCTATCCTACCTACCTACACCTTTAGCCCAGATTAAACTATTGGGCTAAGAAATTACTCTATCCTGGGGGTATTTGATCAGGATTGAACAGTCTGATCAAATTTATTTACTAACTAACCTATCTACTTGGATAAGATTAAACAGTTTAGCCGATCTTATTCACTAATCATATAAACATAAATTCAAAAGGACCTAACCATGCTTAAACAATATGGCTCAAGTCATTGTTATTGCATGGGGCTTTGTTCATTTTTTCTTCTATGCCCTCTTTTATTTTCTTTTCATTTTTTCATGTTCTTTTTTCTTCTTTTTCTTTTGTTTTTCTTCAAATCATTTGCAGAATGAAACATTATTTGAAATCTGAAAAAAACTTTTCAAAAAAAAATAAAAAAAATAAAATTACAAGGATAAATTTTTCAGTCACCAGTTGATCCTATAAATTATAGAGTTATAACAGCGGCTCCACCTGGGGATGGTACTCTCCTTGTGAGGTTCCAAGAATCCTTCTTTCTGATGTCTCGAAAAATTTACTCCAGAGCTTTTTTCGCTACTTGATCTGTTTTCTTTTTGAAAATTTTTATGACATTGTCCAGTGGCTCAGGGCCTTCTCTGCGGGCTTCAACCATCTGTTCAATGTCACCCATTCATACACTGCAAGTAAAGGAAAATGGTTTGTACAATGGGAATGGGTGGTGAGTGCCTTTACTGAGGTGGTGAGTAGTTCTTCAGTATCCTGCCTTTCACCGGTCCGTCTGGCAGGTCTGTACCATCACTGTTCTTGAGCATAAAAGCGTTGTTTCCTCTAAATGCCTGGATCATGAAGGGGACTCTCCATAGGCTATCAAACTTTCTGTGTTTACCCTTATCTTCATTTCTAGAAACCCATATCAGTACCAAATCACCTAACTCAAAATCATCTTCTTTAGTTCTTTTATCGAAAATATTTTTGATGTTCTCCTGGATGACCTAAGTTTTGTTATATACTTCTTCCCTAGACTGTTGCAAATGGATTATCTAGTTTATTATTCTTTGGGAATCATTTGTCTCAACTTGCATCTCTTGCAAAAGTTTCATGACTGGGACCCCCAAAGAGGTAGGAAAACTGCTTCAGTACCATAGACCAACTGGTATGGAGACATACCAATTGACCTCTTAGTGGTTAGTCTGTCAGCCCAAAGCGCAAAAACCAGCTTGTTATGCCATGACTTCTTATTTTCTTACAGTGTCTTCTTAATGATATTCACCAGGGTTTTATTGGAAGACTTAGCTATCCCATTTCCCTAAGGGTAATAAGCTGTGGAATGTCCCAACGTAATGTGATACTGGCTACAAAAATCTATGAGCTTTTTGGGCCGGAAGGCTGTTGCATTGTCAGCTATAATTTTTCTAGGGCATCCAAAACGAGACAAAATATGATGTTCTAGAAATTTAATGATAACATAATAAATTGCTTGCCTGCATGTTACAACTTTGATCCATTTCGTAAAATAGTCAGTGGCAGTGAGAATCCACTTGTGTTGGCCAGAAGAAGGAGGGTGTATCTCTCCGACGAAATCTAAACCCCATTGCTGGAAAGAAGCTTCAACAAAGATGGGTTTGAGGGGCAAGGGCAGGAGCTTCTTTTTATCTTCAAACACTTGACATTTATGGCATGAGGTGACTTGTTGATGCACATCCACGAACAATGAGGGCTAGTAGAACCCAATTCTGAGGATATTATTTGCTGTAGTCTTCCAACTCAGATGCCCACCACAATCTCCTGCATGAAAATCTTGTAAAACCTTGTCAGCTTCATCTTTTAATAGGCAATTTAACAAAATACCTCCAGGATCTTTCCAATAAAGATTACCTTCTAGAATACAAAATTTTAATGCTTTTAATTTCAAAAACCTCGCTTTGGTTTTAGTTATACCAGGGGGAGCTTCTAAATTGAGCAAGACAAATATCAGGTCTGCGTACCATGGAGAGTCTAGAAATACCTCCTTCACGCTTGGAGTCGCCTGCTCTCCCTGCTCATCAACTGCAGCTAAGAAATTAATATCTAGAGCATGGAAATTAGATTCAACCATCAAATTTGCTAGACCTTGACCTTTGATCAATTTAATAGGCTTAATATCTAAATCAGATTCTAGAATAACAACAATCCACTTTCCTCTTCTACCATCCGAATTATCTTGAGTTAAAATATCCTTTACCACTGCATTTGGAACATAGGAAATGGTAGGGGAATGGAGAATATAGACTCTGAATACTTTTATGGCTTTCACCAAGGCGAAAGCTTGTTTCTCCATTATTTTATAATTTAATGCAACACCTCTCAAAGATTTACTGAAAAAAGCTATGGGTTGTTCATGCCCTTCACTATTTTTCTGTAGAAGTACTGCTGCGATGGTGTGTTCGGATGCAAAAGAGAAAAGGTAAAAATCTTTAGTAAAGTCTAGAATAATCAACACTGGAGCTTGTGTGAGTGCATGCTTAACCTGTTCAAAAGACTGCTTGGATTTAGTATTCCATTTTATTTTTGTGTCCTTTTTCAACATATTGGTGATGTTCCTGAGAAGCTCGGCCAAGTTGGGTATGAATCTTCTTAGGAAATTTATTTTTCCAATGAAAGATTGTAGCTCTTTAATATTCCTAGGGTGTTCCAGTTTTTGGATAGCCTCTATTTTGCTGGGATCTATTTTGATTCCGTCCTTAGAGATTATGTTTCCCAACAGTTTGCCTTCTTCTAACCCAAAAAGGCTTTTCTTAGGATTCAAAGAAATCCCAAATTTTCTGCACTTCTCAAACACGTGTTTGAGGTGCAGCAAGTGTTCCTCATCATATTGGGAGTAGACCGTCACATCATCCAGATAAATGACTATAAATCTCCCAAGCTTGTCCACAAAAGCAATATCCATTGCTCTCTGGAAAGTGGCACCAACGTTTATCAAACCAAAAGGCATCTTCACATACATGAAGGTTCCCCAAGGTGTAGTGAATGTTGTTTTCTCTTGATCTTATGTGTGGACAAGAACTTGGTTGTAGCCTAAGAAACCATCTAGTAAGGAGATCCTACTGGACCCAACCACCTTTTGTAAAATGTGGTCCATTTTTGGCAAAGGGTAATTGTCTTTGAGAGAGACTTTGTTCAAATTTCTGAAATCAATGCAAAGTCTGATCTCGCCAGTTTTCTTCCTGGTAGGAACTAGGTTAGAAACCAATTTGGAAAATCTCAAGGGGACTATGATTTTCGCATCATACATCTTTTTGATTTCTTTCTCTATCAGGGGAAGTAACTTGGGATTTATTCTCCTAAGTTTCTGTCTAAAAGGTTTGTGTTCTTCTTTTATAGGAATCCGATGTTGTATGATACTTGTGTCGTAGGATTTTAAGTCTTCATAACCCCAGGCAAAAACATCCACATATTCCTTAAAAAGTTCAATGTACTTGCATTTTTGCTCAGGGGGTAGAGATTTGGAGAGTTTTATCATCTTGGGTTTTTCTTCTATTCCTATGTTGCATTCTTCGACCTCTTTACCACTAGCTTCAATTTTCGGTTTTTTGGCTACATCGTTAAAATCGAACAAGTTTTCTAGAGGAACTAGACCTCTGGGTAACACATTACTTTTCAACTGTAGAATACCAGAATCTATCTCATTTTCATTCAATTCATATGCATCTACTTTACTTTCATTGAACTCTTTGGAATCTACGTTATTTACACTACCACTTTCAGAAACAGATTTATTTACAATCTCGTCATCATTTTCTAAATCTATGTTTGTACATTTTAAATCATTCTTACACTGTAGGAAGTCTTTAATTTGATCGTCATTTCCAAATACCTGCCAGTATCTGATGTTGTCAGGAATAGTTGGTCTGCACTTCACCTCCACTGTGTACTTGCACGTGGGATGAAAAGGAATTTTACAGGAAGCTGCTGACGTAGCCAACCCGTCTGCTAGTATATTTTGTCCTCTAGGCATTACTTGCAAGTCGATTTCAGTAAAGCACTGAAGAGCATCCAAAGAAACATTCCTATAATCCCTAAGTCTGGGGTGTTTAGCTACATACTCACCTTTGATTTGCTTGAAAATCAGTGCAGAATCACCCCTTACCATGATATGTTTGGCACCAACTTTCTTTAGTAGTTTCAGGCTGAGCATCATAGCCTCGTACTCAGCTACATTATTAGTGCATTGGAAATTCAGTTTGTAATAATGATTCTTAGAATACCTTGATCCTATGATTATGCAACCAAACTCCAACTCCAACTCCTTCTTTACTCACAACACCATCGAAATCCATGCTCCAAAAATTTGCTGGAAGTTCCTCCCTCTCTACCGTTTCCACCCTTATTGCCTCAATGATTGCTTTAGTTTATTTTGAATCATGTGTACCATCTTCCAATCGAGCAATTTGTTCTTCCACATCACCATCATTGTATAGAATAAAATAGTCTAGATCAGAGTGTGCAGAGTACAATGGATAGTTATGCGGCTTTTCCTGACTACTGACCATATACTTCATCAAGTTTTCTCTATACAGTCTCTTCTATTGTTCGAATACCAGGATGGTGGCGTAAGACATATCTAGCTGTAGGGTTCCTTTCAGCTTAGCTCCCCATGATCTTGACAGTGACATACCGTATTTTGGGGGAATATCTACAACTATTATATCCATTACCATTGCTGGGATTTGAGCTAATGTAATGCATAAGTCTTTGATCAGGCCTATACATTTAACCTGGCTGGAATCGAAAGAATGCAAATCTTTGTAGGGTCTGGTGACCTCGAGCCCCAACTTTTCCATCACGGCTTTGGGCATCAGGTTGTGAGAAGCACCCGAATCCAACATAGCATTGTGTAATATCAGATCGTGGATGTTTAGGCTGATGTAAAAAGGGGCTACGACAACATTATCAGTTTGACCATCAACTTCAGGAACAAACAAGAGATTTGGTCGGTCGTCATCGAAATTTACCGTGTCCGAGTGATTTACTGATCCAACATTCAAAGCCTTAGTACCTATCTCAAGTTCGATGCTTAAAGCTTTAATCACCCAAGACCTGTAAGCATTCTTGTTCATCATCTCAGATAGGGGAATGGGAATTTTTAATTTAGCTAGTTCCCCTTCAAGGCTGAATGTAGTGGACAATTTCCTTAAGGTCTATAATTCTGGTTTATTTGTTGGAATTCTATTGCCGGGTGCACTTGGTTGACTGATTGATGAGACTTCAGTTTGATTTTCTCTTTGTAGTATTTCTGGAGTTTTTTGTGTATGAGGTCCAACCTTGTTTCTCTCAGGGACTTTCTTGGGAAGGTTTTCCGAGGCTTTCTTGGTTTCAACATCCTTCTTCGGAGAGTTCTCGTTTGTCTTCTTGCTCCTCAAGTTATACTACCTGTGAACCTCCATTATAGAATTCTCAAAGGCCTGCTGTTCTGATTCCTCAGCTTCCTCATTCACCTTCGTTTGTGAAAGGAGGAACATCTCGTGCTCTTCCTGGGTGAGGAAAATGGATTCATGATCATGATCACCCATTAGGTTTATATGAGTGTCATCAAAATCCTCGATTGCCTCCTCCCCATCATCGACGCATTCTCCTAGAGGGGAGGTCCGATATGCTAATCAGGCCCCCTCTGCTCTCTTTGATCTCTAGGATCTCTTTTCCTGGTCTGGGGTGGATTTATTCTGAAGTTTGGGTTTCGAATTTGAGGAGCGGCTTGGTTCTCCCTAGGTGGGTTTTTGTCAGTTACAGTGAGTCTCTCCATCATTTTATCCATAGCTCTGGCTAGAGAATCTAGTTTGGCATCTGATGACGAAGTAGAAGGCTCTTCTTTAATAGTGACTCTCCTTTCTGTTTCTGCCTGCCTTCTGGCCAAAATATTTTCTTCTACATCGACGACACTTTTTTGCATGTCTTCCAAAGTTGCATCATTTCTCTCTTTTAGCTGATAAGACATATCTGCATCAAATCCATCAGGGAATTTTATTAATGCCAAACCTTGTGGTGGTTTGATATCAGTTGGAATTGCATTGTACAGATTGTTGAAACGAGTGCAATAATCTTGCATTGTCTCTCCTTGGTTCCATCTGATGTTCTCATATTCTGATAGGATCTGGAGAGGATTTTTCTTCACCTCCCACTTGTCAAGGAAAGCTCAATGAAAAACAACAATGTTAGTTATGGTAGCAATAGGTAAGGCCTTGAACCACTTTTTTACATATCCAGTCAAACTCTGTGCAAATAGTCTCATATGCACATCAACTTCATCCACTTCCTGTAAATCAAAATAATCGTTCATTTTGTCGACATGTTGCTGTGCATTTAGGGGACCAATACTATCAAACTGAGGGAGTATGGTTTGATAATATTGAGGCATGTCATGTGAAGGGGAAACCAACACCAATGGGGAATATCTCACTGCCATGATTGATGGAGGAGGTTGAACAACAACCTGTGCGACAGGAGAGGTAGTGACTGAAGCTATAGAAGATGAAGGGCTGGGAGAAAAGGAGTGACCTGGTTTAGATTTAACAAAAATTGCAACAAACGTCATAGCATGGAGTTCGACTGACGGTTGAAGGTGGAGTTTGTCTAAGGCTTGACCAAGATTCACAACTAAGTCTTCAAGCTTATCAGATTCGGGGCAAAAATGTTGATCAACTTCAGCTCTAGGAGAGATTTTTTTAGGGGTCCTGGGCTGAAATACGGTTTGATCTAAAACTATTTCACTGACAAAACTATCAGATTTTGTCCTGAAAAGGCTTTGTTGAAAAGATGTATCAAACTCAAGATCTTGAAGAGCAACTAACTTCTCTTGGAGAGAAGCGGACCTTAGAAGTGGACTGCGACTCCCGGAAACCTATGCATTGTTTTTCTTCCTGAATATTTTTTCGAGATTGTCTATTACTACTATAGGTTCTGGGTCTGGATGAGATCTGGTAAAAATTCTTTTGGGAGCCAGAATTCTAATTTTTTATTTTGTTTTTCTTTATAAGAGAATCTTAAACTAATCATATGCAAACTTTAACAACCTATGAACATTATCTCTTTATATGTTTGGATTTTATGACTTGTTCAGAAATAAGGTTTTCTTTGTCTAGGGAAAATAAATCGTAGGATTGAAAGATTGTTCAGTACCCCAGTATGGTCGCCACTATGTTAACGCTCTGTAAATTCCTATAGGTTGTCGGGGGCAAAAGAAATTTACCAGAGGCAACTTTATCCAACCACTTCGAAACTGGGATCTAGCCCTACCAGTTTAAGAGAGGGATCTCTATGTAAGATTTAACTTTGTTTTAGTTTTCAGATGTTAGGCTAGTTAGATTAAATGTGATTGTGTTTGTTTTTGTAAGTTGGATGAAAAAGAGTTTACGCCTCCATTGGGCTATGGGGTATATTTTATAAAGATAGAGATCAGATAATAGATATAAGGATTCTTTTCACAGGGCATGATAATGCAACTATTGGATTCTTTAGAAATAAAGTGATGGATAGAAGAAAATGCGAGACTGTCAATTAAAATAAAGAAGAAATTAAGAATTTCTTTATTGTAACATCAGAAGATAAACATTTAGATCTTTAAAAGCTTAGAAACAGAGTACACAAAGGTAAATTCTGCAACTTTAACTCCCTTTAAATGATTAGGTCAGAAAACAAAATGATAACTAAGAAAGATAAACATCCAACGAAGAAAGAGAAAAACTTCACCAACAGTTAACACGTAGGAATCCTGTGAAACGTCTCTTTGTATTATTAGAAGATCTCTTGATAAAAATTACAGTGCTTACAGCTTGCTAGGGCATAAAGATCAACCCTCAATACTTCAAAGCTTGAAGTATTTATAACAAAAATTACAAACGACCCTGTCATTAATGATTAGGACGTGGCAGACTCTAAGTCTAACTAACTAACTAACAAGATACAAAAATTAAGGAACTGTCGATGATGTATCAAATTCTTCATGCTGATTCTGGGGAAGGCCGTTGGTGAGTCACCCACATGACTTTAACTGATCTGCGTGTTGACTCAACCTGCACACCTCATATTCTACTCGATCAAATTGCACAACTCTTCCCATCTTAGCTGACTGGGAATGGTGACTTTGAGTAGTCTCCGATATATTTCATCCATTTCTATGTACTTGGAAAAATTCGGTTTGACGATGAAAATATACTTGATCTCGTGCTGTATGCTGAGGTCTGGCTGCAAAGTTTCTAAGAATTCCTTGCCTATTATACTGCCCTATATTCCCAAAAGCTTGGAACTGTCTTTGGCCACCGTGGCCATCTTCTGTTTGTAATCGGGAAGAGTCATCAACTTGTCATTTAGGACCAGTAGACCGGGAAGACCTTTCTTCTGCAAAGCCTCGATCTTGCTGAAGAACCTTTGAACGCCAATGTCCATGTTCTGGACTTTCTCCTCCAACTGCAACATCAGTCCTCTTTTGGTCAGTACTCTCTTGACTTCGAGGATGGTTTCTATCCTGTCTTCAAGCATCAGGTCTTCTAGTTTTTCTCTGTTCTTCGAGTTCAAGAATCTAATGATTTCATTGGATTCAGTGGGCATTTCTCCCAACTCTCCTTTTATTTTGTCAATAACCTGCCTTCTCCTTAACACCAGTTCATTTTGGTCAAACATGATTTGCACCATAGGCCAGATTTCATTTATGGATTTGGAGATATCCATCCAAATATTCTCCTTTGCTTCGGCAAGAGTCTTGCTCGCCACTGTTTTCTTTTGTAGTTGTATCAATTCCTGCTTGATCTTTTCTGATGTTTGCTTCTCCATGGTGTAGCTTGTTTGGTAAGAAGACTTTATCTCTTGAAGGTTCTCAACTTCCTTTTTCAGTTTTTTGATTTCCGTTCCTTGTAAGTTCATCTCTTCCATGGATTTTGCTATCTCCACCGTTTTTTCTAGAGCTGTTATTGGGGTGGCTGATGGAATTTTTGCTGTGGTGGTCATTGCTACAGTTGCTGTGCTAACTCCTGTGAGGGGAAGTGTACTCAGTGGAATTACTTTCATAGGTGTTGCATGTTCCTTCTCCTTTACCAATCTCTCCAACTCTGCTTCCATCTCTCTTGACTCTGCATTCTGCTCCATGATCAATTTGAGCATTTCATCCTTTTCACCTTCTATCTCAACTATCTCCTTTGTCTGTGCATCTTCTGTAGGTGGCAGTTTCAGTTGTTCACTCAGAGATGATATGTACGCATTCTTTTTCTTGAGAATTTCCTCAACTGCTTTCACATTAGAGGGATCATACCCAATATTGAGCACCAATTCTTCTAAGGACTTTATTCTGTTGTCCTTTGCAAAATATGATATCTTCTCCAATTTTAACTGAGTCTGAACGTTGTTCAAAGAAACCTGTAACTTAGCGGCATAAGTAGAAGCATTTGCCAATGTAGAGAAAACCATTTCTGTCGTTTTCCTGTGTAGATCCATCTAATCGCCTGGGTGTACATCTCTGGTGTTAAACTTAAACGTTGCCCTTTTGTAATCAGTTATTGCTTTTGGATTGGGCACTTGTGCCTGCAAAAAGGCCATGTGCATTCTTCCTTTCTTTGTATCGAAAGATGATAACAGTCTGTGCTGTGCCATGGACGTTTGCTTCCAAAATTGAGCATAGGTGTTGCTGTTCAACATCCGATTCTTCTTCTTGATCATATCGTACTTCTAAAAAATAGTCAATTTTGCACCTCCTTTATTCGGCTGGTTGACTAGTGAAGTGTCAGTCTGCTTCTTGGATGAAGAGGTAGACATGATCCGCGGGTTGCTTGAGATAAGAGGTGAATGATCACCTTTCATAACTGTAGTGGACTGGGTTTCTTTTTCACCAATCATGTCAATTGTATGACTGGCTTTTGGCCTTTTGGTGTGTACCTGGAAATCCTCAACCGAGACTTATGTGACTGAAGGGGAAGTGTCCTTCCTGGGTCTTTTCTCCTTTGGTACATGTGGTGTGGTTGTTTGCGAGATGATAACTGAAGGAGACTTCTATTCTACCTCTTCCAGAGTGTTCACCTCCCACTCTGTTTGATTTACAAACTTCTCTATCTCGGGCTTGGGTGTATGAACATACAGTATATTTTTATTCTTCACTCTCATCTCCGAAATGATCCCACACGGATCATAGTGCCACAAGAAACTTGTTTCAAACTTCATTTCCCTCAAAAGTTTATCTACCTCTTCCCCAACAACTCGACTATTGCAGATAAAATATCCTATCTGCCCCTTAATCCTCAGTTGTTGTTTCTTCTTCAGAGACACAAAGTGTATATCATCTAAATTTATCATTTGTCATATATATTCTAGGGCAAATATCCTCATAGGAAAATACTTGGGCAACTTGTATGGAGCCAATTCACACCCGTATACTCTGATTTTTGTGTGATTTTGATACACGTACCAATCTCCCGTCTTTGCGAGCTCTGAGAGGTGTAATATTCTCTGGATCTCTTCATTTATCCTTGGATTTGGTCTCCCACTGAGCATGCTCACCACTATATGGTAAAACTGCTTGATGAACTGTTTGAAGCTGAACTCTGTGGAATTCCTTCTGAGCAGCGAAGTCCAAGATGTTACTGCTCGTGGTTTGCCATCGTTGTCCATTTTCTGCATCGGGTATGTGATGTCCCGTTCCCAAGAGTAGGCGAGCAGGGAGTGACTTAGTAGTCTATATGTTCCCCTAGAATATAGTCATGCACAAACAGGGAACAAGATGGAGAAATAAGGAGGAATTGATGGCTAAATGATGAATTAAGCCAAAATACTTAGGAAAAAGTCACTTAAGCCTAAGTCAATGAAGAATTAGAATGAAAAGGTGTTAAAGGGGGACTTAATTGACAAATAAATCACTTTAGGAGGAAAAACACCTAGCTTCAGTGAGGTCAATGGTGAATTATATTAGGAAAGGTATAAAGGGAGGAATTTGACCTAATTCCTCATTATGCATTGTTATGATTTGATGTTGAGAGTTCCCAGAGGAGGAGGAGAGTCGACCTTACTGTTTTGTGGATTTATGGAGGAAACCACCACCATTGATTGGTTTCGGTGTTGAGAGACACACCCTAGCCCATCGGATATACCATCCAAGCATTTCACCGTACTTTTCAGGAGTATCCATTGCAGAGTGTGCAGCTCAGCCAGTGAGGGCGCAAGTCAGTTTGAGGGTTTGGAGAGCTGCACGAGATCCGTATCCAGGTTGCAGTTTCCTTCCAACCCATTTGAGATCCATCCAGGGTGCTTCTATTGAGCCATCTATCATCAAATTCTGATGGTGGAATATTGCAGATAAACTCATTCAACAATTTAGGGCGCAACTCTTCCGGACAGACATTTGGTGTTGCATGCAGAGTTTCAGAGCAGATCCAGATGAATCCTTCCGACCCATTTCCTTATTTGGGGAGATGATCGTTTTGAGCCATATAGCAGTAGATTCCATTGGTGGAATCCATTTGGGCGCATCTAGTGTCCCAAGAGGGGCGCAAACCCCCCAGGGGTCCAGATCCAGTGCCTCAGGGGTCAAATTCGAGATCTGTCAGACATCCATTTCAGTCTAGAGACTAGGGTGCTTCTATTAGAGCATTTTCGAGCACATTTCGATGGTTGATTCTTCCGGACGAGTTTTCCAGCTGGTAGCAGTTACCGTATTTCTCCGGAATCGCATATTTTGCCGATCTATCCGTGCATGCATCAGATCTGCTATCATCTTCTGATCACAGGTATTTTTTATGTTATTCGATTGTATTCCAGTACTGATCCATGAGATCTGACTGATGTTTAGATTCTATATTTACAGTAGGCTATTGTATTTCCATGCTTGACTCGTTATTATACATGATATTGGGCAGTTGATGTTCTCTGCTTTTGCATGCATCCTTTATATGTTGTTAAACTTTAAATATGCAACATGCACATGTAATAACCAACATGCAGATGCAATAACCAACATGCACTCGCAATAACCGAAGAATGCCTCAAACACACGACTAAAACGCATCTATAAACCCCCAGTGTATCAGATCTGCGAGACATAGCATTAGAACAGTAGCAAATATATTGATCAGTGGAATCATGGATATTTCAGTGGTATCAGAGCTTTAGTCCTGCCAGCCTGTGACTAAAGACAATGAATACAACAGAAGAACCAGATGACCGTGAGCACATAGGTGATGAATATGTCACTTACAAGAGGCGAAGAGGAAGAAGGGACAGGCCTAACTTTCCTCCCTTCCCTCCCAGTTCAGAGGAAGAGGAAGAGGCCCACAGAGAAGCAGAGAGGAGAGCAGAGCGTGAGGCCGAGCGTGAAGTAGAGAGGAGGCTAGGTGACAGATATGAGCGACCAGAGGGCAGTGGTAAGATCCCCGTGGATCCAGACATAGCCTTCATGCAGGTTATCAGTGACATGCTAGCTAGCCAGCGGACCATGTCTCAGTCTTTGGCTCAGGTAGAGGATAGACTGGCTATGGTAGACATTCTGGGCACACAAGGCCCACATGCAGCCCATGGGAACTCAGGGGCAGGCAGTAGACCCCAGTCACCCACTCGCACATATACCTATGTGAGTAGGATTCCATGTCCGTTGTTTCCCAGTTTCCAGAGGGCAACCCCGATAGCAGCTCAGATACCAATAGCACAGAGACCGCCCACACATGTAGAGTATCGAAGAGAGTATGTGGCCATGAACCATGACTTTCATCAGGATATGACCTTAGTCGAGTATTGTGGACTCAGACTCAGGAACCGTCCTAGAGAGCCACAGAGGGGAGGGCAGCAACAGCAGGGGCATAACATTGACTTCATCCAAAAAGTTGGTAAACTCACCGTACCTTCTTTTTACGGATCATCCAAATGCACTGCCAGAGCTTGGGTACAAAAACTAGATACCTACTACAAGCTCAACAAGATGACCGAGGCAGAGGCCATCAGTTTCACCACCCTACACTTGGAGGGTGAGGCACAC
>ML804367.1:200496-234022 GCA_009831015.1 Picea engelmannii
TAAATTATTTTTAATTAATTTAAATATTTGATTTTTAATGATAAGCTTTATAGGAATATTTTAGCGATATATCTTGACAAGGATTTTCATAATTAATAGCAAATTATATGCTTAAAAATGGAATTAATATTTTAACGATATATCTTGAAAAGGATTTACATAATTAATAGTAAATAATTATATCCTTAAAAGTGGAATAAATATTTAGATTAAAGCTGGATCATGTAGCATACAAAATAATAAGAAATAGTGGAAACAATATTCTAAATTTTATAATCAACAAAATTTTACAACTTAACATAAATTATTTACAAGCTAAAATGACTAACATTAAACACCAATTAAATGTCTTGAATAAATCCATGAAAGAATCAAATATATGAGCAAAAAAAATACCTTAATCAAGTATCAATACCCTAATCAAGTATCAATAATACTTAATCAGAGCCCATAACTTCTCTAATAATGACTACTTCTAAGAAAGATGGATCCTTCAAAATGCATCATGACTACAAAATATTAAATGTTTTAAATAAATTAAAAAAATATTTTCCCATTTCTTAGATAAAAAATTTAATATTCAAATTTCATAGTTCTAAATACTTTATCAAATTAAAATGTTATTATTGAACAAGGATTGTATGGCAGCTTAGTCCCTGCCAAGTAAATTTGGAAATAAAGTGAACCTAGATGAGATAATTGAACTAGTTAGAGTGTTCCAACAATTGTCAGTTTACTATAAAATCATTATCAATTTGCTATAATTATTATTTGTCTTTATTAAAGAAAAATTCAAAATCATTATTAAAAGGGATATATATATATAGTCTATATCATTTTGTTTTTCATCTTTAACTATATTTTTACTAATTTATTTTCATTTAAAAAGAAATTCAAAATTACTATTAAAAAAAATTACACATATGTCATCATACATAATTATATGTATATCATTTGTATTAATCTAGTAGGAGTACACTTTGTATTAATGATAAGAGAAAAACATAAATGCAATAATAATAATGAAATAAATGGATAGTAATAATGAGAGAACACATGACATTTTTACTTTTTTTTCTTTTCTTAATTTTTGATATCAAAGGTACTAGGTACTTATAATCAAGTTTATTGAAATGCAATAATAATGAAATAAATGGACAATAATAATGAGAGAACACATGGCATTTTTACATTTTTTCTTAATTTTTTTTATAGAAAAGGTACTAGGTACTTATAACCAAGTTTATTGATTATGTAATTAATTTCAAATATTGAAATATAAGGCAACAATAAGACTTGGAATACATCAACCAATGAGAAATGAGAAAAAAAAATATTTTTATTATATCAAAAAATATATATTTGTTTTATTAAGTTAAACATTACACTACACATATAAATTTAAAATACAAGGTAAATTAATGTCAAATCAATAGCAAACTCATTGCTATATTTCCTTGGCAGGGACTAATAAGACTTTGAGGGAAAGGTTGAGCACAAAATGACCTTTTGAACAATTGAAAGATGAAAAATGTCCCTGAAATTCTTTTTGAACTAATAAATGCATTGAAAACAATATTCCAAGCAACTATAAATACAACCTTTCGACCTTTCAAAATTTGAAGCATTTCGAACTTTCAAAATTTTGTTTTGATACTTTTGATGACATTTTAATCTATAATTAAAATTAAGAAAAATGTTTAGACAGATTGACAAATATTAAGGAAAATGTTTAAATATGTTGATGTGCTACAACAATTTTTTTTTTTTAAGGTTAAAATGTTCTTTTAGAAAATAAGAAATAGAGTATCTAGAACATAAAATATCAAACAAAGAGTAAAAATAGCCCAGAAAAATATAACTCATAATAACCCAGTCTTCATTAAATCATATAACTCATGTTAAATTGTCACTAGGTATTATAGGTTTTTTAGAAACAATTTATCAAAAAAATTATGTAAGAATAACAATTGCATTAATTGAAATCATTAAAAAGGAAACTTTGAGTGGATTCATTGTACACTACAAAAGAGGATTTTCGATAAAATGAAATAATTTTTTCATATCAAGTTATTACAAACCCATAGAATTCATTTAACATTTTGATGTGAAATTTCAAGTTAAAAGAGGTGAGAACAATTTTGATATAAAAAAAAAAAACTATGGCATTTGAAACTAATAAACTCAAGCGAAATGAAATTAATATGCTAATCTATCATAAATAACAATTATATTTCATGCACCAACAAAATGAAAGCACCATTTGATAGTAAGAAAACTTATTGTATCAAAAAATATTTCTACAACTCAATATGGAGAAAAACATTTTAATGTGGATAATGTTGAAATCACCATATATCAACTTGAATTTTTTTCAATAATACTTGTAATAAATATTAATAATAATACTATATATCGATAAAATATAGTAATAAAAATATATATCTCTACATATGAAAAAGACAGAAACTAAAATTACACATAATATAAAAACTAATATATAGAGATAAAAGAGACATATACCATATTCATATATAAATAGAAATACTATTATATATATAATGTTTTCATAAAATATTATTACAATGCAAACAAAAATATGTTAACAATAATCCAAGTTTGCTTTTTAAATATTCATAAGTTTTGACATATTTATATATAACTAGAAATACTTATATATATATATAATATTTTCATAAAATATTATTACAATGTAAACAAAAATATGTTAATAATAATCCAAGTTTGCTTTTTATCTATTCATAAGTTTTGAATTTTAAATTTTATTGAGTTAATAGCTTTCAACACTTTATAGATATAAGGTTAAAATAAATCTAGACAGTGGTAAAAAACCAATTGTGACAATCCTAAATAAATTTTCAAACAACCTACTAAGCTCTAAGTCCTTGATTCCAATATTATATACAAAATGTCTAAAGTATGGTGTTAGTCACCCTTTCATAATAATATAAAAATATTAACATTAAATCTATACCTATAACTACACTAATATTATATACAAAATGTGTAAAGTATGGTGTTAGTCACCCTTTCATAATAATATAAAAATATTAACATTAAATCTATACCTATAACTAGACTAATTTGGATTAAAAAATCAAACAAGATTATTGACATAATCCACCTTTGTAGGAAAATTAAGGTCAAATACCAATACCGATACAATAATAGATACAAAGTTTTACATAGAAACATAAATTGTTATGAAGAATTATAACATATATCTTCTTAAATGATCAAACTTTAAAAATAATATTTTAGAAAAATTGCATGGATCACCATTCACAAGACTTATGAATTTTATCAAAGCATAGTGCAATATAAAAAAATTATTTTTTGGAAATGAAATGAAAAACATGTAAAAATACTTAAAAAGAAAATGCGAGAAATATAACTATTATAAATGTAAAAATACTTAAAAAGAAAATGCAAGAAATATAAAAAAAATAAAAATGCTTAAAAAGAAAATGCAAGAAATATAAAAAAAACACAAACTTTGAGATAATTCTAACTATTACAAATATCTCATAAAATTAAAGAAATATAAATTGAATTTATTATAAATATTGTTTGATTAAAAAAAATATATGTTATTTTTTATTATTGTAAAAATGTTCACAAATTATGTCCTTTTTAAAATCACTTCAATAATAAAAATTGATAAACTAATAAACATATTTGTTAAAGTAATATAGATTCCATGACACTAAAAACATAATTAGTTATATAGATCTTTAACTTCCTAAAGAATTTTTGAAAGGAATTCTTAAAAGCAATTGAAACTAAACTCACTATAAACACAACTTATTATCTCTCAAATTAATGAGCAAAGATTAATAGATGTCTGGTTTATGAATATTCTTAACAAATAAACAAAACCTTTCATATAAATGAATTTGTGTAATAATATGGTGGTATAATATAACGTGTCACACAATTACAAAACTGATACATTTCTAGACATTGTAGGGGTATGAACCACCATCACCTTTAGCTTACAGTACATACACACCACTATCATCCTATGAATCACCATCATTCTTAACTTTATGTATATGAAAGGTATACTCACCATACTTGATGATTATATAAAAATAGCACAAAAAACACATAAAAAAATATCATGATAAACATATATCGAATAGACGATTACAACCATATATTAGGTTAACCTTTTGTCAAACTAACGTGAACAACAAGTGCTAGAATTTACCAAATAAAGAAGACAACACAAGCTGGTGTTTGTTGAGAATTGTTATTGTATTTGGAGCATTGCTCTTGGAGGTTGCTCCTTTGAAGAGGTAAGTGAACATAGCTCTTTATTTATTAGGGTTTGTCTCTCTTTTATTTTGTGTTCTTGGGTTTTGCACTATATTTTATGTGATTTATCTGAATTTTTGGAGTTAAGTACACTACAAGTGGAATCTGAGCTCTTTCTTGGGCACGACGTGGGAGAAATTTTGGGTGCAAAGTGGGATTTTTTTTTTCTTTTTGATGATTTTTGACAGAAAAAAGAGGATGACAACATTCAAGTCAATTTACAAAACTTTGTGTGGATAATTTCAAGAACCCAACCCAAGAACTGAATTCCTGTCGAAAAAATACCCAATTAAAAAAAAAAATTCCAAAACGGAGTTCGTGAGGTGGAGATATCATTGATTTTTTTTTTAACAAAAGAGAGAAATTATATGGATAAATGTGACAATCACAGAGACTGCCAGATGGATACATAGGAGTATGAAGCTAGAGAAAGATCGACAATGCCTCGATAAGATCCAGAAAAATGTTTCTTTTTTTTTCCAGGAGAGACCTTCCCTGTTGGCCCTTGGTTATGGAAGCAAGCGAAGATCAAGGAAGAAAAAGGAAAATGTGAACTTCGCGGAAGGCACAATGATTATTACTGGGTTGAAGTGAGCAAAAGAGCAGAAAATATGGAACGAAGCAAGCCATTGGACGAGGAGATAGAGGGTGATAGATCAACAAGAAAGAAGGATCGTGGACAACTCAGCAAGTGGAAAAATCCACCGTTAGATGCTTTGGAGCACCACACGAGAAGGAAGGAAAGATAGGCTAGGGAAGCCCTGAAAATGCAGGTCAAGTTGACCTAGGGTTTAGACACCTAGGGTTTTGGACACCTAGGTTTCGGCCTAAGGATGTCAGTGATCTATTGTAATGTATAAATAAAGTTCATGAGGACCTAGTTTGGGTGGGTACGATATTGTTGGATATAGTTGTAATGATGATTAAGAGTGATTATTGTTGTGTGAGAGAGAAGCGCTAAGTGTGAAAGCCTTCTGGTATTGTAAGATCTTCAGCTGGGTGTGAAGATCGATCATGCAGTTGGGTGTGCAGGAAGGGGAGAGAAAGAGAGGAGAAGAAAGAAGATATTCTAGCTAAGAGTGCATACAAGAACTGTATGTTTCATCCTAATATATTATAAAGCACAAAACTGTGGACGTATCCCTAGAGAGAGGGTGAACCACATATATTTTGTGTTGTGTGTGACTGATATTCTGTCTTTGTCATTGATATACTGTGATTGCAATACTATGTTAGATATGATAAGTAGATGTGCATAATAGATCTAAGATGATAAGTGATATATGAATGCTGTGTTGTTCTTGTGTTAGATCCACTTGATATTCCCTTTGGTTGTAGACATCTCTGTCCTGCAACCCCCTCATAACCACTTCGGGTGAGACTGCATCTGCTTCATAGGTGTTGTCGAAAGGGCCAGTAGTTAGGGCTTGTTGGTGCGCTCTTGGAACTGAACCCTGGGTCTACCCCTGTGCCAACAAATGGTTTCGTTGCTAGGAAAAGAATCTTCTTGAGGGAATGTCAAGGTGGTTCCCATCAAATATAGAGATTCAAAAGTGGATAGAGGATTAAGAAAAGGACTTTGCTGAAGCCCATAACAAGAACCCTAATCTTAGTACAGAGGATTGGTTGGAGAAATATATCTTCACTAATATACACAAAATTTTCTTTGGGGGAATCCATCGGGAGCTATACGAGTGGCTAGATAGATTAGCAGATGCCCAATTTGAGATCCGATCTAGACCTCCTGTGGTTTGGACGTCGGAGTTGATCAAGAAGGTCCAAAGAGTTGATAACACCGTATCACGAGCAGTAGATTACTGGTTTGATAACACCATTGGAGGGTACATCACATAATTTGCTATTGATAGAGTAGAGTCATACAACCAAGCTAAGTGATATTTCTTTAAGGGACCCAGAGGAAAATTTTTACAATTCCTGAAGTTGAGACTCAAGATGCTATTGCATGAGAAGAACATCTTGAGGATACAGTAGATTGGTCGGATATAGAAAGGCTAATGTTCAAGAATTCAGACAATGACAATGAGATAGAAGTTGAACACATGCGCAATGGGAGAGTGTTCAGAGAAGTTCACCTTGTGAACCTGTTCAAGCAGAACTATAAGGATGAAAGTTTCTATAGTGGAGAAGAGACAGATTTGACAGACGAAGAGCATTTAGAAGTCGCTGGGACAGTGGAAGGGAAAGCTAAAGAGCTTCGCCGGGGAGAACCAGAAACCTCAGAAACTACACAGACCATCGAAGTAAGTATTGCTATCCCTCCTATTGATTCAGTATTAAGCAACCACAATAATCGCATTCACTAGAGCGTCCAGAGAACTATCAATAGTAGTCCACCACATATTTAGTCAGGGACCCTAGGAAGATCTATGGCAGATGAGATGAGGCTTCCTATATTTAGGGGAGATAGATCTGAAGATCTTGATCAACACTGGTTCCTATGTGAAGCCGTATGGAATATTAAAAATGTCACTGACGAAGCTGTCAAAAGAACCCAGTTTAGTAGCACTCTAAAGGATCACGCACTAAGTTGGTACATGAAGCTTGTTCAAGGACTTGCACAACCTAAGCGACTGAACTAGATTAAGAATGCACTGACTACGGAGTTTAAGAAACCCAAGACGGAGTCACAATGTATTACAAAGCTGAAAGAGATCAACCAGAAGGTGGCCAAACCTGTTTGGGAATTCAATCAGCGATTCAAAACCTTAACATGCCAATTGACTTTTCAGATCCTAGATGATCATAACAAAGAATGGTTCATTACTGCCCTCTTACCACACATCAGATTCCCTTTGATGCAACAGAATATTGCTTCGCAGTATGAGGCATTGGAGATCTCCATGAAACTAGAATCAACCCTTATGGGAGAATACAACTAAGGTATGAGTCAGATCTTGAGTCAGTTGACTATTTTGTCTCTGCAGGTCGAAGATATGAAGAAAGACAAGGGAAAATATAAAAGATAAGAGATTTGGTGTGTTAGATGCAGATTAGAAGGCCATGACAAGGAACACTGTCCCCTATTCAATGAATACTTGGCTTTTGGAGCTCCGACCCCTTTGAAGCAAGTCACCTTACCTTGGTGCGAGGTATGCAGAAACATACATCGCCCTGGTGAGTGCTACTACATGCAAAAGTATGTTCAGACACCTACAAATTTGTACTGTACATTCTGTAAGTCCGTAGTACATGATGATAGGGATTGTAGGGCTTACGATCTCATGCATGAAAGGTTGAGAGACATATATAAGATTCAAGGCGAAGTACATCAAGAAGGAAACACTACGCAGTATAACTCTCCTGGGAGAGGAAACTTCAATCCTCGTGGTGGATTCAGAGGAAGAGGACGAGGAGGAGGAATGGGTCAAGGCCGAGGGCAGATCATCTATTATAACTGTGCACAACCATGACACCTTGTAAGGGATTTTCATAACCCTTGTACCACCTGCAACTACTGCAACTCGTTTGACCATGTTATCGAAGATTGTCCTATGCTGCTAGCTAAGCTTCAGGAAAGACGAGGACCTCAGCAGAACCCACAAGTGCAACTGATATATGATGAACCTCGTGGAGAAGACCCTAGAGTGGCTGTTATAACTAGAGGAGGCACTGTTACAGGAGAAGACAGACTGACCCAAGGGAAGAATATAAAAGATTCAGGAATCAGGAAAGCTACAGAGAAGACACAAATTTTTTATGCAAAGAAAGAAAGAAAAATGTGTGAGGAAGCAAGGAAAGAATTTAGAGGAGACCAAGGTTCCTCATCAAAGACTAGACCAGAAGTGAGAGAATATGGAATGCCTCTGACATTTGATCAGTCTACTTCACCAAAAGAAGGAAAATAGGTAAGCAAGCTCATGGAGTTTTTATATACTTGCATTAAGTTGTTTTAGGATGAAAGCACTATACAAGAGTTACAAAATTTAATATGACAATATGAGCTAGGAAATATATACCCCTTACTGAATAGGGCAGTACACCAAATCGGTAAGAAGAGAAGGAAAAATAAGGAATTACATTTGAATTCTCAAATAGGAGAGTATGAGATAGATTATGTAGTCCTCGACTTAGGGTCAAAGGTCAATGTCATGATGAAGCAAACCTGGGCACTGATGGGAAAACCAAAGTTGATCTATTCTCCTATCAGGCTTAGGATGGGAAACCAACAAGCTGTAAGTCCATTTGGAAGACTGGAACATGTCCCTTTGGACATTGATGGAGTAAGAACATTTTCATATTTTGAGGTAATTGAAATAGTTGACGACATCTTCCCTTATCCTGCGCTGTTAGGAATTGATTGGGCCTTCAATAATTCCACTGTGGTTGATTTAAAGAAAAGAAGTATGAATTTTGAAAGAGATGGCCTTAGGGTCATTTCACCCTTAGATCTATATGAAGGTCAATGATACACAGAGCCCATCAGATAAGAAGACCGCACATACGAACTAGAAAACATATACAAATTAACAACCAGACAACAAGATTACATTAATCCCACAACCGATGGAAACTTAAGCTGGCAAAGTGACAATGTATGCTCATCAGACTCAGAAGAAGCACTGGAGAACTAACTGAATAATATGTATGAAGTATCTACAAGAAGATGTGCTAGATTAACCAGATAAGTCCACTGGATTGGCACAACAGTAAGTACCTTACCCACTTTTGATGGTCTGAATCCTTTAGAAACCTTCTTGTTGGACTTTGAAGAGAGTGTACCAATGCAACAAAGACTATTGGAAATGGATGAGGCCCTAAAAGCCACTCCAGCAAGATGGCGGGGGGCACATAAACATAGCATCACATAATGGGTACAATGTCATGTCCTGATGACATCACGGTTCTCAACACAAGTAGAAGGCTGCGAAGTTCATTACACAGGTCGAAGCTGTCCAAAGGACCATGTGCGGAGTTGTGAGGAAGCCTGGAGTAACATTCCTCAAGAACAATGGGTGCACAAATTCATCAACACAATGGACACAACACCTATCAACTGGTACCTTCAAGTAGAGTTGCGCCTCGTCACTACAGATTGGAAAGGTATGACTCAGAATTTTGTAACTACCTTCTTATTTGAAAGTCAATATCCCTCAGTAGATCAAGCATTATAGATTGTGAGACATAAAGTATTCAAGGAGGCATCTAGCCTTCCTTTGGAACACAAAGAGGATGAATGGACCACACCTCTCCAGAAACTACAAGGCTGTTACAACATCAATGCTGATGAAGACGATGATCTGAGGAAGGTGAACATCGCAGAAACAAAAGGCCAGAGAGATGTATAAGGACCAAGAGTTGAGCTACCATTTATTGGACAGTCGATCAAGATTAAGAAGGTCAATATTGGAATAGAGGAGACATCAAAGTTTGCAAATGTTGGAGATTACTGGGATGTTGCCACCATTGACAAAATTACAGAGTTACTGCATGAATATCAGGACTTGTTTCCAACCAAGTTCACTGATATGAAGGGAATTAAAGCGCCTATGGGAGAGATGAGGATCCCTTTGAAGCCATATGCAAGACTATTCAAACAGAGACCTTACAGAATGAACCCTAAATATAAGGAAAAAGTGAAGATTGAGCTTGACAGAACGATGGAAGCAAGGATTATAGAACCTGTCGAAGAGTCAGAATGGATTAGCCCTATGGTGGTACAAGACAAGAAGACATGATAAATCAGGATATGCGTAGATCTCAGGAAGCTGAATGATGCTTGTTTACATGACCCCTTCCCTACACCATTCACTGACGAAGTGTTAGATAATGTGGGAGGCCAGGAAGTATATTCTTTTATAGCTGGATTTTCAGGATACCATTAGATCCGGATTGCCAAGGACGATTGCCACAAGACCACATTTGCAACAGAATGGGGATCCTACCAATATACAGTGATGCCATTTGGATTAAAGAATGGCCCAACCATATTTTCCAGGGTGGTGGTCGAAGCATTCAAGGAATTTCTACATAAATTTCTAGAAGCATATTTTGATGATTGGACTGTTTTTATTTTATTGAAGAATCATATTGAATGTCTAAGGCTAATGTTGGATAAATGCAAGCAATGTCAAATTGCCTTGAACCTGAAGAAATGTATTTTCTTTTCACCTTTTGGAGTTCTGTTAGGACATATTGTATGTAAGCAAGGATTGCTAGTAGATCCATCCAACATCACCATTATAGTTGATCTACCCCCTCCTACGTCAGTTAAACAACTGCGCACTGTGTTGGGACACACATGCTATTACAGGAAGTTCATTAAGGGATATGCTTAGATTACAATGCCCATGGAGAAGCTGTTGAAGAAGGATCATCAGTTTAGTTGGACATAAGAATTCCAACAAAGCTTCGACACACTGAAACAGAAAATGGTTACTGCGCCCATTCTGGTTTTCCCAGATTGTACCAAGGAGTTTCATGTGCATGTCGATGCATCTTCCATTGCTTTAGGAGCTGTGTTAGCACAACCAGGAGAAGGAGATATTGACCACCTGTTATCCTTTTCTAGTAGGAAGCTATGAACTGCTGAGATTAATTACACCACCACCGAGTGAGAAGGGTTAGCCATGGTATACGCATTGCAAAAATTTCGCCACTACTTGTTGGGAGGACACTTTAAAATGTTTACTGATCACTCCATGCTGAAATAACTAGTCAAAAAGCCAGTGTTGGGGGGAAGGATATGCAGATGGCTTCTGCTATTTCAGGAATATGATTTTGAGATCATAGTAAATCCAGGGAGAATGAACAAAGGTCTTGATCACTTGTCAAGGTTGGAACATGGTGAAGAGCTGACAAGTTTGGAGGATGCACTATCGGATGCACAACTAATGGCCATTAGAAAGATCGATGAACAATTCACAGAGATAGTCCAGTTCCTATCAACAAGAATGACACCTAGTGAGTACACAATTCCTCAGAAGAAATAGCTAGTAGTGCGCGCTGTAGACTTCTCACTTATAGCTGGACATCTATACAAGATGGGTCCTGATGAGATATTGAGAAGGTGTGTTATGGAGGAAGAATGGCCATTGATCCTCGTAGAATCTCATGAAGGCGTCACAAGAGGACATTATGTAGGGAAAAAAGCTGCGCATAAGGTTCTTAGAGCTGGGCTTTGGTGGCCTACCTTACACATAGATGCTAAAGGCTATTCTGGAGTCTGTGATGTATGCCAAAGAGTTGGGAAAACATATAGAAGAGACAAAATTCCATTATCCCCACAACTGACCCTACAACCATTTGAGAAATGGGCCATTGACTTCGTTGGACCTATAAACCCATTAGGAAAGCGCACAGGAGCAAGGTACATAATTACAACTACAAAATACTTGACCAGATGGGCTGAAGCAAGAGCAGTTAAGGAGTGTAGTGCAACTATAGCCGTGTGCTTCATATTTGATGACATCATAACCAAGTTTGTATGCCCAAAGATCCTTATGAGTGATCAAGGTACAGATTTCATCAATAAGACAGTTGAAGCCCCGACTGAAGAATTTGCAGTTAACCATCAGAAGAGCACACCATAACATCCACAAGCAAATGGGACAGTTGAAGCATTCAACAAGATCTTGGAGACAACACTCACAAAGATTTGTAGTGTGAACAGGGATGATTGGGATCTAAGAGTACCAACAATATTATGGGCCTATAGAACCACTTGCAAGAAGCTAATAATGTAGACCCCCTTCAAGTTGGTTTATGGTCTCGAAGCTGTTGTTCCAATGGAATATCTGGTACCAAGCCTAAGAATTGCTACCTTTACAGATATGGATGAACTTGGCATTGTTCAAGAAAGGCTTTCATAGTTGGTTGAATTGGAGGAAGATAGATTTATTGCAAGATTCCATCAACAGGTACAGAAGGAAAGAGAGAAGGCCTACCATGACAGGCACATCAGGAGGAAGGCATTTAAACAAGGTGATATAGTACTGGTATATGAAAACAAGTTCATAAAACATCCTGGGAAGTTCATAACGCATTGGCTAGGGCCATATCAGATCGCTTATGTTACAGAGCGAGGAACTGTGCAATTGAAGACTCTGAATGGGGAGTGGAAGGAAGGTTTAGTGAATGGGAGCTAGTTGAAATTGTACTATGAAAACCAGCTGTCCCACAGTTCCCAGTAAACACAAGACGAAAAGGGTCTAGGTACGAGGTGTAGTTGAAACTAGGTACCAGACACAGAAAAGACATTCTGCACAAGGAGGAAAATGAGGCATACAATAGGAAGTAGAGGCTGCACTGCGCAGTCAGAAGTCGAAGTAAAATAGAAGGACCAGGTCTGAAGTGCCTCAGGACGAGTCACATGTGAGTGTTGGGGGCTTGTTGGCCCTTGGTTATGGAAGTAAGTGAAGATCAAGGAAGAAAAAAAAAATGTGAACTTCGCAGAAGACACAGTGACTGTTACTGGGTTGAAGTGAGAAAAATAGCATAAAATATGGAGCGAAGCAAGCCATTGGACGAGGAGATCGAGGATGACCGATCAACAAGAAAGAAGGATCATGGACAACTCAACAAGTGGAAAAATCCATCGTTAGATGCTTTGGAGCACCATGTGAGAAGTAAGGAAAGACAGGCTGGCGAAGCCCTGAAAACACAGGTCAAGTTGACCTAGGGTTTTGGACACCTATGTTTCAGCCTAAGGATGTTGGTGAGCTATTGTAATGTATAAATAAAGGTCATGAGGACCTAGTTTGGTGGGTACGATATTGTTGTATATAGTTGTAATGATGATTAAGAGTGATTATTGTTGTGTGAGAGAGAAGCACTAAGTGTGAGAGCCTTCTGGTATTGTAATATATTCAGCTGGGTGCAAAGATCGATCTTGCAACTAGGTGCGTAGGAAGGTGAGAGAAAGAGAGGAGAAGAAAGAGGATCTTCTAGCTAAGAGCGCGAACAAGAATTGTATGCTTCATCCTAATATATTATAAAGCACAGTTTTGTGGACATAGCCCTAGAGAGAGGGTGAACCACGTATATTTTGTGTTGTGTGTGACTAATATTCTGTCTCTGTCATTGATATACTGTGATTGTAATACTATGTTAGATATGATAAGTAGATGTGCAGAATATATCTAAGCTAATAAGCGATATATGAATGCTGTTTTGTTCTTGTGCTAGATCCACTTGATATTCCCTTTGGTTGTAGACATCTCTGTCCTGCAACCCCCTCATAACCGCTTCAGGTGAGACTGCATCTACTTCACAGGTGTTGTTGAAAGGGCCAGTAGTTAGGGATTGTTGGTGCGCTCTTGGAAATGAACCCTAGGTCTGCCCTTGTGCCAACTTTCCTCATTTCTCGGCATAAATTCTATAGAATATACCCAGAATGCAGATGAAAAAGTAATGCATAGAAATATTTAAGCTGGCTTGTTGGGATCTAGACCGATTAGTTGTGTAGATGGAGATGTAACCTCTTTTGTATTGTACGTCTGTGTTGATCTGGTATTGTAAGAAGGCCCAATAATTTTCCAATTGTTGTCAGAAGGTTGGGACTTCTTCTTATCATTGAAGGAGATGTTGACACTGATTGAATGATTCTTTCCATCTCTTTGCCACTGAAGTGAGCCCACAAGCGTAAAGCAAGAGACCAAGCAGAGACTCAACCAAGACTTCTTCCGACAACTGTACTCAATGGGACCATGGAGGTGGGCAAGGTTCCATCCAAAGCCTCTCTAGGTTCTGTTTTCGCCGAAATTAATTGTCGAACTCTCCATGAAAAAATACAAGGAGGCGTTGGGGGATTTATTTATATGAGAGATGTCATTGCTTTTCAAAGAGTTTACCTCCTAATTTCACCCAAATGCATTACCTATATGGGAGGCACAAGTGAGAGGGATATGAATCCCCATTTTTCCTATGAGATGAAGTGTGGATCTCACATGAGACGTAATGGAGGCAACTTCAATAGCAACAGGTCACATCATTTCTAGTTTTCTTTGGTTGGGAGTTTGTGGTGAGAGATGTCCAACATGTCCTTTAGAGCTCCCACAAGCAAAGAAACAACTGTGTAAGTCAGTACCAAATAAATTCAAGGTGTCATAGGGTGCAGGCCAAAGTGAGAGCAGGTGGATGATGGACATGGGAAGATGGGAGCCAGATAGTGAAATCGGGGGTCAAGAAAACCAAAAGTTGACATGAGGGAGAGAGAAAGGGGACCAACCAGGGGGCCAAAAAAGACATCCGACCAACAAGAAGGAGGGAAAGCAGAGAATCATGGGATGGGGTGATGACAGGTGAGGCCATTGGATTGGACTAGGCCTTCCATGAGATTCACAACTAGGTTACCTTGGAGATCAACTTGATAATTGAGCGAGCGTGCCACATGGAAGAAGTGAAGTTCCTAATATAGGGGATTCTTTCCTAATTCTGCTAAGTATGGATTTGAGAGTGATATTGCTGGGAGTTTTATTGAGCAACAAGTAAGAGAGGATGAGACATGAGTCTCCAAGGACAGTGAGGGTGGAGATTCCTTTATCCTTGGCTATATTCAGGCCTTTGAGAAGAGCACAGGCTTCAACTTGGTTGTTGGTTGCTTGTCCTAAGATCCAATCATAAGTGATTTCTGTTTGACCTCCTGGGCAAAGAATCACTCCTCCCGCACCTATTTCCCTAAGATTTCCTTTTGAAGCGCCATTGAAAAACATGGAATGGGTCTTTCTGTTTGTGAGCCATTTTTCTAGATGTGTCTTATTGAATTGAAGTTGTCAGGCGAGACGGAAGGTGGCAGAAGAAGTGTCGCTAAAATTAATATTCAGGCTAACCACCCATGCACATTTTGGGATGTCCATAATCTGTAGTGAGCTGGATGGGAGCTTCCTTTGGGAGAGATGTTCTGAGAGAAGGCTGACGACCCTATTGGTGGTCGAAGCAGGGATATTGAGCTTCCCCGCAAAGAGAGATTTGTTTCTGGCTAGCCAGATTTTCTAGAGACATATTTAGGTAAGGATGTCCAGATTCTCTAGAATGCTGCTTTGTTCTTTACAGAGCCTTTGTATCTAGATTTCCAATTTTTAAGGAGATGGTTGATGGTGTTTGGCCACATGACTTTATTGTTCAGATTCTGAAGAATTATCTCCCAAACCCTGCAAACATAGTTGCATTCAAGAAAAATGTTCTGAATGGTGTCAGATTCTTGCTTGCAGAGAGCGCACCTAAAATGGCCATGGATTCCCCTTTTCTTGAGATTTTCACCTGTTAGGATTTTTTGATGGAGCAAGGTCCAACAAAATATATTTATTTTGGGTAATCCTTCATGGTTCCAGATATTCTTTCAATGGGATGCTTTGGGAGGAAGTTGGGTATCATTAAGAAGGGCAATGAATCCCTTCTTAACTGAGTAATGGTGAGCACTCCAACAATGAAAGTCTTTAGTATTGAGAGAGATGGGGGCATAGCCTTTGAGTCTAGAGATGAGGAGGTGGGAGGTTGGTTGAAGATTTGCATGGGGGGTTTACAAGGTCCCAACTTAACCACTTACCTGTAGTTCTATTCCAAGTGGAGATGTCATAAAGAGAATGTTTACCTTGGTTGGAAATCCAATATAGTAGTGGGAGGAGAGAGGTTTCCTATTCCAGGGGTGAAGATCCATGAATTATGTCAGTAGATAATTTGATATTTTCCCCATTACCCAGAGACCAGGGTAGATTGTTTTGAATGAGGGGGAGGGAGGCTTTCAGGAGATTACAGATTTGAGAGCCACTTTGTGCTAGGAGAGGATGGTTAAGGCAGTGAAGTCTACTTTCAGTGAATTATTTATTAAAAATATCCTTTTTCCACCATTTGTTCTTTCCGGTGACCAATCTCCAAAGAATTTCATCTCCCAGAGCAATATTAAGAAGAAACGGGTCTCTTATTCCAAGTCCCCCTCTGGACTTAGGTGCTTCAACAATGTTCCAGTTTATGAGATGACGACGTCTAGAGTTGGAGTGGTCTCCTTGCCAAAGAAATCTCCTAATTTCTTGTGAAATTTCTGATTTAAATTTCTCCGGGGCTAGTAACATAGAGAGCTAGAAAATATGAAGAGCATATAGTAAAAATTTACTGAGGATAACTCTTCCTGCAGGATTTAGCCAAAGGGAGCCCCACTTGTTGAATTTTACTTTTATCTTGTCTAGGATACTATTCCAAGCCGTGGAGGGGGGGGGGGGGGGGGATTTTAAGGAGATGGGGATGCCAAAGTAGTTGAAAGAGTGCCAAGTAGTGGTGCCAATGAAATTGAGGATTCTAGTGATATCTTACATTTCGTGATGTGGAACATTCCATCCATAAATTTGACTTTTGATTTCATTGGACTTTCCTCCTGAGGTTGTTGTGTATTCATCCATTTCTTCTTTGAATATTCTTGCTAAAATAGTTGAGGCCCCTCCCAACAAGATGGTGTCATCCAAAAATTGGGAGTTGTTTATTCTTTTGACTCCTTGAACGATTTTGATCCCAGGGATGAGTTTGTTTTCTCTATCTTTATCCAGCTTCCTGTTGAGGGCTTCGACCATGAGGATGGGGGAGAGGGGAAAACCTTTCTAAAGTAGTTTGGAAAGTTGGAAGAAGGGGTTGGGCCACCCATTTATAAGGGGGGAAATATAGGGGGAATGAATGCAAGCATGGACCCAAGAGAAGAAGGGGCCATTGAAACTGAACCTGAATAGAATTGCCAGAAGGAAGTTGTGTTAGACCCTGTCGAAGGCATTTGCATATCAAGTTTAATGGCCATGCATTTCTCTTTTATAGATTGAGTTGAGTGAATAACATCTTTTACCGGAATGATATATCAACCATTTGTCTCTTTTCAACAAAACCTCCTTAACTTGGGGAGATGAGGGAGGGGAGGAAGGGTTTTATTCTGTTGGCGAGGATTTTGGAGAAAAGTTTGTAGGAAACGTTGTAGAGGGAGATGGATCTAAATTTTCTAAAGGATGAGGGGTTGAAGTCTTTAGGGATTAGGGCCAGGAAGGTGGAATTCAGTCTCCCTCCTATCAAGTTAGTTCTCTAGATGTATTGGAGAATTCTAATCAAGTATTTTCGAATGATCCCCTAACATTTTTGGTAGAAGTGGGCCGAAAACCCATTCGATCCTGGATATTTGTCTGGGTTCATTGATTTTATGACAGTCCAAACCTCTTCTTCCAATATGATCTTGCAAATTTGATCATTTTCTTCAGGTTTTAGGAGCAAGGGAATGGGGTCGAGCATTCTTTCTAAGGAATCAAGGTTATAAGTGGGATTCTCCTTGTAGAGGGATTCAAAATGTTGAGAGGATGTTATTTTTATTTTCTCATATTCTGTAATCAAGTGACTCTCCTCAATGGTGATTTTAGATACTCTCTTTCTCCAAATTCTGGCCTTAGCTTGTCTATGGAAAAAATTAGTATTTTGTCCCCTACTTGAAGTCAAAGGCTTCTTGATTTTAGTCTCCACTGCTCTTCCTTAGTTTTCAGAGTTGAAATATAAGTTTTGAAAGTGATTCTCTGTTCTTCTAGTGTAGATGGATCTACATGCTCCACTTTCGGTTTCTCTCTTAGACTGTCCAAATTTTTTTCCAGCTGGATTTTGGATTGGCCAAAGGCGACTGGTTTTGATTTGATCCAAACTTTTAGAGCTTATTTAATTTTATTGATTTTTTGTTCCCATATATATATATATGGGGGAGCCAATAATCCATTGGTTCCATGTTGAATCTGTAATGGAGAAGGCAGAGGGGTCAAGAAGCTAATGTGGGTTAAAGCGTAAGGGGATTGGTCCAAGATTAAGAGGCTCAACAAGGAGAAGGGATATAGGTTGGTTGTCAGATCCATCCCAAGAGAGGATGGAGGAAGAAGGGATAAGAGGGGAGCTGAGGAGGGGGTTGTTGAGGAAGAATCTATCTAGCCTAGCCGTGATATGGGCATAGCCAGATCTATTATTGGACTAGGTGAACTTGCCATTAGTGGAATTAATGTATAAAAGATCCCAAGAGGAGGATAGGTCTTCCATAAGCTATCTATAGGGATCTCAGACTATATTTCCTCCTATTTTTTATTTGTTGCATAAAGTGGTATTAAAATTCCCCACTGCTATAAGATTCGAACCTCTTACCTCATCAACGAGTGATAAGAGGGAGTTCTAGCACTAGAGTTTATCTTGCGGGGTGCAAGGCATGTAAATATTGCGAAGCCAGATAAACATACTCGAGGGTATGTGTGTTATATTGAGAAGCATCCGGTTAGGTGACTCCTTCGCGTTAATGATGTTAAATACTTGTGGATCCCATAGTGTGCAAATTATTTCGGACGTCCGTGCTGCACTGATGGTTCTTCTTTTGTGAATTTTCCACATTAGATTTGTGATTTTGAAAACTTCCTCTGCTTGCTTCTTAGTCTCTTGGAGAAGGAGGAGGTGAGGTTTTTCGGATTCGATGAGATGCCGAACCATTTCTACTTTTTCTTTCGAGCCCAGTCCTCTACAGTTCCAGGATAGGGATTTTATCATTTAGAATGAGATTTGGGGTTGCCTCCTTTCAAGACGACCGAGACGTTTTGATTTCAATGGGACCTGGTTTCTTTCTTCATCATTTCTTCCATAGTTTTTTGATTTCCCAATTATTTTTCTTGATTCACTAGTTCTTCTCTTTTCTGGTTGTTGGGTTTGCGACCTGATTTTTTGTGGTGGGTTGTAGCCATCGAGTGTTTAGATTCTTCTTCTGTAATATCAGTATAGACTTCTCCTACTTTTGGGGAGGGGGAGGGGCAGGGCCATCAGTGACCGAAGGGTCTTCATGTTGGGGAGGTGAAGAGTGGATGGGGTCTTCACCCAAATTTGAGACTGAATGGGCTTTGAAACCAGTTTGGAGAGGCAACTTTGGGGAGGAGGTGGGGGTTACTAGGAGAGCTAGGGTTTTGGACTGGAGGGCACTCCTTGTTTGGGGGGGGGGGGTAGAGGTTTTTGTTGACCCTGATGGGTTCCTTTCTTCCCTGATTGTTTCTTTTTATTGGGATGCTTCCATTGTTCCTCCCGGTATGTCGTGTTGGATTCATTTTCCATCTTCGAACAATTCTTGGAAAAATTTCCATACTCATGGAAAGATTTTCATTTGAACAAGAGTTTCTCGTAGTCGACCCTATGAATTTATGACCAATTGTATAGAGTGAGATTTATGTCTTATGGGAGACCTTTTTCGAGATCCACTTCCACACAGATCCACGTGAAGGTTTGCATGACATCCTTGGGTTCAACTTTGTCTATGTATTTGGCTAGCGTGTTTCCAATATTTTGGATAGTTTCATCATTCCAATAGTGGAGGGGGAGATATAGGAGACGAAACCAGACATGAATTGATTTGGGGATGTCATTTTATGGAAATAAATAAGATGTCCAACAGTTTAGGTATAGATCTCTTGAGCCCATGAAGTATGGGCCACTCCTGAAGATAAGATCCCTATCATTTTTTTCTTAGAAATAAAAAAACATAAAATCCATTTCCACAGAACGCATGGTGAGACGTCCTTTGATAAGTGACTTCTAGTTTCGCTCTAACCAAAGGGCCATTGTTTTTGGAGAAGGCCATATAACTATAAACTGGCTAATAAGTCCATTTTCCACTAGTTTTAGTGCATGGGCCCTAGAAGCAGGCTGAATTGGGATTGCTCGGATTGTGTCCAATTTTTTTAAGAACTTTGAGTTTTGTTGCTGCATAGGGGCTTTCAGGAGAGTGGCTATGAGTGTGGAGAATGATGCGATGTCAGGAGAAGGATGAGGGGGTGAAGGGGTTCCCCCACTCGAGTTCGAAGCCATGAGAGGGAGGTGAAAGCAGAAGCAACGAGAGGGCTAGCTAGGTTTTGCGCAAAGGAAAGTCAATGAGATATCATTGATTTAAAATCAACTTTTTTTAGGGCTTTTTCTTGGAAGGCCACAAATTTCACAGATTGGATATATTTTCATAGAGTGAACATATTTTAGTCAAACCAATACCAATTGATCTAGATAATCTATGGAATTTCATAATTGGGGTCATAATAGCCAATCCGAGAAGTATAGGATAAGTTGTGATCATTTTTCATTTTTGGCATCAAACCCTACCTTGCACAAGTTATTTTTTGGTGATTTTAAGAGCTTTTTCTAGGATTAACAAGCTCATAATTTTTTTTTTAGAGACATGTTCCGACGTATTTAAATAACATAGTGACTTGTCATTCAATGGGTAAAGTTATGGTAGGGGAAAAATACAGGTAGGAAATACAAGTGGAATCACATTATAGGAAACCCTTATAACCCTTGTTGGTACCCCTTTGAGTAGTATCGCATTAGAAAGTACCTATATACATAGTCTCACTTGCACATACCCTTGGGTACATAGGAAGTGTTGAACTTAGATTATATTGAGAGGGGGGGGGGTAGATCAATGTAATATATATTTTAATTTATTTAACCATTCATCAATCATTCATTAGCCGAGAAGCAATAATCACATACAAACTCAAATCATAATCCATAGAGTTTAACATGGAAACTCAATCGGGAGGAAACCAACCTACTGTTACAAATATTGTAGGAACCAACCTACTAGAGACACCAATATCCTTAAATGAGGACCAACTTAGCAAGATGTAGGCACCAATTTACTGAAGGCACCAATTCCTCAACTGATCACCAACTCTACAAGTTGTAGGAACCAACCTGTTGGAGACACCAATCTCCTCAATTGAGCACCAAATCAATAAGATATGTGTAGACACCAATCCAAGATCTTCATACACATAGTACTTCTAACTTCACCTGCATGCTTCATTCCACAGGAAATCCTTCAAACCCTAGCAAGCCTCATAACATCATTCCTAGAATGTAATCATCGATGAAAACATCCACTGACGACAACATGCGCTGACGACAACGTCACAACCTCAAAACGATGAAAATGACAACATCACCGACCTTCAATTATTCATAGTGCACCTTGAGAACAAGAAAAACCTCAAGAAAATCCCTTAGACTTCTCTTGCACACCTTTATATCCAAGAAATACACCCCAACACCTTTAGCGCACCTCAATTCACTTATGTGCACCTCATAATTGATCTCTTGCTTGGTTGCTCTACAAATGCGAAATTCTATCTTGTATTTATAGTAGTTCTGTCCCCACTTTCAAGGTCAACCTGTAAAGATTGGCTGAGCTGACCTTAATTTTTTGGCTGTGTTGTCAGATGGAAAAATTCATATCTCCTCATTCCGAGGGAGTTAGAGGGAATGCCATATATCATTGGAAAGTTCTTAGAATAAGATTTATAACCATATAACTTGTGCTCCCATTTGACATAGGTATGTAGGGTAAAATTTCCTTCAAATATAGGGTATCCAAACTAATCATCAAAAATCCAAAAGAAATACTTTCAACAATCTCCATCTTGCAATCTTTATCATGGACATCTATAGGCTCCCCCCGTCTTTGACATCAAAGAATACAATATTTCCAACAATCCCCTCCTTTGTCATTGATGGCAACCCTTAGTCGATTATGTAAAACTCCCCCAGTATGTAACTCTCCTTCTGTCTGCAATTCTTCCTCTATCTACAAATTCTCTCCCTTTGACATCAATGGAAAAGGGATGCTCCCCTTGTGCTTCCCTTTACTGACAACATGAGAGAGATATCACTCCCTTACAATATTTTTCTCCTTTGACTTTATCAAGTATGTATACATCTATTGAGGTTCCGTTTGCATTTGCTACTAATCTTCCTGAAGTTGCTTTCCTTATCTCACACCCTTTAGAATGAAATGTGAGGTTGTAACCTTTATCACACATTTGGATGACACTTAGAATATTATTCTTTAACCCTTGAACATACAAGACATTACGTGTCTTAGTATTTCCATTATCAATACTAACAATAACTTTTCCAATTATTCTTGCAGAAGCCTTATCTCCAAAAGTAACACTGTCTCCTTTTTCTTTCTTCAATGTGAGAAACTTGGTCTGGTCCCCTATCATGTGTTTTGAACATCCACTGTCAATGTATCATTGATTCCTTGCATTTTGAACATAAAGTGCATGTCCACATTCTTCGTTCTTAGGTTCTTCTTGCTTCCTTTTCCATAACCTAGTGTATTCTTCTGTATGCTTGGTAAGAACATATTTTTATCTGTTTTGTTTATGAGAACTTATCATGTTTCTTCTACAATCATGTGAAATGTGCTCATAGTTGTTTCACTTATAACATTCAATATCAAGTAGAGGAGCAAATGAATTGTAGTTTCTATTAGCAAACCCATGAAAACTTCTCATTTTGTTGCTCACATAATCATCCTTTGAGGTTTTGTAAGAGTCTCTATTTCTATCTCTCACATGATCACTTCTTGCATAAGCTCTACAATCTATTGCTTTATGACCAAAATTATTGCAAGAAAAACAATAGCTAAGAAAGAGATTTGGTTACCATTTTGTGAAAGGTCTTTGTGGTGCAATAACTCTTATGAACTCGTTCTTGTAGTTCTTGTGAGAAGAATTGGGTTTTTGCTGGTCGTCATTTTCTTTCCTGTTGCTTCTTTGATTGTTGGTAGAGCCCTTGAGAATATTACCATAGATTTCATGCTTTTCTTCATTTTCTTTTTCTGATGGCTTTGTGACTTTAATGCTTGCATATCCCTCAGTGGTATTTTGTTTATCTTCGTAGTAGAGACCTGTCTTGATGAATGGTGACCTTTGGCAATTAAAAATATTATCTAAGATTTTAGTACTCTTTCCAAACTTCAAGCTTCTATTCAACTGATCAATTGTTTTAAATAGTTCCTTTCTTAAGGAAACTATTTCAAATTCTAGCTTCTCACATTTTTCTTCCTTTTATTTCAACTAGATTCTCACAAGTTCTTCTATCCTCTTTACCTCTTCTAGTTGATTCTTCATGATAATAACTATATTCTCTACTTCTTCAAGATCATGATCCTTCTTTTCATGTTTATTCAATTGCTTCTTCTGCTTCTTTTTCTTAAGATTTTATATTCTTTCTAAGGCATTGACGAATCTTGCTTCAAGATCTTCTTCTTCCAAATTTGTTTTTTCTTTCTGATTATCTTCATTTTCTTCATCAACAAGCTTTGTTTCCATGGTTTTGAAGAGAGATTCTTCTTCATAATTTTTTTGTAGCTTGTCCCAAATTGATTTAGCTGATGTACACTTCATGACCTTGATAGTCTCAGAATCTGATAGGCCACTCAAGATGAAATCTATTTCTTTTGCATTGTTTTCACTTGACTCCTTCCTAGCTTCATTTGTATAATCTGTTGTGACTGATTCCCAAATACCAAACATAGGGGCCTACAAATATATCTTCATTCTTATAATCCATGATGCATAGTTTGTTCCATCAAACAAAGAATATCTGTTTGTAGGGAGACCTTTCTTACAATCCATATGTGCTCAAGATCTTCCTTTGAGTGGTTAAATTATTTTTGAAGGAACCTGCTCTGATACCAATTGTTGAACTTAGGTTATACTGCGAGGGGGTGAATCAATATAGGATAATTTTTACTTTATTTAACCATTCATCAATCATTCATTAGATGAGAAATAATAATCACATATAAACTCAAACCATAATGCACAGAGTTTAACATGGAAACTCAATCGAGAGAAAACCATATAAAATTATTTTTATAAATATCTGTAGGTACCAAGCTACAGTTACAAACATTGTAGGATCCAACCTATTAGAGACACTAATATCTTTAATTGATGACCAACTCAACAAGATGTAGGAACCAACCTACCAGAGACACCATTCTCCTCAACTGAGAACCAACTCAACAAGATGTAGGAACCAACCTACTAGAGACACCAATCTCCTAAACTAAGCACAAACTCAATAAGATATGTGTAGACACAAATCCAATATCTTCATACACATAGTACTTATGACTTCACCTACATGATTCATTCCACAGACAATCCTTCAAACCTTAGCAAGCCTCATAACATCATTCCCATAATATAATCACTGACGATAACATCCAATGACGACAACATCCATTGATGACAATATCCAGTAAAGACAACATCGACTAATGAAAACATCCATTGATGGCATAATAAAGTGATGACAACATCACAAACTCAAAACAATGCACACAACAACATCACATACCTTTAGTCCTTCATAGTGCACCTTGAGAACAAGAAATACCTCAAGAAAACCCCTTAAACTTCTCTTGCACACCTTTAGATCCCAGAAAGACACCCCAACACCTTTCGTGCACCTCAAATCACTTCTACACACCTCAAACTTGAACTCTTGCTTAGTTTCTCTACAAATGGGAAAATCTATCCTATATTTATAGTAATTTTTTTCCCACTTTCAGGTTCAAACTGCAAAGACTAGCTGAGTCGACCTCAATTTTATGGTTGGATTGTTAGACGGAAAAATTCATATCTCCTCATTCATAGGGATTTAGAGGGAATTCCATATACCGTTGGAAAGGTCTCATAATAAGATTTCCAACCATATAAATTGCACTCCCATTTGAGCTAGGTATGTAGGGTAAAAATGCCTTCAAATATAGGGTATCTGAATTGATCATAAAAAATCTAAAAGTAATACTTTCAATAATCTCCATCTTGCAATATTGTTTTGGACATATGTATGCTTGTAATATTTATCTTGGACATCTATAGGCTCCCCCCGTCTTTGATATCAATGAAAACAATATTTCCAACAAGAAGTCCCATAGGTATGCCTGAAACTAGCTTTAGATAAGCTAATGGGCCATATTGATACTATAGTACACTAAGGACAACACTCACGGAGACCACTCTCTAGTACCGTGGTAGTTGAGTAGTGTGGACAATTACATGGTTGTGCCTCCTTATTTAGTGGCTTGAGATATTGGGCTGAGGTGACTATTGTTGGATCCCACATGCATATCAGAGAGCTATAACACCTCACACTTCCTTGTCCTTATGACCCAATAACTTTTTCTAGTGAACTCACCCATGAAGGATAATACCTATAAACCACGTCATACTTCCCTAAACAACATGGCCACTTTCTCTAATACAAGTAGGTTTGAATTAGTGGAAGATCATTGTTGACGATTAAAATCACAACGATGAATTCCACCCGCAAAGGATTGTTAAGCACTATTATTTATTTATGATAATAATATTTAATTATTAGGTGGGACCCCCTTGTAGACTAGAGGCGCAGATATAGACATGTTACGTGTATATGTTGCTTCTATTATGACGTTTCCTACATAATCCTATACAGTTGATGATGCAGTCGTGGTTTCATTTGTTGTGATAAATGGGTGGTTGATGCATTTTTGCTAAACGTTGTTGGTACTTACTTGCGATACAAAGCAGTTCCATGGGTATGAGGATCATGTTGTTTACATGTGCTATGTATGTTATGTTATAACCTTGATTACTAATCCATACATTGATTACTAATCCATATATGATCTATGCAAAAAATCAATAAAATGGGAGCTTGATCAAAACAAAAGGAAAAAACTATGGAAAAAAGATTATGTATAAACCTTTGTGACATGGTGGACCTAGCTACTATACTATGTGTTTTGGTTAAATGATTATGCAATTTTTATTAAAGTGTTGTATGGAGGCATGTATGGTAAGGTTAATGTATGTTATGATATGTCTCGGGTGGCGCACTATACAATAGATATGGTATCAAATCTTTACGATGGATATGGCATTGAATTATGCATTGGATATGGTTTGATTTTAATGGTGGATGTTATGTTAGTGGGATGGTTTGTACATTGAATTGAATAGGTCCAGGTGAGGAAGCGACATGTAGTTACTGCACGTCACTCCAAACCTCGCTTGAGCCCATCACCCTAACATAGTTGCATTGTTGCTCTGGTTGGTTGTGGAAGCTCCACAATTTTAGGTTTCGAAAGGGAAAACTCAACCAACTTGTCATTTAAGCGATTTTCTCACAGGTATGGCTCTTTTCTTTCCATCCATGATGGACTCTCTGTATTATGAATCAAATGGTGGCTCATGATTGAATGGGTTCTGTGTTTTCTTGAGTTTTTCGACTGTGTGTCAATATTGTGTTATGGGTTTTATGTGATTATAGAGAAATATTGGTATTCTTAAGCGAAGAAATGGGTGTTATTGATTGTAGAATCTGCGCATTGGTTATTTACTCAGTCATCTTGGTTTGTTATGATGTTTCTCTATGGAAAATGATAACAGTGGTGCAACGGGCTCTGAGTTTTATTGTTGAAGGGTTTTAACCACCAGTCTGTGTATCAATGGCTGTCAACTCTTTTTCCCTCTCGGTCGTTGTTGTGATCTTTATCCAAGTTGCAATGCAACTGTCGACAATTGGTATGGTTCTTTTGTCTAAGCCCCGAGCTATTGTTTAATGGCTTGCTCTTTACTGTTATTTCGCTGAAATCTTTCCACAATCCAATCTTGGTTGGCCCAGAATGTTTAATAGAGGCTTGTGTATGTATCAATGGATACGAGTTGCGTTTTGGCCTTCGTTTCATGAAGAGTTTCCACACCCGCTCCTTGTTGACGATTAAAATCGTAAAGATGAATTTCACCCGAAAAGTATTGCTAAAGCAATATTATTTAACTATGCTAATAATATAATACTAGTAGGTGGGACCCCCTTGTATATTAGAGTCGCAAAGGTAGACATATTACACATGTTTTGTTGTTGTTGTGATGTTTCCTACACAATCCTACATTTTTGAGGATGCAGTCTTAGTTTCATTTGGCATGATAATAAGTGGATAATGCATTATTGTGGAATGCTTTTGGTAATCACTTGCGACACATGACAGTTTTATGGGTATGAGGAGCATGTTGTTTACAACTGCTATGCTATAGCATTGTTACTAATTCTTATGTTGATTACTTAGCCACATATATGAAAGGGATAATTTAATGGTAGCATGATCAAAACAAATAAAAAAACTATGAAAAAGGTTCTAAAGTTATAGGAAAAGGAAAGAAACTATGTAAAATGATTACATGCAAATTTCGAATAAAAGAACTAAGGAATACTAGTGTTAGTACTAGCTATTATGCTTGGTTAATGGACTATGCAAATTTCATTAGATTCGAATGGAGGCGCATATAGCATTGTTAATATGGATTATTACGTGGAGTTATGGAAAGGGTTAACCTGTAAACTATCTTGAGTGGCGCACTATGCAATGGATATCGTCTCAGATCTCATGATGGTTTGTCATTGATTATGCATTGGCTATATGGCTTGATTATTGGTGAATGTTATGCTTATTGGGATGTCTCGTACTTCGAATTGAATGGGGCCAAGTGATGGAAGCGACGTGCATTTACTGCACGTCACTCCAAACCTTCCCTATCGCACGTCACCCTAGCATTGTTCCATTGTTGCATTTTTCGCTCTGTTGGTTGTGAAGCTCTGCATTTTTAGGTTTTTGGAAGGGAGAGATCGACCAACTCACCATTTCATTGTTTTTCCCATAGTTATGATTCTTTTCTCTCCATCCATGATGCATTCTCCGTTGTATGAACCAAATGTTGGCTCAATGATGCTTGGATTCTGTGTGTTCTTGAGATTTTCGACTGTGTGTAAATGTGGTGTTATGGTTCTTTATTATGAATGTAAAATGTTGGAAATTGCAAGCAAAGAAATGAGTATTATTAAGTTGTGCGTTGGTTGTTTGCTCGGTCAGTGTAGTTTTATGATGGGTATCTGTCAAATAATAATTAACAGTGGTGCAATATGGATCTGGGTTGATGATTGAGGGTTTTTGTTCTGTGTATCACTGTCGGTTAACTCGTTTCCCTCCCAGTTGTTGTGGTAATCCTGACCCAGTTGTGGAGCAATTGCCAACAATTGGTGTGTTCTTTTCTTCAAACCTCGAGTCGTGGTTGATGGCCCGTTCTTACTGTCTTTTCACTGAAGTGTCCCAAGATCCAGTCTTGGTTGGCCCCGAATATTAATACATGCCTGTGTGTTTAATGGATATCAAATGCGAAGGGTTCCACACACCATCCCTATCATTCCCGCTGTAATGATGTATGTGGGCTGACTGTCAATGGTTGTCAAAAGTTATTAATCTCTCGGGTGATTGGAAAGAGACATTGTCTCGCTGTGTTTGGATACCCACCACTATTAAGTTAACCCTCGTCTCTTCTCTACAAATGTTGGACGCACTTGTGTGCACTGGGTTATTTTAATCTTACCATCTTTGCTCTCCTCGGGTGTTAACTATTGGTTCTGTCAAGGGCTTGGAGTAATAAGTAAGGACTGTGTGGCTCATTGTTGTTCGTTTCAAAATTGTTTTTTGGCCTATGGTTGTAAATCGATGGTGAAATAGATATAAGTTTCAGAAGACCGTCAACTCTTTGTGTTTTTGTTTAAAAATATAAACATGGTCTTGTTGCCTCCCCGCATTTGTTTTTGACAAAGCCCGATTTAGACTCTGACTTGTCTTTTCCCTCCTCGGGACCTTCTGGGGTTGTCAAGTATTGGTTCAGTTAAATGGTTATGGAAGTCTTGAAAGACATGTGCTCTCTCGTTGAGTCTCTGTCTGGTCCTTCTATGATAAAAATGTAATAAGAATGAAACGAGCGGTTGCATATAGTCGATGACTATCTTCTTATTCGTATGGTTTCACTCACCGTGTTTAATCTAGCATGGTATTGATTGCATAAGAATACACCTGTGTGAATTTTACTGAGCCTGATTAGGGTTATGGAAAGGTAAAAAATGATGCCTGTGTGTCAATCGAGTTCTGTTCGCTCATATATGATTGGTTATATTGGAAATATCGCACAGACTATCAATTGTTTAAAAAATAAGTTATACCCACAAAGATCAAGCTCAGGGTTTATGTTGGGTTGACTGTTGTTGTTTCAAGATTTTGTCAATTGATTGATTGAAGTCATGCGTATGATCAGACATGCTTTTAAGTCTGTCCACATTTATGAAAAGAAACCTGTGTACATTTTAGTTAGGCCTGATTGTTGATTGGCAAAAAATGAATGTTGATTGTTTATCGTGGTGTATTATGGATTATCAGGGATAGATGTTGAGCATATTGTTGTGCATGTTTTGATTATTTAAAAAAAGAAGAAGAAGGGATTAGCATTTTAATAAACAATACTGTTGAATGGAAAAAGTTTTTATAAGTTATGATTGCACAGACTGTTATAAATTAAGGAATTATGGGAAATTTAATTATTGAAAAAAAAACAATTTTGTATACAATTGAGGAACAATGAATGTTGGTGCTTTTTGGATTGATTTTTGAACAAAGTTATGATTGCTGATTTATTTAATATATTTTATGAACAATATCCATCAAATTCCCTATCATTTTCTCACTTTTTTGCTCATTACGAATCCCCTCACAATCCCAGATTCATTTTGCACACCCTGTTCTTAAAGTTAAATTAAAAGTCTATATTAAAATGATTAATAATTAACACATAGATGGATCACAACTGATATGATTTGGTTATTGTTGCACAATCAATTGTTTAATGAATTGTTGAGAAGTAATCATGTTCTTACTCCCTTTCATTTTCTATCTTTTTTTGCTCAATACAACCCCCTCAGATATCCCATAACCCTTATTCACCCCCTGCTCATTGAAAATTATTGAATGAATTTTATGGATTGGATTGCATGGGTCTGATCTGATTGCTGAGCCAAAATTTGTTTCAGATTAAGGGATGTCATGTATGGTTTGTTTAAGAAGCTAGTTTCTAATAAACGCATCATACAGAATGAGCTTCTTCAGCAGAGGAATCCATGGCCGAAATAACATGGGCAGAGGGAATTGGAACAGAGGGCCTGAAAGACCAAGATTCTCGATACATTTTGATGCAGATCCTCAAGAGTTAAACCAGCTCTTCCAAGATGGATTTTTCAATTGGAATGGATAAGGGGTAGTCCAACCTAGACTAGAGAGGCCTCCCTTCCAACCCCAATATGTCCCTGGTATCCCTGTTCCCCCTCATGTTTCATTGCAACCTAAAGTTCCTGAGAATGACAGATTGCAGGAGATTGTTCACCCAACAATATCCCAACATCGTGGTTGGCCAAATTTGTCTCTAATTGATCCTCCTCCACTTGTTAACCTAAATGTCCATATTTCCCCTACACACTCATGTGTACAATCCTCCCACACAAGAAAAAGACTCAAAACCGAAGCCCACTACATGCATGACAAAGGAAAAGATGCCGTTGCCCCCTCCTCTCCCTCAAGTGATTCAACCAAATCCGTTTCATCTTGCATGCACTTGAAGGATGACTATGCTCATGTAATTAGTGAGATCAAGCCTCAAGGCTCCACACAGCCTAAGGCTAATTCAAGAAAGTCAAAATGAGATAACAGTAACAAAGGGAAAATTGCCTCCCAAAGTGGCAAATACGGTTTTTGAGTATATTTTATTATTTTGTTGTTGAGAATAGTGGTTTGCTGAAGTTTTTGGACAACATACTATTTTTGGATATTTTGGTTATTATATGTTTGGATATGATTTAAAATATCATTGATATTTAAGTTTCAAATTACGAGAATGATTATGGGAGCCACAAGGAGGGATGTGTTTGATTGATTGACTAGTTATGTTTATTTTTGTTAAGAAACTAAAGGGAGTCACAAGGGGTCCCACCTACTAGTTATTATTTATTAAAAGACCCTTATTATTATTATTATTATATTAATTCTTCCCCTAAACTAAAAGTTAGTTGAGTTTTAGTTAACTTAACTAAAAGAGGTAGTTGAACTACTTCAACTAATTTGGGATGCATAAAAGCAAAATGAGACTAAGGTTTGCTCTTGTGTTTTATTGAGATATTTCAGTTTTCATTCATTCTTCAATTTATTAAAAGCCTAATTCTCTTTTATGACAGCATGGTCCTATTGTAGACATCAAGATTGAAGGCTGAATTGCATTATTCAGACACTTGTTTTCAGAGGTGTTGATCTATCTTTGATAGTTTGTGTAGACATTTCTGTTTATGAATTAAATTTCATGACTGATAAAGGATATTGTGCAGAGTCAAGTGGGAAGCAATCCGTGGTAAGCTGATCCAAATTTTAAAGTTCAGTTTTTTACTTCCTTTCAGAGTCCTTTTGTATGGTTTTCATCGAGGATATCTACGTTTGACTTTGGTCCAAACTCCCTCAAGGATTTTTGTAAAGAGAATGATTCTTTTGATTTCTTGGAATGAAATAAGCGGTTGCTATTCTGTCTCATCTGTGTTAATATGTGACTTAGTATTTTTTCTTTTGTCTCCACATTTACTTTTGCATTTGTTATATTTATAAAATTATATAAACATGTTAAATTTTACAACAATCTTTTATTTAAAAAAATCATCATAAGCCCTTGTAACTAATACTTGTAGATTGGGAAACAATTTTTGAGGCTATAAACATAGGGTGATATTTCCGTCTATCTTGCCTTAGCCAAGCAAGATCTGAAAATGCTTGAGTAAGATCATTTCATATCTTTTCCTCAACACTCCTCTCATCTCTGCTATAATGACGACTGTTATGTGGTGTGGCCTCACTGTCAATTGTTTTCGAGAGTTATCGACCTCTTGGCTGTTGGAAAGAGACATGGTCTCTCTGTGTTTTCGAGTACCCTTAATTGTTAATTTAACCCTCATTCCTCTCTGCAAATTTTTTTTAGAAGCATCTGTGTGTGCCTGGGTTGTTTAGCTCGAATTGCCTTATCTTCCACTTGGGTTTTCTCTTATGGTCCTATCAAGATATTGGGGTTATAAGTTGAATGAATGTGGTGGTTTTAAAGAGCATGGCTCTCTCTTCTTTCAAGGTTATATTTGTGGCCTGTGGTTGTTTCTTGGTGGTAAATTCTTGAGAATATAAAGGTTATGATCTCTCTATGTTTTGTAAAGTTGAGCAAACTTTCATTACCTCTCTACATTTAAATTCTAAAGAGGCCGACTTGGAGTCTAACTTGCTTCTACCTTCCTCGGGCACCTTTTGGGGTTTGTCAAGTTTTGGGTTCTCAATTTAATGATTGTGGAAATTTTAAAGGCATAGGCTCCCTCGCTTCAAAAACCATCTCTTGGTCGAATATCAATGTGTCCTCTATGTGATGAATTCGTTTGAACAGAAAATAAAAGTAGGGTTACCTACCATCCGAGAGCTATCCTTCTAGTCGATTATGGTCTCTCTTACTGTGTTTAATACCAACATGATTGTGATTTCATTTAAAGATAAGAAGACACCCGTGTGAGTGATTATTTCACCAAGCACGATCATGATTATGTCAAAGTTTAATAGAGATACCCGTGTGTCAATATCGTTATGTTCTCTTCATACATATTATGGGAATCACTCACTACTACATATTGTAAAAATTACGACGTTTTATTTGCGGTGTTATGGACAAAATTGTCCATATTGTCGCAAAATAGAGGAAATTTAAAAATAAATAAATTCATGTTGCCCGATAACATCGGTCTTTCCATGTTGACGTCTCTCTTGCCACGTTAACGTCACTCTTGCCACATTAACGTCGCTCTTGCCACGTTTTCCACTGGAACGTCTCTCTTGCCACGTTTGTGAAGATGTATGTCGCAATTGCCACGTTAACGTCGGTCTTGCCACGTTAATGTCGCTCTTGCCACGTTTTCCACTAGAACGTCTCTCTTTCCACGTTTGTGAAGATGTATGTCGCAATTGCGACGTTTTGGAAACTAGGTTTTCCCCTCCAACAGTCACCTTAGTATGTTCACCAAGTCAAAATACCAACGGTCACTTAGGACTTTTTTATGTCGGAATTGCGACGTTACAAAATCTATAAATATGTTGCATTTGACGGATGTTGCGACAAGTTTTCTATAATAACGACGCTTCAAAAAGGGTTTGTGGGTCTTCTCGGTGAACAAAAAATAGATATTTGTTTCAGTATAAGTCTGTGGGGAAGAATGTCAGAAAAAATTAGAGTTGAATGGGTTCAGTGTCATTCAACATGCCATCTTCAAAATCTTACTTCTTGATCTTGTTTGCATCATAACTTTTCACCATAATATTGATAATTTCTCATTTAAATATTTCACAAAGCATGCTCTTCTCTAGTCTCTCCAATTCTTCCAATCATTTTTAAAAATATTTTGTTGTCTATATCCTCTATGTTACTTCTATTTACAAGGATAACACCTAGTTTTCTATCGACATTAT
>ML804367.1:268172-313309 GCA_009831015.1 Picea engelmannii
TTTTACAACATAAGAAATAATTTGGTGTATTGGCAAAGACCATTTCTTAAGGTGTTGGGCTTGGTGGTGGTCATGGGTTCAAATCCCATGGACCCCAAAACAATTTTTTGAAACATGCCACTTCAACTGATGACTGGGTGCCACGTGGCTGCCCATGACTGGGCCACATGGCATCTCCCCATTTGACGGATTAATGCCACTTGTCAGCTATTGACTGGTCCAGTTGCCTGCCACATGTCTACCTTGTCAGCGAACCTGCCCAATCACCATCAACCAGAGAGTGACACGTCATCTCCTGCACAGTCAACATGCTGATGTCATCATCATTGACTTTTTGACCAGTTGACCTTTGACTTTTTACCTGTTTGGGCTTCCAATCAGAACACGATAACTTTCGCATACAGAGCCCATTTGACAAAGTAAATATACTACCGGAATTGGGAAGACGAGATGGATGCAATGGCGTTGGTTTCGTCAGATTCTGAGCACTTTCATTTTTGAGCATTTTTCAAGCCCTGTCAGGCTTCTGGATCCGATTTCAGATCAAATATAGTCAAGGGATACACCACCATTTTTCCACCTATCTCTTAGGAAATGATAATGAATGCCAATGTGTTTAGATAAGCCATGAAAAACATGATTCTTAGAGAGTTTGATACAATGGTGATTGTCACAATACACAATCATCGACTCCTACTACATATCTCCAAGCTCAACTACCAATTTGCAAATCCACACTACTGTAGAACTTCTTGAACATGCTGCTACATACTTCACATCTATTGAACTGAGTGCAACTGATGCCCTCTTCTTTCTAAACTAGGATATCAACCTTGACCCCAAGCTAAAACAACATTTGAAAGTACTCTTTTGATAATTAGTTCCCCTATCCCAATTTGAATCACAAAATCCATGGTGCAATAGTTCGCCATTTTCTATATACCTACTTCCACAATGAATTGCTTCTCTTAGATACCCAAGCACATGCATTGTATCCACCCAATGTGTCTACCACAAAGCAACCATAAATTGACTTAGTGTGTTCACAACATATCAAATATCCAACTTGGAATTCACAAGATACATCAAGTATCTAATCAACTCCATGTACAATGAATGGTTAACCAAATTGACATCAACATCACAAGTGAGCTTCAAATTTTATATCATGGATGTGGCCAAGGGTTTGTAATCTTTCTTCCAGAATCTCTCAAAAATATCCAAAATGTACTTCCGTTGCCTAAGGAAGACATCTCCTTAACCCTACCAAACTTCCATGATCCTGATTGTTTTGAGAACGACATGAACACATAAATATAACAAAGATATAACAAGGAGATACAAAAATACATTGCAAGGAACATAGTAATACAATAAAACATTAAAACTCAGATTCTATTAATGGCTATCTGGAATACAAAAGAATTTAAAATGAAAAGCACACAAGCTAGCTAGAATGATGGTAGCTGATCTATGAAGAGAGAAGTGTCGACTACTCTCATTCACAAGAATTTTATTACAATTAGGCTTCAAAGGCCTTATTAACATAAATCATAAACGATAAAATTCTAACCCTAGAAGATGAAACACCAAAAGGTTTGTGGGACCTGATGGGGGTAGTTGATACATCAACTTCTCGAGGGTGAAACTTTTGCATACAATCTCCATTTGGGGCGCTTGATACCTCGTCAGAAAGGTCTATCCAAGGAGTAGACATTCTGAGTAGCCCCATACATCGCAAAAAAATGTATTGGGCACTGCCAAGTCAAAAAAACATCATTTAGGGTCTCAAAACAGTCTTAGAAGTTTGGGACCCGAAAAACTGCCAAGATGGAAACTGTAATTTGAGCTAGTGGAATAGGTGGGTGAACATCGATGTCCACATAGATCAGTCCTCCCCACTTAGGAATAAATGATCTCCATTGCATCAAGTTCCTCCATCAAATGGGGAAACTTTTTCTGAATCTGACTCTTGGTGAGACACTTGCCTTGATGAATAAATTACCCTTCTTTCATGACTCGATAGAGTTGGATGTTCAAGTGGAAGGTGCACTTCATCTTGGTGTCCATGATCTAATAAATTTTCACCTATTCAATGCAATCAAGATTTATTTCTGTAGGGGCCAAGTGCTTGATCGCATATGAAGTGTCCAAGAGAGGTGGAACATATGGTTGAAGAAGTTCCACATTAAATACTAGGTGCAAGCCAAGGAAAATAGGAATACTTAATTCAAAAGCATTCTCACCCACAACCTTGGTGATGGTGTAAGTCCTGTATCATAGTGGGCATATCTTCCGATGGGGTACCGTGAGGTTCTTTTTCTGCAAATTCAGCCATACCTTATCTTCCACCCGAAACTTGTGTGGTACCCAATGCAGATTGTGGTGCTGCTTGTGCTTGGCATTGGATTTCGATAAAATATCATGAAATTGTTATTGGATGTGCTATATTCACTCAACAAATTTGGCTGCGTAATCAACCTCGGTTAGAGCATGGGAGGACTCTTCCTATGCAACTATAATGGGAAGAGCTATGCCAATGGGGTCCAATGGTTGGAACCAAAAGCACACCTGAAAAGGGATGTGGCCAATAGAATTGTGGAGGGCTCTATTGTAGCTATGTTGAACATAAGGAAGGATTTCATCCCATGTGCATGGATGTTTGGAATTATACATACTTAGAATATTGACAATCATCTTGTTGACTACCTCTATTTGTCCATCAGTTTGTGGGTGGAAGGCAGTCAATTTGGTCAGCTTCGTTTCCATCATTGAAAATAGGTTGGACCAAAAAGTGCTTAGGAACCTACTGTTCCAAAATGTTCCTCCCAAGTTTTGATGAATATGAGGATGTCATCCAGATATACGACCACAAAAGAGTTTGTGAATGTCCGCAATATGTCATCCATAATATGGATGAATGTGGCCAGGGAATCAGTCAAGCTGAAATGCATAACCAACCACTTGAAGAGACCTTATTTAGAGTTGAAGGTTATCTTCCATACATTAGTTTGCTCAATCGACATTTGGTGGTAGCCTGACTTTAGATCAATCTTACTGAAAAAGTTGGCTCCCTTGAGCTAATCGAGAAGATCATCAATTTGGGGGATTGGGTTCCGGTTCTTCACTGTGATCTTGTTTAGGGATTTGTAATCAATAAAAAGTTGCCATGTCCCGTCCTTGTTCTATACTAGAACAATTGGGATTCCACAAGGTGAAGATATTTGTCTGATGTGGTCCTTCAGAATTAGCTCTTGGATCTGGCATTTGATTTCTTCATTCTCCATAATAGAATTCTTGTGCACAGGGTCATTAGGCATAGGAGCAATAGGTGTCGAATCAATTGAGTAATTTACTTGACAGTGCATAGGCACCCCAATAGGCGAGGAAAATATGTCTTTGTGCTCTTCTACTATCTTGTCAACCTGTTGCTGTGTAGAGAGACCTCGTGTAGAGGTTTTGGCGGTTGTAGTGACCTTTCGTTGACCTTCTGATCGAACCATAAATAGGAAAATTTTTCCGGTCTAAGAGACCAACTTTCTGCACTGCTTCATGGAGGTCAAAGAGTCCATAGTAGTTGTGACTACCTTAAGTTCCCTGTAGAGTTGATCTCCCAAAGTGATAATGACACTATGGGGCCTAGATTCATAAACAACATGACACTTCCACATATATGGTTTTCCTAAAAAAAATCATAAAATTCAAGGGGGGAAACATCACATAATACCTCATGTTTGAAGGGTTTGATGTCGTAGTGCAGGCGACATTGCTCGCCAATGCAGATGTCCCGTCCTTGGCTGAGCCAATCAATGGTGTATAGTTGAGGATGTAGCTTCCTTGTCAGGTTCAACCTCTTGTTGACCTATATGTAGATTAGGTTCTCCTGGATACCACTGCCAACAATGAAATGGAGTGGGGTCCCCTTCACCCACATTTGTGAGTGGAAGAGGCTCTCCCCTTCTTCAAGCTCCTCGAGTTCCTTTGGATATACTTTTGTGGTAGCAATGGTGACACTGGGTTCTGCGTCAGTGATCCATTTTTCATTTTATCATTATGAATCAAAGTTTGATTCAACATCAGACCCCGAGGCTTTCGTCTTAGCCAAAAATGACTGTTTGGAGTGACATTCATTAATATTGTGCCAAGGGATTTTTTGGAATTCACACCACTTTCCAGTGTCCTTCTTTGACTTCCCATTTCCCTTCTTTGCTAGTGGCTTGGATTGGTTGTCCTCAGATTGACCATCCTTCCTCTATCCTTTGCCTTGAGAGTTAGGGCCACCCTTACCATACTTCTACTGTTGGAAATTTGCAGACTCGAACTCCCGATTGTTCTACTACTTAAATTTCTGCTCCATTTTGATAGCATATTGATAAGTGACTCCCAATGATGAGATGTCTAGAAACTCCATTTCAGTTTGGATGTACTTCTGTAGATCCCCATGACATTTTAGAACTAGATGCAGCTTGGATTCTTTGATACCCATCTTGGTGCATAAGGTATGGAATGTATTTTTGAACTCTGGCACTATTTGGCCCCTCCCTTAATGCAGTGTGGTCCATCTCCTATACTGGTAGTCATAGTTTCCAACAGAGTAATATTATTCCTTGAGGGCATTAATAAAATCCGCCCAAGTGGGTCTTGGACCAAAAATTGCAGACTCATCCTCATCATGTTGCTCATAGTAAGTCTCCCACCAATCACTGAAATGGGGAAGGTCCTTAAGGAGCACAAAGGTGATTTTTTCACCGTTGGAAATTTTTTTGACAGAGAAACAACCCTCCAATAGACTTAACCATTTTTCAAAAGTGTCGGCATCTATTTAGCCTTCAAATTATGGAATATCAAAGTTAAATTGTACATTAAAAGGCATTGCACCTCCGAAGTGACTACTAGATGAAGGTGCCTTTGTTGCTATCGGTAGTCATCGAAGGATCTAGGTGAAATTATCCATCATCTCATTCCTCTATCACGCAAGGGTTTCCTTAAGCAACAATTTGATAGGATCTCTTGCTCTGTCGTCCTTCTTTTCTTCCGCCATGGGAGGTTGCTTGGGTGGGAGCAAGTGGTTGTCCTCAAGAGAAAAAATCTCGAGACCTAACTCTCTCTACCCTGACCTCATTGGGGACATGTGCTAAGAACGACATGGAGCAGACCACTTTGATGCCACTGATCCAGATTATTTCGAGAATGACACGAAGGAAGAAATATAACATAGATATAACGATAAGATACACAAATATATTGCAAGGAAAAGATTAATACAGTAAAATAGTAAAACTTAAATTCTATTAATGATTATCTGGAATACAAAAGACTGTAAAATGCAAGGCATACAAGATAGCTAGAATGGTGGTAGCTTATCTCTGAAGAGAGATGTGTCGGCTACGCTCATTCGCATGAAGATGATTACAATGAGGTTCCAAAGGAATTTTTAACATAAAGCATAAATGGGAAAACCCTAACCTTGGAAGATGAAATTCCAAAAGGTTTTTGGGCCCCGATGGAGGTAGATGATCACTAGAAGGAAAAGACCCTATAGCGAAGGCTTTTAGTGTTAAAAAATTCACAAAAATTGTAAAAAAAAACCTCGTGAAAACATTTGTTTTTGGTAGCAGATGGTTTTGCGGAGATTATAATGAAACTTCATTATAACTGAAATTTTTTTGGCGGGCGGAGGTTGTAGCAGATGTTTTTCCATGCGGTGCGCTTCACAGGCCATACACATCGGTGCGCTTAAAACAATAACACATCGGTGCCTACATTGCACAATAGGCATCGAGCTAGTCCTAAAATATTGGAGCCTCGGTGTGTTTATACAAATTACAACCTGATGCTTTAATAACAACAACACACCAGTCGAATATATGATATCGAGCGCTGATGCGTTCTTGAACTTAAATCCTCAATGCTCACATGTCAACCAAAGCACCGAGGTTGTCCAATAAATATGGGGCACTGTTGGTGCAATTATATGCATAATATATTACCAAACATAAATTATCGACCGAGATTCGTAATCAACAGAGTTGTTACACTATATGTGTTGACAACAGGTGGTTTATCTATGTTTGATGAGTATAGCATAAAGGAAAAAAATTCAATAACAAAATACTCTGTTTCACACCTTTCGAATAACACTTCACACATACAATTCAAGAATCCAGAAAGAAAAATTGATCAACAAATGTATAACTCAGAATTCTTGTTCAGGGGATAGATCTTGCTCATTGTTGGCTCATGAAAGATAGAGATGGGCTATGATTCCATCTCGTGTAACAACCACACAATCACTCATTAATATTCTAGAAACTTAACTGAGCTAAAAGAACTACTAGGCATAGTATAAACATTCCATTGTAAGCGCATCTATGTGAGAGATGGAGGTCTTGATTTCATTTCCTACAACAAATCAATTCAATAATAACTTGCAAGCAATCCCTATCTAATTTTTCACACTTCTTCAAATCAATGACATTCCGAAAATAAATCAATTCAACTTGAAAATTATGAAAATATATTTCATTCCTACACAGGAAACAAAGGTTTTAATGAGATGATCCATTTGTTGGCTCATGTAATGCGAATGATGGACTCTCAAACTATTCCTATACTTCCACACTTTGTAATCAATTCTAATAGTTAAATTAGAAATGAAATCAAAACAACAAGTACATGAAATAAAAATCTATAGTAATAATTTACAATGAGCTTACCAAGCTGGATTGGTGGGTCCTTGCCGATGCCAACATGGAAGCTTTTAGATTAGAAGATGATAAATTCTAAAAGACACACAAGATCATTGAATTCAAACTTCCATTAATCTTCAACAAGTAAATTTACAAAAAGAGTCTATTTAGAAATCCAATATGTAGCATAACAATTCTTCTCTTTGGCTTAGAGCCATAACTCAATTTATATACTTTTTACATTACAAATTTGTCTCTAGACAATCCAATCCATGAAAAATCAAATCAAAACCATTTTCCATCAATGGAGGTCGAGTACAACCATTAGCTAATCAAGGAAATGCATTTTCCACAAATCTGGGCATGGTCCTAGAATTTCTGGAAAATTGGCAATGATTTTAGGTTGAATCGTTCCCCTTGAGAGGTAGGTCCACAAGTGTGAGATTTGGAAATTATGCCACATGATTCTGCATGAAAACGCCTCTCTGGACAAAACCCATGTTCCCAAATTGTGACATTTATTTTTATATGCCCGAAAATCGAGGTGAAAATCTAGTACCCGAATGTTGGTACCATAATCCTATAGGCAGGGTTTTAGTAACAAAATAGCACCGTCATAATATGGGTACCGGACCAACACGATGGTAGTACCGGATGGATCTAGTACCAAAAGAGGCACAATCTGGTACTGGATGAAGCTGGTATCGAAAGAGGTGGAGAGCTGGTACCAGAAGAGGCGGAGAGCTGGTACCAGATGAAGCGCATAGCTGGTACCAGATGAAGCGCATAGATGGTACCAGATGAAGCGGAGAGCTGGTATCGAATGAAACACAGAGCTGGTATCAGACGAGGCTGGTACCAGAAGAGGCAGAGAGTTGGTACTGGAAGAAATGATGCCTAGTCATGAAGCTCCTTAATAATAATCAAAGTAATTAGAAAGCATTTAAACATTAATTATTCAATTCTAACCATTGATAAATCACATAAATCATGACTAAATGAATATTACCTCATGTACATGTAAAATTAGCTAAAGGATGTAACAATGATGATAAGAGGTAAAGGGTTCATGCATTTATGGCAAAATTAGTCAAGATATGGGACAAGATAAGAGAATTGGAGGTGACAAAAATGAGGCTCAACAGGCAACGATGCTCTTATAAACATAAACACACCGATGCCTTAATATGAATAAAGCACCAGGAAAATCAATGATAACATGAACCAGTGCGTTCAGAAACAAACAAGACCGATGCATGATGTCAAGAAGGCTCTGATGCGGACTAGCGAAAAAGAAGCATCAATGCGCTTAATATAAATTGAATGCATCGATAAGCCATATTATTATTATATTTTTTGGTTAAAATATTATTAATATCTATGCTTTTTCAATTTATGTGAGCACCGATGCCTATTATGTTACAACACCGGTGAGTGTTATAATTAAAGGCACCGATGCTTTTTATCATTGAGCACACCGATTGTTATTTTCTATTTTCAGAAGCATCGGCCTGTGACAATGCACAATTATTGTTATTTTTTAATTCTATTGTTTATCAAAAAATTGACATATATCTTATAATAATATTCATATAAATTAAATTTTGATTACTGCATTTGGATATGATGTTTGGATTATCTTGTTATACCATCAATGTTCGTATCTCTTCATTATAATATTTAATCATCCATATATTTATTCAACGATGTAACATTTCACAGGAACATTGGACAACACAAAAGAATAAAACAAAACATATTTTATTATATATGAATAAGAGACTCTTTTTTCATACAAAATTGGACCCTTATTGGTAACCCATTGTCTTTCAATTGGGACAGTACTATGTCCATTACATTAAACAAAATGTATGATTTTCACAAACAATTATTTCAAAAAATACAACAACTTGCATTGATATCCAAATATATTGATCATCATTTTCGCTGGAATTGTTGTCAAACATGCTCGAGCTACTTCCATGACTTGGATTATTTGGTTGAATGTTTTGTTGATTGGCTCGATTGTTTTCCTCTTCTTAAAATGATTCCATCTACAAAAATAAAAAGAAAGTGTAATGAGTGTATCTACATTGGTGAGAATGATGAAAATTGTAATAAATAATATACATGAATGTAAATTGAAAAGCTACATACCATAGCAAGAATCGAGTCTTGAATGATACACATTTTTTGAAAACCAAATCTCATGCCTTTTGTCAACAACTCTTCCGTTGACACATTTCCATACTTTGTTTCCTGGAGTTTTAATATACCCCATAATAAATTATAGATTTAATATAAAATAATTTTTTTGTTCCATTAATTATAAAATGAGAGAACTAAAACAACATAGATACTTACAAATAAAACAATTAATTTTTGATATGCCAACAGATACTCACAACCCTTATGTAGCCCAATGTCAATCAATTCTTGCGGTGACTCTTCTTTGTATGTTAGCACCTGTTTGAAGACATTCAAGGATGGCTGTTGTAAAACAACTTAAAATATACAAAAATGAAATCTTAAGTTAATGTTATAAGGAAATAAAAATTACTCACAAATTTTGCTATCAACCCTTTTCTTCCTTGTCGTCCTGTTTTATGTGTTGAATGAGTTCCATTTTGTTTTCTTTTCTACAAGAAAATACTTGAAAATTAATAATTAATGCTAAATTATTTATTTATATGTACCTAATAGAAAAATTCAATGATTTCATACATTTGAAGCAGATTGTTGTTGAAATGGTTCTTCCCACGATGCAATTATGTCCATTTCTTTTACCATCTCCTTGTACACTTTTTATAAATGGTTCTTCCCACGATGCAATTAAATATATTTTATAAATAAATCACAAAATTTTCTCAAAAAAAAAAATACCGGTGCGCTGTATTAATATTAAATCACCAGTGCGTTACATGTTATCAATCACACCGCTATAAAAAAATATTTAAAAGAACAATAAATTATAGCAATGCACAATATATAGTTTACAACACCGATGCGTTTAATGTTAAAAATGCATCGACAAAATACATTTTAAAAAACATTAAATTACAACGGTGCAATAAGTATCGTTAACAACACCGCTCCAATTGAAAAAATGAAAATAAAAAATACCATAAACAAATAAATTTACACATCCATGTACAATTGTTTTTAATTATTTGCGACATAGTCGGTGCGTTTGTATCTGTAAGCACACCGATGCATTATATTACATAAGACACACCGATTTCGTGAAACTGTTTTTAAAAAAAAAGTGACAGGGCTGAGAGGGTTTGGATCTTATGCATCACATTTTAAACACATTTTATATGGAAACATAAACCCATTAAATCTAAAAACCTAAAATGAAAATCTATAATTGTGAAGTGATAGAGAGAGTTAAACCCTAAGTTGAAGTTTTGCAGTTACACAATCAAGAAGAAGTAAGGGTTTAAGGTAACTATGATATATATATATATATATATATTTTTTTTTTTCTGAATCACAAAACCCTTCGATTTCTGATTTTCCGAATAATTTTGTTGCTCCAAAAGGGTTTTCAATGAATTACCATACCCTTCCAATTTCAACCTTATGAATAACTCTTCTTTCAAAAGTATTGATCTGATACTTCACAGTGCTCCCTTGTATGTCTCTTTTGCAAATATGTACCCTATAAATTTTGGAAAAATAATAAAATATTGAATAGCTTAATACCCATGAAAGAATGTATGAAAATTGTTTTAAATGAAGCACCATAGTTACCTTCAAATTCTTATCTTCTGAATAAATCCTGTTGTTCTAAAGTGTTCTGTTGCTCCACAGTGCTCTTCGGTATGGCTCTCTTGCAAATCTTTCCACTGTAAATTTTGGTAAAATAATGAAATAGTGAATAGGTTTTTACTATTTAAATGACTTCATGAAATTAGATTTTAAATTCCCACTCATTTTTCAATTGTAAAAAAACAAAGCCGCGCTTTTTTTTTTTATAATTTTTTTCGAAACTTTGGTTCATTTATTACTTTAACTCATTGATGTTGATATGTATACAACGCACCAGTGTGTTATAAAGTTTTGGAGCACCGATATTGGACAATTATTTATTATTATTATTTGAATTCATGGGACCTGTGCGATGCATATATAAATGCTTGATGCTTTACAATGTTATGGACGCACTAGTGCATGTTTGTTACAACAACACACCGTTATGTTTTCAAAGTTATTTGAATTTTTATTTGCACAAAAAATAATATATTCATCTTAAATTATTTTTCATGATGCATCCACATGACTTGCAATACATCATAGTATACAGTTTGCGCTTAAAGTCACCTTATTCTTAAAAATAATTTACTATTGATTTTGCTCAAATGTAGGGAGAAAATCTTATAATATCAAATGGCCAGTTCTTTAAATTCCAACCCATTCCATATTTCTCAAAGTACATCGCGGAGTTCTCCCTTTCCATCTCGAGTAAGTTCAGATTTTATTTATATTTCGATTATCTAATTGAATTTGTTTTTGTTGTCCATGTCAATCTAAATAAAAATGTATCCAAATTTGCATGATCCTGATTTAGAATCAAGTTTAGATGCATATAATATTCCGGTACCAATTCAAAAATGTTGGAAGCTCTTATCAAGAGAAACATACCACAAACAATTGGTAGATGAAAATGGACAACCACTTTATGCTGGAAATAGTAACATGCCATATTCCAGCCACAATCTTGGGTCAACGATGGTAGTAATTGTTTTGTATAATGTGATTTGAACGAAGCAATTGAATTGTTCTTACTAATATCATCGATGTACTAATATTCAATATTTTTGAAATTAGGATTCTAGTGATGATGAACGACCTACATATCATATTCCATTGCACCCCACTACAATGTCAAATCTAGAGAAGGTTGCAAAAAGAGCACAACTCAGAGAGGAAGCATATCAAGAATGGTTGAATCAACCACCTATTCAATTCCCACTACATCTAGATTCACCAATTAGGAATGAGTACAACAATAGTAGTTCTTCACAAGTTGGCAATGGAGTCAATGAAATAGAGGTTGGTATGGATGATTATTTATGGGATACAACTGCCATGGAGAGAATGTTGTTATATGCATTCCAAAATGATGAGCGAGGGGATGTTTCTCATATCACTGATACCTTATTCAAAATTATGAAATCTGCTTCCACCACCCCTCTCTTTAGACCTATCCGGTCAAAGTCTACCCAACTGGGGACAACAATGTTACTGTACAACTTGAAATAAAATTTTGGCATGTCAAATGCATGTTTCTCGACAATGTTGAGGTAACTAATCATCATTAAGTCCCTTATAATTAGAGAAATATTGTCACACAATCAACATTAAAAACAATCAATTTTATGAACGTTAAATAACATTCTACATTTCTATTTCCCACTAACTGCAGGTTATTCAAAGATAAGGTTCTTCCGAGTGATAAAGTATTTCCTGGTAGTTGCGAAGAGGCAAATAAAATGTTGAAAATATTGGGTGTTGAGTACATATCATATCATGCATGTACGAATTATTGTATTGTATACAGAGGAGAATATGCAGATAAAGAGATATGTCTGAAATGTGGGCATGATAGATATCATAAATCAAATAAAAAGGGTAAATCACATAGTCCCCCTCATAATATATTGAGGCACATGCCTATAATCCCAAGTATTCAAAGGCTCTTTCATTGCAAAGAATTAGATATGTTGCAGGGATGACATACCTCGCACAGAAGTGAGTCGGGAGTTATGAGAATCCCAATATATTCAATAACCATGAAGCATATAGAGGATACATGGCCTAAAAAATTCAAAGATGAAGTACAAAGTTTGCAACTCAACATAGCCATGGATGGCGCCAACCCATATTCCATCCAAAACACCAACTATTCTGTTTGGCCTGCAGTAGTGATCAATAACAATACCCCTCTATGGTTTTCCATGAAGAATGAACATCTTATGTTGGCTCTTATAGTCCCTGGTAGAAGACAAGTGAAAAATACAGATGTCTACCTACAACCATTGGTAGATGAATTGAAGGAATTATGGGAAGGTATACATGTATATGATGTATCAAGACCCATTGCAACAATGAGGAATTTTAAGTTGTATGGTATATGTTCTTACACCACACATGATTATCTAGGATTAGGAGTTTTCTATGGTAAATGACATGTTTATTTATTTGTTTATACACGTGACAATATTTTTTGGCATATTTAATTTGTTGCGACTGTTCTGGACTTCGACACTAACATGCTCTACTGTATACATTAATAATTTCATAGGTATTGTAACAAAAGGATATCATGGATGTAAATTTTTTGGACCTTCTTTGAAGGCTAGGTGGTCCAACCACCTACGAAATCTAGTGTACGACTCATCCAAGGTATTCCTCCCAGAAAAACACCCTTTTAGAAAAGAAACATCCACTTTCAATGGTAAACCAGAGAGAGCCTGAAGGCTTGCAATAATGACACCGACATAATGGCTTAAAACATATGAGAGAGAGAAGGAGAAGGAGATTTGAAAAATATTTGATTCAAATGGGGAACCTATGTTCAATGATCCAAAAGTGTTCGACATCTATGTTGAGAAATTGCACATTGGGATGAAAAATAAATCTATCTTTTATGAGCTCCCATATTGGGAGCATCTTAAGATTGCCCACTTACTAGCTCCCATGCATATATTTAAAAATGTTTCATCTTCTTTATGGGGGCACATATCATCAAAATAAAGTGACACATTGGCTGTTACGAGAGATCTTATTTCTTCAAAAAGTAAAAAGAAACATTGGCCAATAAAAGAAAGTAGAGGAGAGGTTGGTCCCTCTTGGTATTTCAAAGAAGGTGATGTCCCATGGATATTGAAGAAAGTTGATCTTTCTTTGGCAAAGGAAGTTATATTGGGTGTGAAGGTGCCTTATTTATATGGGTCTTCACTACTGTGGACCTTCACTATGGAAGATCATTTGTTGGGGTTAAAATCACATGACCATTTGAACCTTCTAAGAGTACGTATGTCAAAAACATGATTTTATTATTTGTTTTATAAATTCATGCTATGGGATAAAACATAATTAATTTTGTATGTGTTTACTTTGTAGTGTCATTATCTTCTGCTGGTGCATGGGTGTGTGAACCATGACTTCCCATAGGACCTATGACGTGCCATATCTAAATTATCTGCATTTGTACGTTGGATCACGTCAAAGGAGATTCATATGGATATCATTCAATGATAGCATCAAGAGACAACTGAGATTGTTTTTAAGTTTGAGAAGGAACTGCCAGTGAGTTTCATGGACTTGCAAGTTCATCCTCTAATTCACCTAGTAGATGAGGTTGAATTAGTTGGAGTGGTCTCCTATCATTGGATGTTCTTCTTAGAGAGGTACATGAAGAAATTGAAAGGATTTTTTCGACAAAGGGAAAAATCGGAGGGGTCTATGGAAGAGGGGTACATATCATATTAGTCTTTCTATTATGCTACTGAGTACAACAAGCATATCAAAAACACAATAGGTGCACTGATTTGGGATGATGAAAGGGATGAAGACAAAAGATAAGGGGAGCTTCTGCAAAAAAACGGAAAAAGGTGCTTGATAAAGAGTAAGTGACTGATCATTTGTCAAACTTCTACACATTAACTATGTTGAACACAGTGGTACGTTATTGTCATTGATGTCTGTTATCCCCTATTTCTAGGGATAACTAGGAGATCATGTCTCGAGGCCCACAGGTCCTAGACATGGAGTACCGAGAGAAATATTTACCTAAGCATGGCCTTGGAGGGCCCATCCTTTTCTTCTTTCATCAGATTCGTCTTGTCAGCAGCAACAACATCCATCACCTTCGACTTGGTCTTGTATCGGAGAAGGCTCTTGCTCCATGAGGTAATTGGTCCAGGTATCATGGTATGTGTCACTTTTGATCATTATAACCTTTGGATATATGCATATGACTCATTTTATCTCTGATGACTGCTTGGATCTTACATTAACCCACTTGACCATGATTAGGGAGATTGACAGGGTGTCCTAGCAAGCTTGTACCCATGGGTTTTGGTTTTCCACCGGGGGGGTTTCTGAAGAGCCATCGTCTGCTCCCATCATCCTACCACTTTTCCATCTTATCTCCTGCTCATTTATCCCATTCCCCTTTTCCGGGCATTAGGATGATCTATTTGTGGGGTTGCACCTTATCTCATGGGAAGAAGGGGCTAAAGGCCCAAAAGGTAAAAGTAGCTGGTAAAAGATAAAAGCCTAGAAATAAAACCTCGAGATGCTTCACCCAGGGATCCCTGAGAAGGCAATACAAATCCTCTCAGCAAGAAACAAGAGGGACCCGAAAAAAAATAACAAACAAGACCTAGTCAAGAGGATAGGGGGTCTCATCATGAGCTAGCCTATTATGTTCATGGGTACCTAACAGCATGACATTACCACCATCTGGTTACCACTCCAGGGCAGTGACCTTTGGTTTCATGGCCAAGGGAAAGGGGGTCTCATCACGAGCCAACCTTATCATCTCTGTGAAAGTGCTTGTGGGTAACACTGTCAGCTCTGGTCACCATGCCAAGGCAGTGTCCTCTGGTTAGTCCTTGAAATAAAAAGAAAAAGAAAATAAAGAAAAGAAAAGAATAAAGGCAAGAAAGGGCTTGGAAAAAATTGCATCCATGATGGGTACAACTCACCTTCTACAAAGGCACCCACATATAATATCATGCATCCCTGGCTCTCACTCTACCCATATGTCTGGAAATCCCTTAGCCACATCACCTCATTTTACATGGCTTGGATGAAACACCTTGGAAACGTTCCTTTCCTTATGGATACTAGCCCAATAGGGTGTCTTGTCCTTTTCTTCAATCTTGTATTGTAGGTCTTTGTAATGTCTTTGAGCTATTGGATGATATATCAGGGTTTTTATGCATATGTTTGATAATATAAATGATGAAATGTGATTAACATTTCTATGATCCCTGTGACTAATGAGCCCATGGAGGGAGAAGTTTTTGATGTGCAGGACCATGCTCGACGGACAGGTACCATTTGGACTGGTACACATGGGAGATGATTAGTTCGGACCTCCATGGGGTTGAAGAGCCCTTCAGATGGTTGCTGAGACCCCGTTAGAGGGGCAGAGATAGGACAGTGTTTGATTGAGCTTTTGCACCAGAGAAGAAGAAGGAAGTTTCACTAGAGGCACTTTGGTAGAGCCCAGCCTAGGGGGAATGACCCCTTTTCAGTGGAACGTTGGCCTTGGAAGGCTCAAAGCGCCCCCATTCTTACCATGACATCATGGTCATTCTTGGAGGTAGACTGGGTAGCAGTGGCACATGTGGCATGTTGGAGAGGTCCCTGGGGGGCTAACGTTTTGCTCGTGGATGTCTCATCTGCTCTAAAAGGGGCTAGCACCTCCCTTGAAGGGGATTTTACCCTCATTACAACTCAGTTAGGGTTTTAATTTGACATTTTAATGTAAAAACAATATGATTATGGTTTAAAGGCTTGTCAGCTAATTTTTATGACCTAAATTTAATTAAAGGTCATTGATACAGTATATATTGATGAGTTTTATCCTCATTTTGACAATAACTCATGACTCACTCTCCTAGTGAGGTCTGATTTTTGCACCCTATTAGGGTTATTAGATAATTTGAGGAAGGCACACTTGTTTGGAGAGGATATTTTTGGCAATTTATGGTGTTTTTATTGAAGGAAGGTTTACAACTAGGGTTTGCATGATATTTTCTTGATGATTTTTAAGTATTTTTCTGCAAAACTTCTTGATTGAATGGTTGCAGTTTAATTTCTTGCATCTATTTATAAATATTGCTAAATCAAAACCCTAGGGGACAAACACACAAGTAGGTCGTTGTCTCATGTCCCCTGATAAAAAACCTTTTAGCCATTGAAGAAGAAGAAGAGAGCCTAGCCATTGCTACATTCTTTCTTTCTTCTTCCCTTGAGCTAGCCGTACCTTTAAACTTCAAGAGGAAGAGGACGACCTAGCCTAGGTTATCTACACCTAGGGCCATTTTTCTTTTAGGGTTTGATGAAAGAGCCTTGCCTTTGCAACACTCTCCCTCTTTAAACTCTCTTGTCTTGATTTTAATTGTCTTTGAGCTAGCTGTTTGCCGGGAAGGAGGAGAGAGCACGAGGCCTTGCTTAAGAAACACCGGAGTGAGTCTCTCTCCCCTAGGGTTATGTCTTTAAGGCCCTGCTGTTGCAGCACCTTGAAACCTTTCCCTCTTGTCCTTTGAATCTCATCCCCTTCAACTTGTGCGTCATTCACCTTTTTGACTCCATAACCCTTAGGCACTGATCTTTAGCCTCCAACGTTGAAGTGAAAGTGATTGAAAGAACTCTCAAAACCTCTTATAAATTGAAACCCTAACTAACTACTAACCCTAAAAAGCTGACGTCACCCTTGGTTATTTCATCTTGATGCAAAAAATTTCATTTATTAAGCAATTGGATGGTGGTTTAATGCATTTATTGTAAGGGATTGATTGGATACACTGTTTGCTATACCATCTTGATATTTATTGATGAATTGATATTGTTCCATTGCCATATTAATAAACATTGATCTCGTCAATATCTATTGTCATAATTTCTAATATATTGATATCCGATAGTTATATGAAGTACTAACCCATTGAATCACATCCTGCATGTATTGTTTTGCTGTTGCTTTGTTCTGGGCAGGTGTTCTCATTTGGGCCTACACTTCATTATTGGCTATTTAGCCAGACTATCTTCTCTTGGTGGTAACCTGTGAAGAGAGAATTTTACTTTGACCTTTATACCTTAGCCTCTTCGAAACCCCAGGTTATCGAGGACGTCTCCCCTGGGCCTAACCTCCCTAAAGAGAAAGAACCTCCCCATTGTGGTGACATTGGGTGGGGTAGGTTCCTGTTACGCTAGTTTGGCCTCTATCTTCTAGCCTTTTGACCTGGCTACAAACTGTGTGATAAAAATGTCAACAGGGTGCATAAGAATCCAGTATAAACCCAAAGCTAAGAAGGAATAACATTAATCGAAGCTTAGAAGAGATGACACATTTGAAATAACACAAGAGACAAAGTTCTGCGAGTGAAGAAATATTTTTGTAAAGGATACAATTATAGGAGCCGTTCATTATTAGTTCGGGACAATCCATGATCGTTATATCCAGGTGAAGTCAGAGGTTGGGAAGGATTAAATCTCAACTATCAGATCTTAAGCAGAAGCTTTAGATGGCTTCCAAGCAATTGGATCAAGATTCGATCTAGAATGGAAATTTTGAACCGTTAGATCACTGTAAAGGAAAGAAGGTGGTTAACTCTGACGCTGACCACTCCAATGAAAAAGAGTCTAAAATAGGTAAGTTTACCCAAAGGTCAAAGCCCCGAAGTCATGAACTCCTGTTGACCCTCAGATTAGTAGAAGAATAATAAATCTCGTCAATCGTTGATATGGAGTGAAATTATTCAGAGCGTGCTAAGGGAGAAGGTGGTTAACTCTGACCTTGATCTACTACGATGATAAGCAGCTTATATAAACCAAGAAATCCTGCACCCCTTAGTTCCAAAATAAACAAAGGCCATAGGATCAAGACAGTTGAAAATCTACGGTGGTAGATCTATTTGGCACTTCGAAAATAATCGAAGGATGGTATAAAAGTTCCAAAACTCTCGAAGCCATGAGGTACGGAAACCACAAAGTAAGACATGTGGTAGAAGACAAATATGACACGTGGCCCTAACGACTAGTGATAATGGTCAAGGTATAGTTGGCACATTAGGTATACGAAAGTCACGAACCAAGGTGACACGTGGAAAACACTCATCGAGTGCCACATAAATAGTGACGTCAACAAACTACGTCACTCCGAGACTACATCTTTCGGGGATATCCAAATTCTCTTACCAACAAAACTACCCAAAGCGCTGAAGGTCGAAGTCACGAATAACCGAATACCTGGAGAGTGGGAGCTCCTTTGTGCCTAATTATACGATCCTAGTTCCTGGACATGTGAAGGTTATCAAGCAGGGAGTGCTGATACACTCTTCGACAAAATTTACTACATAAGAATTGGAAGATTGCAAAGGCCTGGGTTCTGAAACACCGAAGTCTCGAAGTAAATAAGAACCATCCATCTCAAACATGCAAATAAAACACGATCGTCAATCTTGATAAGTGATTAAGCACTCTTTTGGATGAACGCTTAGTCACCACCTATGGTCATACGGAATAGAGGTCCTGAAAGTGATTCTGTGCGAATTTTAACATACAAAGGAATAATTTTTCCTCTGTCAGGAAGAAACTTTGAACCAGACAGGATTATGATTCTGTCCTGATTGATATTAAGTGATCAAATACATCCAATGCATTGGAAAGCTAATAAAAAAGATCAAATATGATCTATTGGAGAACTGGGGACGCAACATAAGCTTAAGAATGAAATAAAGAGGCATGAAATCAAAGAAATCGATCCATACTTGTGATCGATTTATGAAAATCCCTCTTACTAAATTGAAAATTTTTCACGTTAATGTGTGAATAATAATAGAGGAATATATTAATTCTAAATTAAAAGACAAATGTTATTACTGTTAATTTAAATGAAGAGGTGCAATGGTCTAAACAAAGGGACACAATGCTTCAACTCTCACACCCATTGGAATACTATATAAGCAAGAAAGAACGACGAAGAAGAAGTGTTTCTATAGTCTATATCAAAAGACCAAAAGCAGAAGAAGAGTCCAAAGAAGAAGAACTGATGATACTTATGTAGTGAGGGTGGAAGGGAGGAGCAAGGAAGGATTCATATCCTTTACTAAGTAAAGTGTGAAGGTAAGGGAGTTGGTGCTTCCTAGGGTTGGTGCCCTAAAGACAAGGGAGTTGGTGCTTCCTAGGGTTGGTGCCCTAAAACAAGGGAGTTGGTGCTTCCTAGGGTTGGTGCCTTGAAGAAGGGGATTTGTGTCTCCAAGAGTTGGTGGTGTAAAAAGGATTGGTGTCCTTCACTATCTCAGATTATTATTTATAAAACTTGTAATCCCTGTTAATTATATTTATATAATTTTTTTTAAATACAAGTCCATTGTTGATCTATTGTGGTGATTAATAAAATAAAAAATTAACTGCTAATTGTTTAAAATGGTAATATTGATTCACCCCCCCCCTCTCAGTATTTACAAAAATTGGTATCACAGCTAGTGCCTTCATCACAGTCTAATAACTGGAAGGTAGATCCTTAAAGAAATGGATCAAAAAGAGGGGATGTCTTCCAACAAAGCACCATTGTTTAACAAAGGTAGTTATGCTCTCTAGAAAATAAGAATGAAAAGCTACTTGTTGGCTCTTGGTTTTGATGTTTGGAAATCTATTGTAGATGGTTACATTGCACCAGCTACTCCACCCACAGATGCTGCAGGAAAAAAAATTTGCAATGACAACTCAAGAGCAGTTAATTCCATTCTAGGAGGATTGACAAATTCTATATGCGTGAAGGTAATGCATTGTAAGTCAACTAAGGAAATATGGGACAAATTGGAGGTTGTATATGAAGGAGATAACAAAGTCAAAGAAGCCAAAATACAAACCTATAGAGCTCAGTTTGAAAATTTGAAGATGAAAGAATAATAGAACATTGCTGAATAATTTCATAGGGTAGATGAGGTAGTTAACTCAATCCGAACAATAGGATAAGTACTTACCGATAGACCTATTGTAAAAAATATTTTAAGGTCATTACCTATGAGATATGATGCCAAGATTTCCACAATTGAATATAGACCAGAACTTGACAAACTTACGGTAGATCAACTTCATGGAATTTTTACAGCATATGAGATGAGAATAGGGAACGAAAAACCATCAAAAGGAGAAACAATCTTTAAGGAATCTAAAGAAAAGAAAAAATAGGAACACATGTCTAATTCAAATCAGTCAGACATATTAGATGCAGAAGAAGCCAACTTTATAAAGAAACTCTATAAAGGATTTGGAAGATATAAAGGAAATTTACCCTTCAAATGTTTCAATTGTGGCAGAATCAAACACTTTGCTAACAAATTTCCCTATCCAAAGTAGGAGGATAATGATGATGAGGAAGCTCACAACCAGAAAAACCAATACAAGAAGAAATTTTACAAGAAAAATAAAAACTTCTACTCCAAATAAGACATCAACTCTTTAGACATAAGTGAAGATGAAGATTCAAAGCTTCTATTTATGGGAATAAACACTCAAAATAATAATACAGAGAATGAAAAAAACTTTGAAAATGAAGGTGAAGTAGATCTTGAAGCTGAACTGATTAGTTCTCTAGAGGAACTAAGAAAGTATAAAAAGAAGAACAAACTACTTAGGGTACAACTTCAAGAATTTGAAGAATTACATCAATCAAGAGAAATAGATGCATCAAGCACATCAAAGAATTAGAGAAAATAATTAGTGATTTGAAGTCCCAGCTCCCGGAAGCTAAAATAATTGAAGAAGTCATTTTAAAACAACTCAATGATAAAAAAAAAGTATGTGAGAATCTAGAAGCTGAGATTGAGCCGCTAAAAGGTGAACTTGAAAAAGAAAAGAAGGGATCAAAATTTGAAAATAGTTCAAAGATCCTGGATGAAATTCTCAGTAGTCATAGGTCACCAAATAACAAGAATAGTTTGGGATACACCCAAGACTCAACTTCTACATCACAAGGATCTGTCAAAAGGCCAATCAATTATGCAGATGCTCTTAAAATCCCCTTAAGAAGAGAAGATAATAAGGCAAGGATGATTCCATTGGAGACAATCCCAAATAAATAGAAGTCAACATCCCCTACTAAAGAAAAATATGACAAGAAGAATACAATCACCATAAGAAATACCTCTAACAAATATCAATATATCTTCCTTGGATATTTCTATTCCAGCAATAATTTTGGACACAAAGAAGTACATTGTAAATCCTATAGAAGGCACAATCCAAAAAATGTCCAAAGAAGTCAGAAGTTCAATACAGATAAAATAAACTATAATTCGTTCTCTCCATTACAAGATTACAATATGGAATGCCTCAAATGTAATAAATATGGACATGAATCTAGTGAATGTATATTTTCAAAGTATTTCAAAGAGATAAATATTCCCAACAATTAAAAAGTATAGAAGAAAAAACTAGTAGAGAAAACAGAGTGTAAAGTAGTCATGTATGCCAAAAACAAAGGATCTCAGTGTTATATAGACAGTGGATGTTCTAAAAACATGTTTGGATATCAAATAAAATTTCTTAAGTTAACGAAGAAAGAAAAAGGAAAATTCACCTTTAGAGATAATGTGTCAGCCGAGATACTTGGAAAAGGCACTGTTAGCCTAGGGAATAATAAGGCCAAAGCAGAAAATGTACTTTTTGTAGAAAATATTAAGCCTAATCTCCTAAGTGTAAGTCAAACATGTGATACATGTCACATAATTACCTTTGATTCTTAGAAATGTGAGATAAGAAGAGAAGATACAGGGAAGCTAGTGGCAGTTGCACCAAGAACATATAGCAATGCATACATCCTTGACATGGAAGGAGAAGAAAAATGTTGTTTAGGTCAAGAAGATGAAATTTGGCTATGGAATAGAAGTTTGGGACATACAAGATTTGAAAACTTAATCAAAGCCAATAAGAAGGAGGCAGTAAGGGATCTTCCAAATATTATAAATCCTTCAAATCCTATTTGTAAACATTGTTAAATAGGGAAGCAAACAAGAGTTAGGTTCAAAACAAAAGAGCATTCCACAAAAAAACCATTAGAACTTATTCACACATATCTATGTCGACCTACCATAACTAAATTACTTATGGTGAACATTATTTTATGTTGATAATTGATGATTACACAAGATTGACTTGGATATACTTTCTAAAAGAAAATTCAGAAGCCTTTGAGAATTTTAAAACATACAAAGCCCTTGTAGAGAATGAAAAATTTCTCAAAATTAAATGTTTGAGATCAAACAATGGAGGAGAATTCACCTCTAAAGAGTTCATTCAATTCTGTGAAAATCATGGTATCAAAAGACAATTTTCATCTCCTAGGAGTCCTCAACAGAATGGAGTAATAGAAAGGAAAAAAAGAATAGTTCAAGAAGTTGCAAGAACCATGCTAAATGAAGCCAAGATTCCAGAAAAATTCTGGAGAGATGCAATCTACAAAGAAATCCACATACTTAATCGAGCTCAGTTGAGACCCAACCATGACAAAACTCCTTATGAAATATGGTTTGGAAAGGCAACATCTGTAAAACACTTTTGAATTTTTGGAAGTAAATGTTACATTAAGAATGATGAAGATAATTTGGGGAATTTTGATCCAAGATTTGATGAAGGCATATTTTTAGGGTATTCAAATAATAAGAAAGAATAAATATGTTATAATTTAGACTACTAAAGATAGTGGAAAGTGCAAATGTAAAGATAGATGATCGAAAACTAAAGAAGAGCATATCCTAAGACACATCAAAAATTGATAAAAAATCTCAACAAGAAGATGATGATGTAGAATCTCAACAAGAAGATGATGATAATGAAACATAGGAAAATGAACTGTATACTAATGAAGAAGACAATGAAGAAACTCCATTGCCAAAATCTCTATCAAAAAGAGTTCAAAAGAATAATCCTGAAAGTCATATTATTGGAAATAAAAATGCAGGAGTGAAAACAAGAAGGAAACTCACATTTGACTCAGAAAAATAAATGTTATCCCTAATAGAACCTAAGTCATTTAAAGAAGCCAACATAAGTAAAGATTGGATAAAATCAATGGTTTAAGAACTAGACCAAATAGAGAAGAACTGGACTTGGGAACTAGTTCTAATATCCAAGGACAAGAATGTGGTAGGAACCAAGTGGATCTTCAAGAACAAACTAAATGAAAATGGGGAGATTATAAAGAACAAAGCCAAATATTTTTTTAAAGGATATTCCCAAGTGGAAGGTATTGATTTTAAAGAGACTTTTTCTCCAGTAGCAAGACTTGAGGCCATCAGAATGTTCCTGGTATTTGCATGCTTCAGAAATTTTAAAATATATTAGATGGATGTCTAGTCAGTATTCATTAATGGAACACTATAATAACAAGTCTATGTTGAGAAACCAAAAGGATTCATGTTAATGGAAAATCGGGACTATGTGTGCAACCTAAAAAAGGCCATGTATGGTCTTAAACAAGCCCCAGAGCATGGTTCTCAAGGCTTGATCAATATCTTAAAAAACAAGGATATAGGAGAGGGACTACTGACATCAACTTATACATCAAAATCGAGGATCAAAACATGATTGTTGTGGTGGTATATGTAGATGACATCATATTTGGAAGTAATCTTACTATACTAAGCAAAAAGTTTGCAACTAGAATGCAAGAATAATTTGAAATGTCTATGCTGGGAGAATTGTCCTTCTTCTTAGGTTTACAAGTAACTCAAACAAAAAAATGAATATTCATTTCCCAAGCCAAATATATCAAGGAAATGATAAAGAAATTCCAAATGGAAGACAATAAACCTATAAGTACTCTCATGGTCACTGGATCTAAAATAATCCTAGAATATGACTCACCAAAAGTGGACCAAACGATGTACATATCAATGGTTGGTAGTAGACTCTATTCAATAATAACAAGACCTGACATCATGTAGGCTGTAGGACTTGTAGGGAGATTTCAATCCGCACCTAAAGAAACTCACTTAAAAACAGTAAAGAGAATACTCAGATATCTTAAAGGCACCTTAGAATTTGGATTATGGTATCCAAAAGATAAAGACTTCAATCTAACTGCATACACCGATGCAGATTGGGCCGATAGTATAGATGATAGGAAAATTACCAGTGAAGGATATTTTTTTTAGGAAAATGTTTGGTAGCGTGGCTAAGTAAGAAACAAAAGTCCACATCACTATCCATAACAGAGGCAAGATACATTGTTGCTGCATCCTGCTGCACACAAGTTATTTGGATGAAGCAAATATTATAAGATTTACAAATAAGATATGATGATCCCATTACTATTAATTGTGATAACACTAGTGCCATAAGTATCTCTAAAAATCCAGTAATGCATTCTAAAACCAAACACATCCCATTTAAATACCATTTACTAAGACATCAGGTTACCCAAAAAGTGGTTAAAACAGTGTATGTGGACACCAAAGAACAAATTGCAGACATATTAAAAAAACCTTTGCCCATGAGTACTTTTGAAAATATTCAATAGAAATTGGGAGTAATTTACATACCTCATTAAAACCATAAAAATCATATCAGAAGAAAAGGGGCACATGGTCGGGGGAGCATTTCCATAAGGGGGAGCAAAGAAATATCCTCTCTATCATTGTTGTCAAAGGGGGAGGAAATTGATAAGCAACATACATAAAAATATTTCAAAGAAAAGGTTTCCATCAATGCCAAAGGGGGAGAATGTTGAACATACTGGTATGATATTTTCATTGATGTCAATAGGGTGCAGAAGAATCCAATATAAACCCAAATCTCAAAAGGAATAATTTTAATCGAAGCTTAGAAGAGATGACACATTTGAAATAACACAAGAGAAAGAGTTATGCGAGTGGAGAAATCATTTTGTAAAGGATCGAGTTACATGAGCCATTCATTCTTAGTTTAGGACAATCCAGGATCGTTAGATCGAGGTGAAGTCAGAGGTTGGGAAGGATTAAATATCAACCGTTAGATTTGAAGCAGGAGCTTTAGATGGTTTCCTAGCCGTTGGATCAAGATTCGATTTGGGACGGAAATTTTGAACTGTCAGATCACACTAAAGGAAAGAAGGTGGTCAACTTCGATGCTGACCACTCTGGAAAAAAGAATTCTAAAACAAATAAGTTTACACAAAGGCTGAATCCCCGAAGTCACGGAATCCCGTCGACCGTTGGATTAGAGGAAGAATAGGAAATCCCGTCAATTGTTGATATGGAGTGAAAATATTCAGAGTGCACTAAGGAAGAAGGTGGTCAAATCTGACCTTGACCTAGTACGATGATAAGCAACTCATATTAACCAATAACTTCCGAACCCTGGAGTTCCAGAACAAACAAAGGACATAGGATCAAGACAAGTGAAAATCTAAGGTGGTAGATCTATTAGGCACTTCAAAAATAATCAAAGGATGGTATAAAAATGCCAAATCTCCCTAAGCCATGAAGTAGCGAAGCCACAAAGTATAACATGTGGCATAAGACAAATATGACACATGGCCCAATCGGCTAGTGACGAGTGTCAAGGTATAGTTGGTGCATTAGGTATACAAAATTAATGAATCAAGGTGACACATGGAAACCACTTAGCCAGTTCCATGCCAACAATGACTTCAACAAGCTATGTCACTACAGGACTACGTCCTCCAGGGATATCCAACTTCTCCTACCAGTAAAACTACCCGAAGAGTCGAAGGCCGAAGTCATGAATAACCGAATACCCGAAGAGTAGGAGATCCTTTGTGCCTAAGTCTACGGTCCTAGATCCTGGAAATGTGAAGGTTATCAAGTAGGACGTGTTGATACACTCTTCAATGGAATTTACTCTGGAAGAATTGGAAGACTGCAAAGTCCTGAGTTCCGAAACATCGAAGTCTCGAAGTAAACGAGAACCGTCCATCTCAAACGTGCAAATAAAACATGACTGTCAATATTGATAAGTGATTAAGCACTCATTTGGCTTAACACTTAGTCACCGCCTATGGTCATATGGAATAGAGGTCTTGAAACTCCATTTGTGCGAATTTTAACATACCGAGGAAGAATGTTTCCTCTGTCAGGAAGAAACTTTGAACTAGACAGGATCTGGATTTTGTCCTGATTGATATTAAGTGATCAAATACATCCAACGCATTGAAAATCTAATCTCAAATCTCAAATATGATCTATTGTAGAATTGGGGATGAAACATAAGATTAAGAATGAAATAAAGAGGCATGGGATCGAGTTAAAATAAATTGATCCATACCTGTGATCGATTTATGAAAATCCCTCTTACTAAATTTAAAAGCTTTCATGTTAATGTGTGAATAATAATAGAGGAAGATATTAATTCCAAATTAAAATAAAAATGTTATCACTATTAATTTAAATGAAGAGGTGCAATGGTCCAAACAAAGGGACAAAATTTTTCAACGCTCACACTAGTTGGAAGACTATATAAGCAAGAAATAACGATAAAGAAGAAGTGTCTCTGCAGTCCAGATCAGAAGACCAAAAGCAGAAGCAAAGTCCAAAGAAGAAGAACTGATGATACTTATGTAGTGAGGGTGGAAGGGAGGAGCAAGGAATGATTCATATACTTTACTAAGTAAAGTGTGAAAACAAGGGAGTTGATGTTTCCTAGGGTTGGTTCCTTGAAGACAAGGGAGTTGGTGCTTCCTAGGGTTGTTTCCCTGAAGAAGGGGATTTGTGTCTCCAAGCGTTGGTGCTCTAAAAAGGATTGGTGTCCTTCACTATCTCAAATTATTCTTTATAAACCTTGCAATTCCTGTTAATTATATTTATATAATCGTTTTTAAATACACGTCCATTTTTATTATCTATTGTGGTGATTAATAAAATAACAAAGTAACCGCTAATTGTTTAAAAAGGTAATATTTATTCACCCCACCATCATTATTTCCAACAAACTATTCACACTAAACTTCATAATGTATATTTTGATTTGATACATACTATATGTCGGTTTGATTTCATGAATATATATATATATATCAACGAATTCATAAATTGATGCCATCAATAAATTCATTCTTTACAATTCAGAGACAACACAAATGTGGGTCGCATTATGTAAACATAAGAGGAGGAAATGGGACAATGAAAAAAAATAATTTAGATGGTTGAATGGTAGAAGAATTCCTTATCCTGATCATTTAAAAGAAAATATGTCAGTGATATGCCCCAACTGTTGGGTTGCTAACCAATTCAGAGAGAAATACAATGCATCCGGTCATTACCTGCATGTTGAAGATGATGCACTAAACAAAGGGATTGGGTGCAAGAACTCAGTAATACTCTCTTTGTGTACATTTTGTAACATTTAAATGCACCTTTGAACTATAACATCTATATTTTATATTTTATTGGTTGACTTATTAGACACATGACAATGTGATTTTTTCACTTTTTTATAGGTGCATTTATTCCCATCTATGTGGACATATGGACATCATTTTCGCACAAAGGATGCCGATGATGGCCGCATGATAGAACATTGTGGAGTGGAAGTCGAGTTCTACCAATCTAGTTGTGCTATCCACCATGATCAAAATCTAATACGAGGGACGTTAGGCTATGTTGAAAATATACAAGAGATCATTCAGGTGGAATTCTCTTCTTTCCAATGTCTTATTTTTAGGTGCAAGTGGTGGGACACCTTTGATCGGAATAATGTAAAGAAAGATCATGATAGTGGGTTGATATGTATCAAATCTAGAAAGATGTGGGATGAAGCTAAGGAGCCTTATGTTTTCCCAAAACCCTGCAACCAAGTGTTTTTTTACCCGGATGTGTTGGATAGGGATTGGTGGTTCGTATTAAGACACGACCCTAGATCAAAACATATTTTCGAGAACAATAGTGTTATCATGCCAACTGAGAAATATTATGAGGGTGATGACAACAAAAAGTGCTATGTACATGTTTTATTTCATCTTTAATATCGTTGTTGTATGTTTTTGTTATATTATTTATTTCATTATTTATATTGTTTTTTATTCATCTTCTGACATAGGAAATGTTAAGTTAATTATAGAAAATATTTGAACAATTTTAGTTGGTTAACAATCAGTTTGATGCATAATGCGTTTGTCTTTCAAATTATTTGTGATTGCATGGAACGATTGTTATTTGAACATATTTATATGTTGTTGCATATATTTAAAAACATTTCATCTTCTTTAAGTATTTTCAATTGTGAAATCCTGAAAAATGTTAAATGTCTAGTTGAACTTTTAATGGGATATGAAATTCTACCTTTTATGTTGATATAATTAGATGTAATGATATGGTTGATATGCATGTTTAATAGTACACCATTTTTGAGGATATGTTAACATGATGATTCGAAAAATGAGTTTACATTCATTTATTTTGTAGATTTAAAAGTAAGATTAACAAAAAATGTGGTTTATAATTAAAAAATTAAATTTATAACTTGATTTTGTGATAATTTAGTTTTTAACTAAAGTAGTGTTTGTTAGTTTACATACTTTTTTAATTGATTTTGAAAATATTTATAAAATTATGCTCCTAATGTCGAATAAAACCACAATTAATGAAGTAATTTAAAATTTGATAGAAACCAACTGACTAAATAATGGTAAAAATAACAATAGGAAGATCTACATCCATAAAATTTTAAATCCAATAGAATGCTTATCATTGGAGATCATAACTTTTTATAATAACAATTTTTAGTGTAGAAGAGTCTATTAAAAAAGAGTAATTAGTACAATGGAAAATTATATTTATTCATATGTAATTTGTTTTTTGACTTAAAAAAAATAAATTAGAATGAATATGTATAATGAACTATCTATGCAATTATAGTTTCAACCATATTGAAATTTGTAAATTTTATAAAAATAAACATGATGATGATAACCACCTTATAACAAACATAAACAACATCTAAAATACACATTTATACTCGCTAGCTAACATCATCTAATTATATATACCTCTAGCACATATAAACACCATTAATTAGCTAGCACACATATCTAATAATTTAACAGGGCATCATCATTGTGATCACATCTAACAAGCATCTTTTAACATACACATCTATCAAACACATTTAACATTAAACATATCTAGCATGACCTAAAAATGTATACACCAACATCAACATATAAATTAATTAAGTGTATCATCATGATCAACAGGGAAAATGCACATCTAATGAACAATGTTATAACATACACATCTATCAAGCAAATTTAACAAACATATCTAACATGACCTAACAATATACACATCAACATCAACATATAAATTAAGTACATCATCAATATGATCAATAGAAAAAAAAACACCATATATATATATATATATATATATATATATATATATATATATATATATATATATATATATATCATGGACAAGTCAAATAACTGCTGTAACATATCTGGTCCAGTCAGTGGGATAATCTACATATCTACAAAAATAGTGGAGGCCTGGTTTGTAGTGGAAGATGATGGATGATGAATAGTTCTTACCTGCTCATCTAGGTGAGGTGAAAGAGGAGGATGGGGAATAGGTCCGACATGCTCATCTAGGTGAGGTGAAAGAGGAGGAGGATGAATATGTGCTGCCTCCTCATGTTTAAGGTGAGGTGAAGGAGGAGGAGGAGGATGTGGAGAAGGATCATCATGACAACCCTCATCAATCGATGGGGTATTGGATGAACAAGATGTATTGGAAGAAGAGTTGTTCCTATCCTCGGGATCCCTCCTCGTTCATAGTATCCTGACAACTCCAACGATATGGCGCATAAGAGGCATCAAATCACGTGACATATCCCTCCAAATCTCCAAGGGTGTAGGATCTACCTTGATGTCTAGCATTAGGGCAGGGTGGACTCCAACCTTAGTCAAAAGTGCAAAGAGTCGATCTCCGAACTCCAACTTGAATCTGGTATTGGGCCTACGACACATGTCGTCGGGTATCTGCACTTGAGGACCCTGACACACTGTGGCCTCAGGCATAATATCCTCATCTTCATCTATTGGGGGAGGAGGCATGTCCCCAATGAAAGTGCCAATATCTGCAAAATATATAGTATAGAACAATAATTACACATTTAATTCATCAAACAATTTAATAAAACAAGTTAAAGAACGTGTTAGAATTAATTTTATTCTAATTAAGTAAGATAATAAAATGAAACTATATTAATTTAAAAAAAACACTAATATTACCTCTATCATCTGGTGGCTCATCTAGTGTGAAGAGGATGTTCAGAAATCCTCGCCAATCCAAACCCACGTAAGGACATGACACCATGATGAACATGTGATCCTTCGCACTGCCTAGTATCCCTGGTGCGTTTGGGGAAATCCTGACTGAAAAATCCAGTTGGCTCCTCTTGGGCATCATCTCCCCCCACATGTTCATCCACACATGAGTCCTCATCCTGCCTCCGCACTGCCTAGTATCCACAGTGCGTTTGGGGAAATCCTGACTGAAAAATCTGGTTGGCTCCTCTTGGGCATCATCTCCCCCCACATGTGCATCCACACATGAGTCCTCATCCTAGCAGGATGAAGGACAAAAGTCGACCTCGTCTTTGGAAACCTCTCAAAAAATAAGTAAAACAATTCTAAGGAAAAAGGGAAGTTTGACCTCCCACGTATTATAGCATGCATCTGTCTAGCGCTATACAAAACTGCCACAAAAAAATTGCAGACCATCTGAATCACTGTGGCCTCTGTACCAAAAAATCAACATAACACAAAAGAGGGTAGATAATGCGCTACCCATCACTGGTAAAGTGGGTTATGGTTGTGACTAACAATGAGAGGCACCTAACCTCCTCTGCACTGAAAGAGGTGATTTTCGACTGCCCACCAGACACTTGGAAATTAGTTGGGGATAGTGCATCAACCCCAATATATTGTTGAGAGTACATGAGTTGACTCTCAAACGAAACACCTACTGGGACATCTGGGAATTGGGGAAAATTCTCCCCTCTCCTGGGTAGCCCAGTGATAAAGTAAATATCCTTCTTAGTGGGATGGTACCACTGATATGGACCCACATGGAAATCTTGTCGATGGACATCCCATAGACAAATAAGATGAGCCAACAACCTGGAGTGACCCTTAAGGGATGTAGCCTCCTCATAATAATTAAGGAGGCCTACATTCCTTAAGAGAACATGAGTCACTGTAGTAATAGGGAGAGGGTACAAATACCTCTCCCTCTCCCTCGCCTCCCATTCCCATACAACATTATACAAGTCCAACCTCTGCACCTGTTGATTCTCTCTACACTCACGTCTCAACATAATTAACATATGAAATACATCATCCTCACTCATACATAAAACATAAAAAAATCTACTAGATGGTAAATTTATCTATAAATATGGAAAAATAACTTCCTTCAAAAAATAAGTTAATTGTATTACCGGTGCGCCCAAAAAACAGTCACGCACCTTAGGCGGTGCTTATATATTGTGCACATAATCCACGGTGTGTCAGTGTAAAGTAACAAACCAAACAAAATATGTTTTACTATGTTATGCGGTGTGTTGGAAAAGAATACCACACCGGGGTGCTACACTACAAAACATACACACTGATGCGTTACATTTATCCTATGCACCACTTAAACCAAAAAACAAATTAAAATATTAATGCACATAAACAATTTTTTAGAAATTAGCAAAAAAGTGGTGCGTATACTTTCACTACATGCACCAGTGCATGTAATGAATGTCGACGCAAAGTCACATAAAATTTTCCAAATTTCCGAGTACAAAACTTTTTGTAGTGCGTTCCAGTTGTTACTATCACACCGCGTACGATGCCACCAAAACATTTATGGGGTGCACTGCAACACAATGTTACATTTCTCAGTGATGCATTTGGTAAACATGAGTGCTCCGGTGTGCATTTTTACAAATGCACTGAGTAAGAATATATTTGATAAGGGTGGTGCACCATGTACTTTAACGATCCAATGCATTATCTATACTTTGACACATTTTCCTACCAGTTATATACTTTTCTTTGATGCGTCGTTAAATGATCGTGCCTATGAGTTTATGTTTACCAACACATCATTGAGAAAGGTAACAAGGTACATGATGCACGTTGTAAATTTATAGGTCGCATTGTAGGTGGTGCGAGCCGAGCGCTTTGAACGCACCGCACAATTATTTTTTTACACTTAAAATTTCACTCAATTTTAAATTTTAATCCGGTTAAAACTTAAGTTATGAAGAAACAAGGACATTACCTAGACATTTTGTTGTTGGTTGCGGCGTACTAAAAAAATCCAAATTTCCCCATCGTTTGGAAAAATCTGAAATTCACACACCAAGAAACATACGAAAGGAAGGAAAGCAAGGAAAGCATCAACGACATGGCGCTTCATATAGGCAAAGGTTTCACTAGTGCTTTTGAGCTCTACAACACTAAAAATGGTAAAAATGATTTTACCATCGGTAATTTTTTTTTATAAAAACCTGTTTCGGTGCACCTGATGACCAACCACACCAGGGCATACATATTTACCGAGCGCAACCGTTATATGTATTTTTAAAAACAACCCTAGAATGATGCACAATTTGGGCACGCATGCACATCAGTTCTTTTACTACTACATAGTGCACTGCCGTACATTTTTTGAAAAATATAATGGTGCAAATTTTTTTGTTTAAGCATGACATAGTGCAATAGAATAATAGATGCTTTGGTGCAGCTAGTTTTACATAACACACCACACAAATTTGGAAATTAACCCTAACACATTGCTCCATATTGGAGCACTGGTGCGCACCGGTGCACATGATACAATGGAGTGCACTGGAATATATTTTTTGACACTATGCTACATTGGTGTGTAAATAGTTTTTATTTAACCATATAATGGTGCGCTCTATTAATAGTGCACCAGTGCTTCTAGTTTTAAGTTACGCACCGAAGATTTTTTAAAGAACGCTATTATAGTGCGTCATTATTTTTGTAGCGCATCGAATAATATTTTTTTTGTTTGAAATAACCTTGCTATGGTGTGCTATTTTTGAGGGCACCAATGTGCCTGTTGTATAAAATGCACCTGTGTGTTATGTAATTATAAAATCACCGGCGTAAAACATCCGCTAAAACCTTTTCCCGCTTGCCTCTGCTAGTATCATCTGCTATAAATGGATTTTTGGGCTATTTTTATAGGGGCGTTCACAAAAACCTTCACTAGAGGGTCTTTTCCTTGTAGTGGATACGCCAAATTCCTGAGGACCCAAATTTTTCATACAATCTCCATTTTGGGTGCTCGGTACCCCGTCAAAAAGGTTTATCCAAGGAATAATAGGAATGTATTCAGCGCTGGCAAGTAAAAAAAACGTTGTTTAGGGCCTCAAAGTGGTCCTGGAAGTTTGGGACCCGAAAAACTATAGAAAAACAGCCAAGATGGAAACTGTAATTTGAGCTAGTGGATTAGGTGGGTGGCCACCAATGTCCACCTGGATTATTCCAACCCTAGAAAACAATGAAGTAGACCAATATCCTTCATGTCAAATTCATTTGAAAACTTTTCCTTACTCTGCACAATGAACTTCTCTAAACTACCTATAATGATCAAATCATCCACATATATAACCAATACAAACAAATCAATTTTAACAAATAAATAATAAATATTTGGATCAACAAAAGTCTTGGTGAACACCAAGTTCAGTAGAAACTCATCAATTATCAAGTACCCATTTCATGGTGTCTTCTTCAACCCATAAATGGATTTCTTTAACTTGGAAACACAGGTATAACACCCATGCACCTCAAAACCTTTGCATTGATTCAGATACGATTTTTCTTCAATCACACTATTCAATAAGGTGGTATTGTCTTCTTACCCTCCTGGTATCCTTTCTTGTTTCCCTTCTTGATGTTCCCGATGAAGGCTACTTCTTCTGCTTCTTCTCTCCACAAAAAACATGGTTCCAACTTGGTCTCTTCCTATAAAAGGTCATCTCAAAGATTTTGTAAAGTTAGAAAACTTATCATGAGCACATGCACCTTGGATAAAAGGCCTTTAAGAAGAAACAAGTCCATTCAAAGCAATGGACACCAACTCCTTATCTTCCACCACTATTCCTATGGTAGTTAATTGATATTTCAACTTTATGATCCCGTCCTAATAAACCAAGACTATATTTGTCTTTCTCATGTAGATGACTGAAAGCATGTTTCACAAGAGAATTTGTATGAGAAACACAATTTGAGTTGTAAAATTCCATGGATATTCCACTGGAACAGTTCCTCACAACAGATCTTGCAATATTTTGAAATCTTTTGGTATGCAATTTATTTCCTTAGATCCTAGATTTATTATTACTATATTAATGCTCAAATTTATTGAAATAACTAAAATCAAAAAATGAAATAACAAGAAAATGAACATACAAATCACAAAAATGAACACAAGATGTGACCTAGGAAACCCGAGACAGGAGAAAACCCATCTAGAAGGTGAGACCTATGCTCTGTTTTCTTTTCTTCAGTTATGAAATGAAAATATAAAGAAATGGGTACTCACTATGGAGTTTTCTTTGACATTGTGGCTTGAATGACTGCTATAGAATCTTCTAGTTCATCTGTTATGATCTCAAACCACACTCCTATATGCTCTGCTCAACTATGGAACAAGTACAATTCTAAAATAATGAAACCCCTTGTCTTCTTAGTGGTACAATATTTAACATAACATGATAACCATATAGGGTTAGGGTTTTTTCATGCCTTAACCCCCAATTAATATTAAGGTTTTGAAACTTCTAGAATCTTCTTGAAAGTCCATAGATGACTAGCCCCACACATGTGAGTAATGGGGTTGATGTGTCACCTACTCAGTACCATGGTGGTCAATAAGGTAGGTCAACTTACAAGAGGCATAACTTTCACATATGAACTTTGATTGGGGTAATTTTCAAACTGTTGAAAATATCTCGACGTGTAGAACAATGTCAATGAGCTAGAGATATGGTTATAAAGTTTTGACCCCAAAAAGTGTGAATTGATCCCTCAAATTGACACTAGAAGGTTTTAGACCCAAAATCTCCAAACTAGGACCTACCACTAAAATGGGCCTTGCAAGCCAATTACTCCAATTTTTCCACCCAGAAAGTACCAAGATAGATGAAAAATTATACAATGATCCATTCCAGATCACAAGTACTTTGAAATAAACCAACCGAAGCATGAAACATATTCTTATTGATAATCTTATATACAATGTGAGGGATGAAGTAATTCTTCACCAAATCAAGAGTGATTCACTTTGTCGTGGCCTACTTCTTGACATGGGTGGCCAACTTTATTGGATAGAAAGGCACAACTATATCTTTTTCAATATCATCCAAATATCAACTTCCTCCATAAGCAACTATAACCTGAGATTCCAAGGCATGGAATTGGAAGCATCATCCAACCTGTCACACTCTCTAAGACTAAGAGTCATCATCTTGCAAATCTCAATCACACCAAAAAAGAAAAACTCATCCCTTATAGGATTCCAATGAAGTAAAACCAACCCTTCTAGGTTTCCAGTGAAGTTAAAACAACTGTTCTATGTTTCCAATGCTTCTCCCAAGTGTCTTAGGGTATAATGCCCATTGAACCTATCACAAGTCAATAACCTCTCTGAGGTACAACATCATTGAAATATCCAACTCCATATCCACCAAGAGAACAATCTTAGTCAAAATAGATTTGATACCATGTAGGAATTTATGTGTATGAGTTTTATTGAAAATTAAAAATTTCACCTCTTGATAAAGGTTTATGAGATCTAATCGCTAAGAGATTTTAGACTCTGGTCCAATCCAAAATATTTACTTACAACAATGATTAACAATAAATACTTCATTTCACTTCAATCCAAATCACTAGGCAACTCAAGAGAAACGATTCCAAACTAGTGTACTTTAATGCCAACAAGATATAGTTATTAAGGCACGCTTTTCCATGCATGTAACAGATCTGAAATAACTTTATTACAATAGTAAATTTACCCACTTATCTTCAAAATATCTGTTAACTATCTAAACAACTTCAACCCTATGTTTTGTCAAATCAACATGAACAACAAGTGTTAGAATTTACCAACACCTTCTAGCTAGGAATCACTCCTAATCAAAGTTGGCCACTCCACCAAGAATCCTCAACAATCTAGCATCATCATTGGAAATTCCTCCTCGTCTCATGTAAAACATCTCCTTCTCTTCTTGTTCTCAACAAGAATAACAAGTAGCACTAGGGTTTCCAAAACCCTAGTTTTCTTCTCTCACAAGAGCTGCAAGAAACAATGTTATTTTCATCCCTTTAGGGTTTTTCGTAAAACCTAGATACTTTCATTGCTTAAGGTGAAACCGTAATCGTAGAATTTCCCTAGCACACCAATACAAATACAAATAATACAATGAAGAGTACACAAGAGAGAGAAACTAGTGTGCTCCACTTGTCACATCGTTAATACAAGTGTGTGATGAATGAATGAATGGAATGACTCTATCCTTCCTCTATTTATATGAGAGTTAAAGGAGACCAATACTATAAAGCAGACTTATTCCATTACAATAAATCTAAGTATACACAAGTAGGCTTACATTTGTAGAACCCCCTCTACAAGTGACACATGTCAAGTTCCAAGGTGAAGATGTCCAATAGGGAAGACTTCAAGGCATGGAAAGTCCTCAAGAAGGGTCCAACATTGCAACTCCATAAGTCTCCAAAGATCCTCCTAGGTCATGTGCTTCTCTTGTTCCACCCCATCTAATAATCACTCCCTTAACCCAAGTGTCCTCAAGTCAAGTACAAACCTCCATGCAAGCAACCAAGTATGCTAATGTGATATAGGTCTTAATACTCTCCTTCAATATGCCCAAGTATAGAACCTGTCTCCAATAGCATAAGCTTTCATTTGGTGAATTCATAAAAAATATAGTTTATTGTTCAAAAAATTCACCTTGTAAACTTTTTTGAATATATGATATCAAGAAATATAGAACCTGTGTCTACTATCGCATGCTCTTGCTCGATGAATTCATCAACCATTTAGCTTGCTGTTTTAAAAAACAAGACTTTCCACTTAAACTATTATGAGTTTATGCACTGGAAACATATGAAACCTTAACTTTGAGTTGTGTTGTTCTTTAGAATGAAAAACAATTTTATGGCCCATTGATTGACCATGTATGACTAGGCAAATCATTACTATCCTTGAAATCCCGAATCCACCCTTTGTTATAGTCCAACAAAAGAACCTACATTTGACAAGAGGTCAACCTCTAAATTATGTTCTATGTACACTTGGTGGGTTGATACTTTGGAGAATGTTGTCTCCACTCACTCCAACTATTATGAATTTATGATATCAAGAAGTATAGAACCTGTCTCCACTATCATAAGCTTCTGCTTAGTGAACTCATCAACCATATAAAAAAACCAAGACCGTCCTCTTAAACTACTCTAATTTTATGAACTGAAAAGAGTGAAACCTTAACTTATGTTGTGATGTTATTTAGAATAATAAACTCTTTTATGGTCCATTGAATGACTAAGTATAACTAGGTAGAGCACTACCACCCTTCAACCCTTGAATACACCATTCATTATGGTCCAACAATAAACCTTCTTTTGAAAAGATGTCGACTTCTACATTAATTTCTTTGTACACATGGTGCTATGATACTTTGGATAAGGCTATCTCCACTTGCTTCAATTGATCCAAGATTGGAAAGGTGTTGAGGACTCAAAATCCCCCCAAGTTGACCGACTCAGAGCCCCACTTTTAAATTTTATCAAGGCTCGTCAAGTGAATTTTCTTTCCCTTAGCCTCATTCTTTTAGTTTAACTTGATGGTGTTATATTGCTAATTGGAATTCCTATGATAGGATGCTTGTTAATAGTTTTTTGTCTTATGCAATTATAAAAATATGATGTGGTTGCATTATCAAATTGGTTTTTTTTACAATTTTTCTCCACATACATTCATCATATTGCACACATATTGATTGTGAATTCTCTTGTACCCTTTGGATTTTATTGGCTTTTACCAGCTTAAAAGTGCTACATATTTTTATCCAAGTTTTTTTTTTGAATTTTCACTATGTTAGGCTCAAGCATGAGGTTTATTTCATTTTAGCATTTACTTGAACCATAAACAAATGCAACTACACAATTCACAAGTGATGCAATAACCAAGATCACAAGAAGAAGTACCATGCACAAGAACACAAGAAATATCCTGGGAAACCATTCTACTCAAGGGAAGAAAACCCAAATATTCTTTGCTATATTCTCAAGAGAAGATCCCCCAACCATAAAACCCTAATGCACACAAGAGGGTGCTCTACAACCTTGAAACTTGCGCCCAAGAGAGGTGCACACTTCAGCCCTAAAATGTACTTACTGAAATTTCCAAATGACAAGTGACAAGTGTGTGAGTGTTTCCTCAATGGGGAAATCAACTCTATTTATACTAGACCAGACACATCAATAGGCCTGTCTATTGGCACAATAGGGCCGAACTCAATAACTTAGAAAATAATTAAATATAATAATAAACCTTGATTATGTTTCACATATGGTGGGGCCGACTTGTACCCTTTACATCACAATTAGGGTTATAAGAAAATCTTACACTTAGACAATATAGCAAGGGATCCACACATCCACTAGAGCTCAACCACTAGGGACACGCCCACCTATGCTCAACCACATGGATGTTGATAAAAAAACAAAGGTATTATTGATAAATCGCAAGTTAGTTTAATGTACTTTTTGCATCGGATCGTTAAGAATGCAAAATACATAAACTTGTTATCTTGTTTGCGGAATATCAAATGTGACTTTTACTTGATGCTTATTAATGTATAAAGAGATCAGAAATTGACATTCATGTTGTAAATGAAGAGAATAGAACAACAAAACAGAAAAATAAATAGAGACAAGAGGTTGATAACAGAGTTCACCAAACGTTGGCTACGTCTCCGGGCCCGCTTCCAAGTGGAGGACCTCTTTATTGCTCTTTAAAATGATCAAAGTTCTCTTACAATGCTCTTTGCTATTACATTACATGCTTCATGTATTATGTGCAAGACCTCCTTGCTCAGATTCATGCATGCACCATCAAAATCCTCTCAACAACATGAGAAAAACGCCTCTCAAAACATGAGAAAAGGCCAAAATTTACAAACTGCCCCTTCAAAACCCTACATCAAAAAGTCTCTCCTCAAGCTCAAAAAGCCTTAAATTTATAGTATTCAGGCCCAACAAGAGAATCCCAACTTCCCCTAAAGATATGGCCTCTTGTTGGGATCAAATCCCCCTTCAAATGGCCAAAATATCCCAAACATAGTGAAATCTGGGCTTTTCTAAAGTTAAAAAACCCATTTTTAACAAAAATACACAGAGTAGCCCCTTTTGGGCTGGGCGTGCCCTTGGCTCCTGGTCATTAGGAATATGCATAGGATCACAAGCTAAAAAGGAGGTCACTTCACTGGGCTAAGCCCATTTTGGAATATGCCCCCCTGGTCTCATGGGATTCTCCTCAAAACCAGGGCTAAGGTTTATCCATTGGGTGCCCCCCTTGTTACTTTATCACCTTTATTTATATTATTTTGTGTTTTAGTGTTACAAGCACCACCAAGGGCGTGTTGGCAAGGGACCTTTGTCAAAGGATTGGGCTGACCCAAGAGGTCATGGGATCAAACCCCATGGAATCCAATAAAACTTTTGCCACCAACCATTAACCAATACCATGGTGCCACGTGGCAGCCCATGACTGGTCCACGTGGCACCCAACCATTTGCCAAACAAATGCCACTTGTTAGTTGTTGGTTGGATCCCTATCACTGACCAGTCACCTTCTTCTAGACTGCCACTTGTCTCTGCCATGTCAACACTGCTGATGTCATGTTGATGTCATCATTTGACTAGACCTGTTGACTTTTTGCCTGTTTGGGAAAACGATCAGAGTACAATAACTCTCACATACAACATCCATTTGAGAAAGTAAATAAATGGATAGAATCAGGAGAATGAGACAGTCATGATGGAATTGGTTTCATCCAATTCTGAGAACTTTGATTTTTGAGCATTTTCTGAGCCTGGGGAGCCTCCTGGATCATTCCTCCCCACTTTGGAAGATTTTGGACCACCAAAAGTCTGCTTTTACTCAGGTAAGAAGTGAAGGTACTGCCTCCCCATGTTTTCCTGTATCATTCATCCTCTCTGTTGGGATAATGATCACCTGACTAATCACAACAAACATGAAAACTGAGATAGTATTGTTTATCAAAGTAATCATTTCATTTATCACACAATCATCTATATTCTTTGTCGCACTTTGCAGCCATACACCATTGAACAACAACAAACTAATCAACAATACTGAATATGCAAATGAAAATGACAAAACATGCTTCCCCTTTTGAACAAGAATAGTAATCAAATTATGCAGCCGAACCTCATGCTGTAACCTTGGTGACACTTCATGACTGTTAGAAACATACTGAACCATCTTATGTTTAGAATCACTAACTTCATGTTTTGTTACAGACATAAGTGTTAAACTTCTGCTTGCATTTACCATTCTTTTTAACTGCCCTGTAGCTGCAAAAGACTTGTCAGTTTTCTTGCGATGAACACGAACAATGAACTCTTTCCCATCTTTCTTGAAGCAATATTTATTATCCTCCCTGTAGAATATAGCCTTCCTATCATAAAGGTATGGGCTTCCCAGTACAATTCCACATATGTCCAGTGGCACTATATCAAGCTCTACTTCATCAACATAATTAGAAGTGATTGCAAACTTGATTTTACATTGTTTGGTTACTTGTAAATTGTTATCACCACATATCCATCCCAATGGATATGGTTTAGGATGTGACTTAGTTTCAAGTCCCAAGTTATTCACAACATATTCATTGATTAGATTGGCTTGTTATCCACTGTCTACAAGAGTATCAAATTTGACATTATGTGTTATGACTCTTATGTGGAAAAGTTCATTCCTTTTACACTCATCATTTACATCAACTGATCTAGAAGAGCTGGTACTTGCAACAAAATTTATACCTCGGATTCCCATTGCTACAATCTGTGTCTCATCACCGGAATCTGATCCAAGATCCACTTGAACTGTCGCAACTGTGGTATTCTTCCTTTCGTGGTTGGAAAACTTCTTTGGCTTCAAGTCAGGATATAAGACCCAACAACTATCTTCATCATGGCCTACTTTCTTGCAATGCTTGCAAGTAGGATTATCCTTTCTTGTTGTGGTTGTCTTCTTCTCTTTCCTTTTCCATGCATTCTTTCTTTGCCAAGAATCTGTAGAAACACTATCACCAACATTCCCTTTACTTGATTCAATGTGAATGGCTTGTACACATACGTCATCAAAGTTAGAAGGATTTAGCATAAGAATAGTGTGCTTAAGATAATAATGCAAACCACCAATATATTTTAGGAGTGTCTCTTGTGTATATAATGGAATGCCCAAATTTAACGCTTTCTTACAAAATATCTGAGTATATTCTTGTACACTTTGACCTTTTGATTGCCTTAAACATTGCCAATTCATCATTTCTTGTTGCATGTAAGCTAAAGGGTAAAACTGTTGTTTTAATGCAATAACAAAATCATTCCAGGAAGAGATTGTTTTACCACTTTTCTTAAGATCATATCTAGTTCATCTTTCCCACCATATGAGAGCTATGCCTCCCATTTTGAGACTTGCTAGTTGGATCTTAGTTTCGTCATCAACAATCCTGTGTATCCTGCAATAGACTTCTAATTGTCTCACCCAATTATCTAGCTTTTCTGCATCTAATTCACCATCATAAGTGGGTAATTGAAACTTTACATCTAACTTTAATAACGACATATAAGAAGAATGATGATTTTTTTGCTTATCCTTGGAGGAATGTACACTTGCTTCATTATTAGATGATGAGGATGAATGAGAAGAAGGTTCCGAAGGTCCACCACCTCCAACTCCTCCTTCTGCTCTTACTGAAGATTCACCTTCTTCAACTTTTGGATTCCTTCGCTGACCTCTTTCATGGTAAATATCCTCTACCATGGCTTGCATCAATTTAAAGGTATCGAAGAAATCATCTTCAGATTTGAAGGGACCCACTTTCAGTGGTGAAGACATCTCGTGCTTATGTGGTCACCTTTGAATCTCTGTGTCAAGAGCCTCAAGTTGGCCTTCTCCTCACTTGAGTTTTGCTTTCGTGAGCATCCAATGCTTGCAATTCTTGTCAAAACTTCACAACCAAATGCTCTGATACCATAAACTTGATCCAAAAATGAAGGCATTACTGATAAACCGCAAGTTAGTTTAATGTACTTTTTGCATCGGATTGTTAAGAATGCGAAATACATAAACTTGTTATCTTGTTTGCGGAATATCAAATGTGACTTTTACTTGATGCTTATTAATGTATAAAGAGATCAGCCATTGAAATTCATGCTGCAAATGAAGAGAATAGAACAAAAAAACAGAAAGAGAAATAGAGACAAGAGGTTGATAACGAAGTTCACCAAACGTTGGCTACGTCTTTGGGCCCGCTTCCAAGTGGAGGACCTCTTTATTGCTCTTTAAAATGATCAAAGTTCTCTTACAATGCTCTTTGCTATTACATTACATGCTTCATGTCTTATGTACAAGACATCCTTGCTCAGATTCATGCATGCACCATCAAAATCCTCTCAACAACATGAGAAAAACGCCTCTCAAAACATGAGAAAAGGCCAAAATTTACAAACTGCCCCTTCAAAACCCTGCATCAAAAAGTCTCTCCTCAAGCTCAAAAAGACTTAAATTTATAGTATTTAGGCCCAACAAGAGAAGCCCAACTTCCCCTAAAGATATGGCCTCTTTTTGGGATCAAATCCCCCTTCAAATGGCCAAAATATCCCAAAAAGAGTGAAATCTGGGCTTTTCTAAAGTTAAAAAACCCATTTTAAACAAAAATACACAGAGTAGCCCCTTTTGGGTTGGACGCGCCCTTGGATCCTGGTCATTAGGCATCTACATAGGATCACAAGTTAAAAAGGAGGACGCTTAGCTGGGCTAAGCCCCTTTTGGAGCGTGCCCCCCTGGTCTCATGGGATTCTCCTCAAAACCAGGGTTGAGGTTTATCCATTGGACGCCCCCCTTGTTACTTTATCGCCTTTATTTATATTATTTTGTGTTTTAGTGTTACAAGCACCACCAAGGGCGTGTTGGTAAAGGACCTTTGTCAAAGGCTTGGGCTGACCCAAGAGGTCATGGGATCAAACCCCATGGACTCCAATAAAACTTTTGCCACCAACCATTAACCAATACCGTGGTGCCACGTGGCAACCCATGATTGGGCCATGTGGCACCCAACCATTTTCCAAACAAATTCCACTTGTCAGCTGTTGGTTGAACCCCTATCATTGACCAGTCACCTTCTGCTGGACTGCCACTTGTCTCTGCCATGTTAGCACTGCTGATGTCATCATTTGACTGGACCTGTTGACTTTTTGCCTCTTTGGGAAAACGGCCAGAGTACGATAACTCTCACATACAACGTCCATTTGAGAAAGTAAATATATGGACAGAATCGGGAGAACGAGCCGATCACGATGGAATTGATTTCATCCAATTCTGAGAACTTTGATTTTTAAGCATTTTCTGAGCTTGGGGAGCCTCCTGGATCAAATGTCATACTCAAAAAAATCATCTGGAGTACCACATCGTCTCAACTCTCATATAGAAGAGAACGATACACCCATCACATGGGCACACCCAACCACTGGGGGATGACTTAACTCTCACACAAAGGAGAACGATGCGCCAACCACTGGGGGATGACTCAACTCACACACAGAGGAGAACGATGCCCCAACATGTGGGTATGCCCAACACTAGGATCCCTCTCAAGTCGAATCAACTCAGTAATAGAGGAGAACGTATCCTGGAGGATGTCTCATGATGCTGCAATCATCAACACTCCCTCTCAGCTAGGGAGGCATTCTCCACCAGGCCAAGTATCTCACAGAAGTACTTGAACTTCGTCCTGGCAAGCGGTTTGGTGAAGATATCTGCAATCTTCTCATGTGTAGGAAGGTACTGCACATGTACTGCTTTCCTCTACACCATGTATCTAATATAATGATATTTTATTTCACTGTGTTTCGATTTATCGTGAAACACATGATTTTCATAGAGATTCACACAACTCTGGTTATCACAATGAATAATGGTAGAATCCATCTCATGATCAAATAAATCTTTCAGGATCTTGCGAAGACACACTGCTTCACACAAATCTGGCTATCACAATGAATAATGGTAGAATCCATCTCATGATCAAATAAATCTTTCAAGATCTTGCGAAGCCACACTGCTTCACGGATTGCCACACTCAACGCTATATAATCTGCTTCTGTGGTACTCAAATCCACAAAGATCCGTTTCCTACTGCACCAGGAAACCATGGCAGATCCCAAGGTAAAACAACAACCAGATGTGCTCTTCTGTTCCATTGCGCTCCCTTCCCAATCTACATCAACATATCCCTACAATATCATGTCTACACTGGAGGCATATCTCAGGCCATATCCAATTGTGCCACGTAGATATCTCAATACATGCTTCATTGCTATTGAGTGAGTCTGTCTCA
>ML804367.1:335044-390320 GCA_009831015.1 Picea engelmannii
AAAGGTTCGACTTTGGAGATTTTTTCATATTATGTACTCAAACTTCTCATTTTCATATTGAGTAATACAAGCTTCTTTTGCCATAACTTGTTCAGATTTCATCTTCTTATCTATTCTGTACTTGCACCTGGATATTATATTCACGCTGTTATGCTTGTTTATGCCCGATAACTGTCATCTTATCATTGCATTCATAAGTTAAACTTTGCAAGTATTCCTATGATTATTGTAATTGGCCATTCATATATGCTTTATATGTGATTCTGCTGATATAATAGTTATTTCTCCATACATCCCTTTATTTGTAAACTCTCTGAACATTTGTGGTTGAAAGCCTTGTCCATCTAAATGTGTTCATGCATGTTTTGAGTGAGAAATGATTCAGTCCTCTGACTTGATCCAAACCCACACTTTTTATTGAGAAAACAATTACCAAAAGATTAAGTTACCATGCATCTCTGACTTACATCCTAGGAGAGTTTCCTGGAGTGATAACAATCCCCAGAGGAGTTGAAGAGTCTTGAGGTAACTTCTAGTGGAATGAAGACTGATCATAGAGATAATTGACAGATGGAAAAGTGTCGAAGACTATAACTACAACAGAGAGGATAAGCTCGACTATGATAGAGAAGGTGAAAAGTCGCACTGCTAGAGAAGACAAAGAATCTCAGGATAATACCAGTGATGATGAACGCATGGAGCTAACGACCAGAGAACATGAAGAGTTTGTATGATGATCATGTAGAGGACTCGACGTGGGAGAGAGATGCACTGTAGAGAAGTGAAGTAATTCTCCTAGTGAGCCACACAATCATAAGGAAGAGAGGTAGTTAAAAACCTGTAGGGAAGAACAATGATGTAGTGAAGAACATGCAGAGGCATTGCGCAGAGGAGGCAGTTGATGCACAAAGAATATATAAAAATGCAGAACAAAGAATATTGACAGAGCTGTGGTTGAGAGGGATTTATGTGAGTAGAAGAAGGCTGTGTGCAACAACTGAAATGCATAGAAGAGGCATAGCACATAGAATGGATATGGCGCATAGAGCATAAAAGAGAGGAGAAAAGAAAGCACAAGTGGAGCGAGCAGAGAGACACTGATGCAGGCAGAGCAGAGTAGTGTAGCAGAATAGTGATGAGACTGGTAAGCCATAGATAAATGTTGTATCACTGTAATAAATTCAAGAAAGAAAAGATTTATATTTCAGGGTGGTAGGGAGGTGCCAGGGAGGATTGGTTTCCTTAGAGTTTCAAGTGGGTGCTTGAACACAGGGAGTTGTAGCTTCCATCCGGTTGTAGCCAAAAAAACCAAGGTGGCAGGGTGGTGCAAGGGAGAACTATTGTTCTCTATTATACAGGTTTGTGCCTGTGCGACTGGAAGTTGGTGCTTCCATCCAATTGGTGCTGGAACACTTAGGAAGTTGGTGCTTCCTTCTAGTGGGTGCTAGAGAAACCAGGGAGTTGGTGCTTTCTTCTAGTGGGTGCTAGAGAAACTAGAGAGTTGGTGCTCTTAGCAAGTTGCAGCTTGCAAAACAGAGGTGGTAACCTCACAATGAGTTGGTTCTCATAAGAATGATAATGTACAGAAAATAAAGATTACTTATCATATCAAGAAGAAGAGGTTTTTCCCTTTATGGGTTTCCTCAGGAAATATATGTCTCTATATATTTCATGTGTGTGATTGATGTTGAGTATTCTACTGCTTACCTCCCTTCATTATTGTGATTGTCATTGAGTTCTTTGTAAAAAGTTTAAAATAAACAACAAAATTGTTTAAGCACGGTAACAACAGATTCACCCCCCCCCTCTCAGTTTTTAAACAATTGGTATCAGAGCCGGACCCTTTTATATAAGGATAGATCCTAGAGCTTAAACATGACTAGCCGTGAAGGAACTTTAACCAACAAAGCCCCTTTGTTCAATGGAACAAACTTTGCCTTATGGAAAGTTAGGATGAGAACCTACATAATGGCTTTAGGTGTAGATGTCTGGGATGTGGTAGAGATTAGTTATGTAAAGCTAGTTGTACTAGCTAATAAGGATGACAAGATAGAATTCAACTTCAATGCTAAGGCTATGAATGCTATTCTGAGTGGGATTGCAGAAGCAGAATTTGTAAAAGTTATTCAATTAGAAACTGCCAAAGAAATGTGGGACAAACTCATTAGCAGTTATGAAGGTAATGAGAAGGTAAATGATTCCAAGATTCAATCCTACAGAGTACAATTTGAACAACTACAGATGAAAGAAGATGAAACTATTGGAAAGTACTTTCTGATAGTTGAATAACTAGTAAATGCAATGAAAGCTCTTGGTGAAAACATTGAGGAGGCCTCTTTAGTTTAGAAAATTCTAAGATCTTTGCTAGATAGGTTCAACCCAAAGGTCTTTGCTATAGAAGAACTTAATGATCTAAAATATTCGGCTTTTTATCAACTTATAGGAACGTTAACTGCTGTTGTTGGGAAAAACACCCTATGGACTAGCAAAATAGAGTTTATACTTTGCATTCATATTTGACCGAATAGAAACTACTTCTTAGCTACAACCCAATATTTAAATCCCTTTTTCTCAGTAAATGCATGGAAAAGGACCACCTACCTTATTACCAGTGTTCGATGTTGATCCTTCGTTGTGCTTGACCACTTGCTTGCACTGCTCCTTCCAAAGATGACCTGCACTCAAGACAAACAACAACTATGCATGCATGCTACTTCTATACTCAAGGGTTAGAAATCGAACATAAAATAATCAAATCATAGACAACTCATGAATTGGGACGGGAAAATCATTCTTTTTATTACATAAAGTGAATCAACTTACAAAAGCTGAGACTGACCACCACTCCTTGAACCTGATCCTGGGCTCCTCTTCTTCTGTCCTTCAACTGCTTTGCATTAAATCTCCTTTGGTGTGAGGAAAGGCTAAAGGGTTGGGACAATGGAATACGTAAATGGGCAGAGTTTCTTCGCTATATTTTTTCCTCTTCCAAATGGTACCCCTACCCCTTCTTTTATTGGCTAGATGGAGCTAGGGTTTTGGATGAACCCTCGGCCATGCATGGCCGTGAGTTTCAGTTAACTCACCCATATCTTTTTGATCCATCGACAAATTTCCTTTTTTCATGCTTTAGTAGGTACACGCGGGCTGTTGTGAGCCAGCCAATGTGTACACGCGTGCAGTAATAGGTTAGGGCGCGTGGGCCTTTACACAAGAGGATTTTCAAAGAGTTGTTCAGCAGAATTTTGGCAAAGAAGGGAAATGAGTTGGCCTGATGCCAAGTAAGCATATGTGGTGCAATTTAGGTTTATAACAGATGCCCCTTAATGTGTGAGGTCAGAAGAGCATCTGATGGTCGAAATACATTACCAATCTTTACTGATGTATCGAACGATTGAGCCCAAGGATCAGGAACTGGGAGGTGCCGTCTGCAAAATAACAAATGTCTCACCGAGGCGGGCATACCCATGCTCGGGATAAAATAGAACGCATGGCTACCAATCAAATACACTATAGATCCATGTCATATAACTATATAAAGTGTAGCCGCGAACAGTACACAACGGATCTACATCTCGAAATAAAAAATATATACATGCAAAGTATCCATCTTCATAGAAGCTGATAAGGCCTGATGGCTGGAGATGAGGGCTTCAGAGCTCGAGCAACAACTTCAAAATCTTCAAAACTCGGGTAGGAGTGTAATATGAGTGTACGACTGCACTACCCATAGGTCTTTGACGACTCGTCGGTCATGGAAAAAATTGATAATCTTGATTATCAGACTGAAGGCTTCAATGATTTCTAACAAGGACTTGATTGGGTGTTCAGGATGGACAGGTATGCGGACAAGAGACATATTGCAGAGGGGCCGACTCAAGCTTAGTGATAAACTTCCCTTGGACAATAGCACGACAAGTGATGAGACTCAGGCAACATATATGTTAATCATAAGTCTACGGAGCAGGAGGAAACACAAACTCTCCATATGTTTGGAAGAATAACCAAACGGTGGAGGACACAACTCTATATAGTGAGAAAAGATTCCTAAGGTCGTACTACATCCCATAGTCTGATGAACAAACAGATAGATGTGCTTTATACAAGGGTGACTCATTATGCTGCCAATAAAGAAAATACTTTTCCCTTCCTCTTTTTGGGGTATATTTGATTTTTTTTGTTCTTTTCGATAATTTTGGAAAAATAAATAAAGGAATATTACGTTACAATGGAGAAACGAGTATTGCAAACATACAATCTCAAGGCACAAGGACAAGACTGATGTTCTAGTAAAATAATACTCGTAAAAATTCCTCCGGCAGCCAAAGGTGTTAAGACGCAGAAGCAAACTGTCATAAGGTTGGTAGATAAGGTATGCAAATGCAGTTGATAAAACACACAATGGTAACATCCTTTGATGTAAGTTTAACGAGCCCAAAGAAGGTAAGCTCAATGGTTTTTCATATTTAGAGAGTCTGAAAAAACATAAAAGGAGACTCCATTGGGGTACCTTTTTCGAAGATAATCTAGTTGGTTCAAAAAAGGGATAAACTAGCACCGATTAGACGTTGATTCAAAACCATTTTAATGAGTGTGACAAGGACAAGATCACTCGACTATTTTTTCATTTTTAAGGAGTTTGAAAAAATCTTAACTATGGACTCCGTCAGTAATATTATTCTGGACCAATTTAACGAGTGTGAAAGAATAAGGTCACTCAACAATCTTTTCAATTTTAGGGAGTCTGAAAAGAGCTTAACTATGGACTCCGTGGGGGTTTATTTTTCGTAAGTTTAGTCCCTCAGGCCCAAAAAAGGGATAAAATTATACCTGAGAGTACTCTTCTAAAGAACATAAATTCGATAGAGTATACCTTTGTTCGTATAGTTGACCGTCTGGACCGAAAAAGGGGTAAATTACTGCCGGACAGACGTGACTTCAAATTTCAGTTTAATGAGCATGAAAGGCCACAAGATCGCTCGGCAATCTTTTCATGTTTAGAGGGTCTGAAAATGGCTTAAAAGGAGACCCGTTTAAGGAATGTTCTTATGGACCAATTTAACGAGTGTGAAGAAACAAGGTCACTCGACGATCTTTTCATCTTTAAGGAGTCTGAAAAGGGCTTAAAGAAGACTTCATAATGGTTACTTTTCTCAGTTAATCTGGACGAGATCAAAAAGCATAAATGCAGTCTCGCCGGATGTTTCTTTCGGATCTCAAAGCGAGCTTGAAAAACAACAAAGTTAGCTCATGATAGACTCTTTGTGGGTCGATGCCTGGCATCTCCTCGAGGGAGATGTATGCTCCGACAAAAACATTGTCTATGACGGCATGGGTTTTGGAGATATTGATAGGTATCGTTTCAACAATGGTTTCCATATTAACCTCAGCATAGATCTTGTGTGTAGCTAAGGGATTAGTATGACAAGACCTATCTCCAGTCATAGTCACAGTGAATTCTCCTGCTTTGATTCGGCTTAACTTTGGGAGGAAATATGATCTATGATGAAGATCTTCCCAAGGTGTGTCTGGACTAGTCATTGCTTTGATTACTGCTTCATCAGAAGGCAAGACTAAGTCTAACAAATCGACGTTAGCTAGAGAACCCTGAGCCCCAATAGGCTCTAGAAGTGGATCTAACTCTTGTGCAGGAGTTGGATCAGGGTTAGTTGAAGCTTGCTGGACTAAAGAGTATGCTACCTCAGCGACAGACAAGAGCATGGACATGCCTGAGTGCCTTGTTTCATCCATCGTGGCCGATGGGGAATGAAGAATCCATGGATCGTCAAAGTAAGTCATGCGGAACGACGAAACTTGAAAAATCTCAACCTTATGGTGATTGGATATAAATTTGATATCACCCTGAGGAGGTGGGTAATCAAAGGTACCCATCAAGGATGGACACAAACCAAATCCTACGTTGATGACACCTAGTTGGGGATTATCAATCATCGAGACCGTGGATGCCCCCAAAGTTGGGTTAGGTCTGGAGAAAGACAATTGATCGATGGTCACTATCCGACCCTCGTGTGGAAACAACAAGACTCAGAAAACTGTAGCAACCACAACTTGCATAGCATAAGTCCAACTCTGTCCTAACAAGAGGTTATAGTCGAGGGGAGCATCGACTACCTCTACTTCGACACACACGATTTTCCCTCCTAACTGCACAGGGAAAGAAGGAACGATGCCATGTGGTCAGAATGAACGATCGTCGAAAGCAGTGAGGAGAGTAGGTGATGGAGACAAAACAGGCTGTCCAATGGCCTTCCATCATGCTAATGACATAACGCATGTCGAGGCACCCTCGTCGACCACCGTGCGAAAGATATTCCGAGTAAAAGTTTTTGTGGGATGAGCCACTACTATCTGAAACTCTATGTGGTAAGGTAGACGAGGTTTTAAGTCAGTTGTATCTAACATGATGGTGCCCGGATTACAAGTCTTAGTAAATCCCAAAGCGGTTAACAAGGCTTTCCTCTGAGCAGGGCAGCTTTGGAGGACCTCCAAAGTAGACATCGCACAAGGGGTTTGTGATAAATCCTCCACCACAGAGTAATTCTAGGTGGCCCTTGCATTTGGGTTGTGAGAATCTTATTTAAATGCACCCTTTGGGATGCATGTCATTGTTTCTCCCAACGTCTTCTCAATCTGTAGAGGAAGAGATGGGAGGTCAACTTCTTTACCCTTCTTAGAAGTGCTTGGTTTACTATAGTCGTGTGCTCTAGTTGATATGAAAGCATCACCCCTAACCATATATACGTTCACAGATGAGGGATTGTTTGGAGGAGGGAAAGTTTCTTGGCTGCCCCCTTTTGTGCTTGTAGAGGCTTGAGTTAGATTTTGCCCATGTTGAAAGGGATTAGTCAACACTGCTTGTTGTTGCTATGTGAAAAATGTTTGAGCCTCTGCAAGTCGAGGACAAAGATGGGTCGGGTGGTCCTCCGCGCACAAGTTGCATGGATACCTCGCCTTCCGTTTTTCCGTGTTGTCCCCGCCAACATTATCAGTGGTTTTTCTATCCCCCTTACCCTTCTTTCATTGTTTTTTCTTCCCTTCAGGCTACTGGGTGGCCTTTGGGTTAGTCGAATGCACGGTGTGTACTTCCGATGTTTGGGTAGGGGGAGAAGCCAAAGCAGTAGTTTGGCTGGCCACTGTGTGTTGTATGGATAACTGTTGCAACTGTTTTGTCAATTTCTCAGCGGGCTTAGTTTGTGCTGAACCAACAATACCATCGAAATGTGGTCCAGTTCTCTGTCTAGTTTTATCCAGTATCGAACGTGGCACATCTGGCAAGATGTTGTATAATAAACCAGACTGAGAATAGATGAGCTCAAACTGTTGAGCCCTCATGATGGCATCTTCTTCGTAGAAAACTCTGTATGTCACGACGTCTTTGGATAACTGTGGGACTAGAGACTTAAGGAACCACTGAAGCAGGAATGTTGGTGGGACTGGTACTTTGATTAAACTCTTCCGACGTCTCCACTCTCGGATATGATCAGAGATATGGTCTGCTTTTGTCTGTTTGAAATTGGTGAGCAACTCTGTTCCAATGTCGTATCTCACAGGTAACTGGAAATGGTTAAGGAAGGCCATCGCCAGTTCACCAAAAGAAGAGCATCTTGAGCGATCGAGCTCAATGTACCATTTTGCGGCACTCCCAATAAGAGTACATTGAAACAATCACAACTATACATAGTCATCTTTCAATGAGTTAGATGAGCACCAAAGATGAAAGGTAGTCACATGATCACCTGGATTTTCATTAGGCTTGGCCTCAAACTTTGGGATGTCCAAAGGCAACTTCGTCGGCATAGGAGGCCAACATGGATTGTGACAAATAGGATCCTTCAACAACCTTGTCAAATCTGGCAAGTGTAAAGTCGCCAGGAATGGTAGTTTGGGTTGCTGCTGATAACTTGGGAAAAATGGTCCTGGAGTTTGACTGGCACCAGGTTGCCAGAAAAAGTTTGGTTGCTGGCTCGGGATTTGGTAGAAACCATGGCCCTGACCAGTTTAAGGATTTTGCATCTGTGGAGACATCATCGACTGATTTCCCAAAAAGGACATAGAGTGTTGGGCATGCATTGTATTCGAAGGACTTTGGGAAGGATTACCCCATGCCGGTCCTGCGGGGGGAGGCATAGTAGTCTGTTCAGGGTTCCATTGACTGTTGAAAGAATTACCCCAGAACGACATTCCGGAGGAGGGAACAAATCCTTGTCCTGAATTCCAAGGTCCTGCTACGTGTGCCCCCTGTGCAGGAATAGTACCCTGCGTAGGAGTAGATTGTCCAAAAATGGGGTTGCCCCTAGATGGGAAAGCGGCTGACGAGAAAGTGTTGTTACCAAACATTCCATTCCAAGAAAATGGTGTCGAACCTACCGGCATACTGGGTGCAGGTGGTCCCTGATTCCCGGCTCCAAATAAACTATTGTGTGTAGGTTGCCCGACGGATTGCTGATGCGGACCACCAAGCGAAGGGTACGAAGGAGGGATATGACCTCCTACATAAGGAAAAACATTAAAAGGGACAGGAGTGCCCCCAAGGTGACCTTGCAGAGGAGCGCTAGAGCTCCCTGCCCCCGGACCCAAAGTTTGTAAAGTGGAGTAGATTAGTACATGAATTGTACCTGAAATAGGCATACCGTATGAGAATGGAGGGCCTGTCACACTAGGTGTGAAGGGGGTTATGGCTGCCGCCATAGACGGGTTTGGTCCACTGTGTGACGTAGTTGCGGCCGAGACCATGGTGGTTCGAACTGACGACGGTAGGTTAGGAGATGACTCTCCTATGGTGGAAACTGTGATGGGAATTGACGAAATCCCAGAAGGAGTAACAACATTTGTTTCCATTGCTGTGTGAGGCACTGTCTAGCATTCGTGAAATTGGATTGGTACAATAAACTGTGCCAAGATATTAGTGGTTGGGGTTTCAACCGAGCCAAGAGCAGTTGCTTCAAGGTCCAAAATGGTTGATTCCTCTAGGAGTTGTTCGGGCACAAAGATTTGTAACCTGTTCGCTTCAAAAGACCCTTGTTGGTCTAGCTTCTGCCTTAATGGTGGTGGGGGTGGCTCTAGTGTAATCGACGGTAGGCCAAGAAGCCTTCGTGACCAACGGAGCTCGGGATCCTTCATTGTGTGAGAAGATCCAAGACACACTAAGGTATTCTAAACGTTGAAAAGTAACACACACTAAAAAGAAGCCCCTAAGAGATAAGACAAGCAATCAATAAACTACTTGGAAGAACAGTTACAACAACCAACACTAGAGCAACTTACCGGTGCAAGTGAAACTCGAACATGGAATCACCCTCTGGGTATACTCTAAAAAGCGTGGCTCGATGTTTGTCCTAGGTATCGCGGTATACCCCTGCAGTCACTTGTGTATGTCCCTAAAAGATTGGCAACTAGGTTGCCAGTACGCGAACAGTCACCAGGCGGGTACAGTCGAAAGTCGGGTAGACCACAATGAGCAGGGTATCGAGCCCAAAACCTATCAAGGGTATCGAGAGAAAATGGTCCGGAAGACAACTGAGGACCTCAAATAGATTCGAGACCCACGAAGCCCCATGGCAAATGCAAATGACAGAATCCCAAAACAAGCCCTCTATATGTGTTCTCCACTACGATTGGTCCAGCTTTGGAGGGGTTATCTCCGCTACCTTTCTGCACGCGACCTCGTGTTTATCCCCTGTGTTAGAGGGGGGTCCCGGATAACTTCCACAAAACTGGACTTAGACACTCCCTATCTCAGACTCCAATGTTTGGTTTTGAATGGCCTTGAAGAGTTTCCTCTCCAACCTAATCCAAGGCCCTAATCCTGAACTAGTTTGTGAACCCTACAAACATAAAAGTCTAGTAGATTTTAAAATTAACGTTTCTTTTATGGCTTTGTCTTACATCAAGGGGTATGAGGGTGAAACTGATGATGTGTAAAAGACGAAAGAAAAAATAAATGAAAAAGCTGGAAACAAAAAAAACGTTTACTGAATGCAAAATTTCAACAACTTTTCACAAAGAAAGATTTTTAATTTTTCTAAGATTTTGGACAACAAACTCAAAGGAATTTCACTCGACTACGAGATACTTATGATCTAAGTGAGCTGCAAAAACTTACGAAATAAAAGACTTTTCCCTAGCTAATGATGCGGAAACACACTTTTCAACCAAAGAAGAAAATGAAAAGAGATTTTATTTATTTATTTAAGTGCTAGTAAAGCAAGAAAGGGAAAATACCGATAAGCAAAAAACCAAGAAAAACAATTCTGGCTTAAAGCGTAGATCACAAAGAATCAGATTAAAGAATCACATAATGGAAATTGTAAAAACAATGACTCTCATGCTTGTCTAAAAACCATAATTTTTTTTTTTTTTTTTTTTTTTTTATATATATTTTTCTGTCAACTATTAACTGAGAAAAAGCAGGCTAAGGGGAAGATGAATCTTAAGCTACTGACTGTTCAAACCTAGATTCAAACACCTGAGAGGAATACTTCTTATCAAAGGAGGGGATGACTGCCCCACCCTGAACAAAAAGTAATCTGTACAAGCACGCTACTATCACTTAAATAGAACGCGTGCAAACATGTGTTGAACAGAGACAGAGGGCATGTACACATGAGCTAACCTTGTACAAGCCGCGTGTATATCTACACCCTAAGGAAAAATATGAAAACAGATAGACCAGACCAGGAAGGGGCCTCTGGTATTGATAACCAGGATCCCTTGAAGGTTTGGATACTCTTTCTAACAGAAAAACAAATAATGCAAGGAAAAACAATAAAGCAAAAAACAATCTGAGATAGGATCGTTGGAAAACAAGACTCAGACAGAATTCTAGAAAACCCCCTGAGAATGTGTGATTCTGACAGGTAAGACGAGGACTGCCTCTAAGGTTCTCTGAACTCCTACATGCTACTGCTATCTCTACAACTAGTGTTCACATGCGGGCTGTAAGAGAATAGGGCGCGGTCACACGCGTTCAGGCCTTATGCACATTGCGTGTACCTCTGTGTGTCCTGAAAAACATAATCAAGCAAAAGTCAGGGAAAGCTGGTATGGAAAACCAGACTCCCTGTTAGCTCAGAACTTACAGAAATGAACGAAAAAGATAGACAAAGAAAAACATAAAACCTAGTCTTTAAACTACCTAAACATTTAAACAAAAATTCCAGGAACCCTAAAGAGTAATCTCCCCAGTACGGTCGCCAATTCTGTTGTTGGGAAAAACACCCTACAGACTAGCAAAATAGAGTTCAAACTTTGCATGCAGATTTGACCGAATAGAAACTACTTCTTACCTACATCCCAAGATTTAAATCCCTTTTTCTCAGTAAATGCATGGAAAAGGACCACGTACCTTATTACCGACGTTCGATGTCGATCCTCCGTTGTGCTTGACCACTTGCTTGTGCTGCGCCTTCCAAAGATGACCTGCACTCAAGACAAACAACAACTATGCATGCATGCTACTTCTATACTCAAGGGTTAGAAATTGAACATAAACTAATCAAATTATAGACAACTCATGAATTGGGATGGGAAAAGCATTCTTTTTATTACATAAAGTGAATCAACTTACAAAAGCTGAGACTGACCACCGCTCCTTGAACCTGATCCTGGGCTCCTCTTCTTCTGTCCTTCAACTGCTTTGTGTTAAATCTCCTTTGGCATGAGGAAAGGCTAAAGGGTTGGGACAATGGAATACGTAAATGGGCAGATTTTCTTCGCTATATTTTTTCCTCCTCCAAATGGTACCCCTACCCCTTCTTTTATAGGCTAGAAGGAGCTAGGGTTTTGGACGAACCCTCGGCCATGCATGGCCGGGAGTTTCAGTTAACTCACCCATAGATTTTTGTTCCATTGACAACTTTCCTTTTTTCGTGCTTTAGTAGGTACACACGGGCTGTGGTGAGCCAGCCAGCGTGTACATGCGTGCAGTAATGGGTTAGGGCACGTGGGCCTTTACATAAGAGGATTTTCAAAGAGTTGTTCAGCAGAGTTTTGGCAAAGAAGGGAAATGAGTTGGCCTGATGCCATGTAAGCATATGTGGTGCAATTTAGGGTTATAACAACTGCATATGACATGAGGATAGGTAAGGATAAATCCAACACTAGAGAAGATTATTTTAAAGAAGATAAGAATGAGGAATCTGAGCCTGATGAAATTGAAGCAAAATTTGTGAGAAGACTAAAGAAAGGATCCGACAATTATCAAGGCAAGTTTCCCTTCAAGTGTTTTAACTATGGAAATATAGGTCACTTTGCATCTAAGTGTCCACACAAGAAGCATGATCAAAATTCTGAAGGTGAAAATAAGTACAAATCCAAGAGATTTGGTAAAAAGAAAATTTTATGTGTAAACAATGATGATTCTTCAGAAGACATAGATAGTGACTCTTCCTGTGAAGATAAGGTTAATGAATTTGTGCTTATGGCCAAAGAGGACTATGATAATCAAAACACATGAAGTGATGTTAATGATGAAGAATTTGTGGTTTATATGGAAGGTGAACTAATCAATGCCTTAGAATAAATTAATAGACTCAGATTCGAGAAATGAAAACAAAAACAGTTGTTGATGCAGTTTGAAAAGAATGCTAAAAAACCTGATGAAGACTTTGCCCTGCTAAAGGTGGAGTTAGAAGAGGCAAATAAAATAGAGGACATTCTGAAACAAAAATTATCAGAGAAAATGGCAAGATGTGAAGCCTTGGAAGAAGAGGTAGTAAAGACCAGAAAAGAGATGGAGAAGTTCAAAGCATTGTATCTCCAAAATCTTCCAAGCATTAAATCCTCAGAAGGATTAACCACCATTCTAAATCAACAAAGGAATCCAAATTTGAAAACTAGTTTGGGTTATGAAGAAGGATCAAGTTGTATTTAGCCAAGCAACAAAGATTCCATCAAGTTTGTCGAGTCTACATTCATTGACAACAACAAATATGGAGAAACAGAGGAAGATAATCAACCACCAAGGAAGAGTGAAAGAAAAACTACTAGAACTGAATCTGTAGAACAAAGAAATCATCAACATGGAAGAAATTGACCTGCTCAAAGAAGACAACCATTTTCCAGGTACAAAGGATTTTTCTATGGATATTGTTTTTTCTGTTCTAACTTTGGTCTCAAAGTTGTAAACTGTTCTTTACGATTTATATATTAGCAATCAAAACATTCAAGGAATAGATAGTTGTCACAAAAAAGAATGAGACAACCAAGTAACAAACAATCACAGATTGCAAATCATGTGATGGATGAGAAAAGGACACAGGTTAAGCATAACAATCGTTATGATCCTTTATAAAATGAACCAGAATGTTACACCTGCCATAATTATGGACATAAAGCTATAGAATGTCACTTACATAACTATGAATCAGATCTGAATCCCTCTGCTGAAAACATCAAGGTTTGGAAGAAGAAAGAGAATGACAAGTGTGGATTAGTGCTGTCAGCTCAAAGACAAAAGAACCATTGGTATATTGACAGTGGATGCTCCAAACATATGAAGGGAGACAAAAGTAAGTTTCTGTCTCTAAGTGAAAGCAAACCAAGAAATGTAACTTTTGGAAATGATGCTCCTGGTAAAATCAAGGGTAAAAGGATGGTGATTTTGAGTAATGGTAAAGGAAAATCCTAGGATGTTATGCTTGTAGATGGGTTGAAGCATAATTTCCTCAGTGTAAGTCAAATGTGTGACAAGGGATGTGAAGTAGTGTTCACTTCCAAGGATTGCAAGATAAATTCTGTAAACTCATGACAAGTGGTGGCTAAAGGCATAATGATGGATAATAATGTATATGTGCTGAAAGAAAATAGAGAAGAGTGTCATCTAAGAAAACATGATGAAAGATGGTTATGGCATAGGAGACTTGGACATCTAAACTTTGACCACTTAATCAAGCTCAAAAATCTTGAGGCAATAAAAGATCTTCCAAGAATATCAAAGCCCCAAGACTTTGTGTGTAAACCCTGACAAGTAGGAAAGCTAACCAGGACACAATTTAAATCCAAGAGCTCTACTTCAACAGAGAAACCACTCCAATTAGTTCATATGGATTTATGTGGACCATCAAGACATGAAGGCACAGGGAAGGAAAACTACTTTATGATCATCATTGATGATTACTCCAGACTTACCTGGGTTGCTTTTCTCAAGAAAAAGCTGAAGCATTTGAGAAATTTAAAATATTTAAGGCTTTAACTGAGAATCAAACATGAAACAAATTAAAGGTTGTGATATCAGATAGAGGAGGAGAATTTATGTCAAGTGATTTCAAGGAGTTCTGTGATAAACATGGGATCAAAAGAGAATACACAATCCTAGGAACCCCACAACAAAATAGAGTAGTTGAGAGACAGAACAATTCAACAAATGGCCAGGTCAATGATGAATGTGAAGAACATTGGTCAAACCTACTGGGTAGAAGAAATACACACATCGATCCATATTCTTAATAAATCTCATCTCATACCACACACTGACAAGACACCTTATGAACTGTGGCATTGAAGACCCGCTTCAATCAAACACTTCAAAGTCTTTGGGAGTAAGTGCTACATAAAGAATAATAATGAGAACCTTGGCAAGTATGATGACAGGGATGATGCAGGAATCTTCTTAGGGTATGATACAAATAGTAAAGGATACAGATGATATAATAAGAGGTTGCATAAATTAGTTGATTGTATTGACATAAAAGTTGATGAATGATTCCCAGTAAGAGAGGTGAGCAATACTGAATCAACAACATATGATATAGGTGAAGTTGAAGCTGAACACGTCAAAGAATCAGAACAAGAAGACTCTGAGTCAGATGAAGATGCAAATACTCAGGGAAAATCAAATCAACAGACAACATCAAATTCTTCCTCCAGAATTACTCAAAAGAATCATCCCGCAAGTCAAATAATTGGTGAGAAAGACAAAGGTGTACAAAACAGGAGAAGGATAATAAAAAACTCTGAGAAATCACATATAGCCTTCATATCCATGGTGGAACCCAAGAACTTCAATATGAAGATGAAAATTGGTTAAAATCAATGAATGTGGAACTGGATCAAATTGAGATGAACAATACTTGGGAACTTGTTCCTAGACCTACATATAAGAATGTAATTGTCTCCAAATGGGTGTTTAAGAATAAAATAAATGAAAAAGGACAAATCCTTAAGAATAAAGCCCGATTGGTTTGTAAGGGGTATGCACAAGTTGAAGGACAAGATTTTGATGAAACTTTTTCACTAGTGGAAAGATTGGAATCCATCAGAATGGTTCTAGCCTATGCATGCCATAAGAACTTTAAAGTATATCAGATGGATGTTAAGTTAACTTTTCTTAATGGAGACCTAGAAGAAGAAGTATACATGGAGCAACCTGGAGGATTTTCATTGAAAAATAATCCTAACTATGTCTGTAAGTTGAAAAAGGAATTATATAGACTGAAACAGGCACCACGAGCCTCGTATCATAGACTGGACAAATTTATACACAACAAAGGGTTCAAGAAAGGTACTATTGACAATAATCTATATATAAAATATGAAGGTGATGATTTATTGGTTGTTGTGGTTTATGTAGATGACATTATCTTTGGATGCACTAATGACCTTTCAATTCAGTGGTTTGCTAATTCAATGCATACTGAGTTTGAGATGTCCATGATAGGAGTATTATCATATTTTCTTGGTTTACGAATCAATTAGAGTTCTACAGGGATATTTATCTCTCAAGAACAATATTTGAAAGAGATGCTAAAGAGGTTTCAGATGGAATATTCCTCTCCTGTTCGCACACTTATGGTGGTTGGTTGCAAGCTCAGTAAAGATGATATTTCACTTGATGTTGATCAAATAACATATCGATCAATGATAGGCAGTCTTCTGTACATCACAACATCCCTCCATGATATAATGCAGGTTGTTGGAATGGTAGGTCGTTATCAGTCTACCCCTAAATAAAGTCATGTAGCAGCTGCCAAGAGGATCTTCAAATATTTGAAGGGTACAATGACTTATGGTCTTTGGTAACCTAGAAATCAAAACTTAGAATTAACTACATATTCAGATGTTGATTGGAAAAATTGTTTGGATGAGAGAAAGAGCACCAGTGGAGGTGCATTCTTCTTAGGTGATTCTTTAGTAGCATGTCTTAGTAAAAGGAAGGGATCTATCTCATTATCCACTACAGAGGCAAAGTACATTGCTGCTGCTACTTTTTGCACTCAAATTTTATGGATGTTACAAACTCTTGCATATTTGAAGGTAATTTATATTGACCCCATTCCACTTCATTGTGATAACACCAGTGCCATTAGTGTCTCTAAGAATCCTGTTCTCCATTCAAAGACAAAACATATCCCAATAAAGTATCATTTTCTCAAAGAACATGTTACAAACAAAGATTTTTAGCTGAATTACATTCCTTCCATAGAACAAATCACAGACATCTTTACTAAACCCCTAGCTAAGACACCTTTTGAATATCTTCACCAGAAGTTGGGCGTGACCCCATTATAAACCTAAGAGAGTCCATCATGTCAGGGGGAGTATGTATTGATTGAATATCTGATACCCCTGCATGGTACTGCAACCTCTAAGGGGGAGCATGTTTTCTTTGACATTGATGTTAAAGGGGGAGAAAAGGTTTGTTCTGAATGCAGGTCTGGTTTGAATGCTATAGTTGGAGGTCTAAGCAGAATAGTGCAGCCATTCACGGTTTCCATCAATGCCAAAGGGTGATATTGTTGGCATGTTTACAGGCAGAGTGTGCTTGTCATTGATGGAAATAACAACAACGATGTTGGCAGGTTTACAGGCAGAGTGTGCATAGCAATATCAACGACAAAGACACAGAAGAGAAAGCTCGAGAAGCTCAGAAGGAATAGCGTAGATTTGCACACATAAGAAAAAGTGTGCGTCAGGACCATTACCAAAGCTCAGGAGAGATAATGTTCTCAAAAGCAGAGACAAGTCCCCTACATCAAGGCTCGTAGAAGGATCAAAGGTTGCAAAACCTTTGAAACTCAAATTTTTTTCCAAGTCGGGACGATGAGTAAGCTTAGGAGGAGGAGCAATAGTGGTCGTTGGATCACCAATCCTGAATACCTGATGGCCATCAGATCAGATTCTAGACACGAGGAGTGCGCAGAGGAGGAGATTAAGCTACCGGATTAGAGTGCGTAGGACTAGAAACCTTCGGATCCAGTATAACTGCGAAGAGGATAATGGCCAAGAGACATTCTCGATCTCACGATATGCGAAGTCACAAAATTATCTGGGTCATCGGATCACCTAGAGATATCGATCATTGATCTGATATGAAGCATTTCAGAGTTTCGCGAGTTGGGAGTTTCGAGGAAACTCATAGCAGGAGTTCACAATATGAAAAATCGTGACACACCCCTATTTATTGGCTCCTGGTCACAGCTGGTGGTCACATTGATGAAGGTTAAGGGAGGAGCTAGCACATCGCTAGGATTTACAATGGAGATCACCAAAATCATGAAATTCCTTTTCGAATAGGGTCGTGGTCACAGTCAGTGGTCACATCAGTGGAAGAAAAGGGAAGGATCTAGTGTTGCCTAGCTCCACCTCAGAGTTTCGTGAGTTGAGAGATTCGAGGCAACTCACAACAGGAAATCGTGAAACGTGAAATCACGATTTGATCACAGTCATCAATCAAAGGGAAATATCTGGACCATTAATCTGATATGGAGTATTTCAGATTTTGTGAGTTAGGATATTCAAGGCAACTCGCAACAGAAGATCGTGAAATGTGAAATCACGAAGCAGCCTAGTGCATGGCCCCAGGTCACAAGCATAGGTCACATGAAACAAGGGGCTTATAATCCAAATAATCCATAGTTGAATGATTGTAACTGCTAGAACGTAGTGATGAAATCGTCCAGAGAACTCAAGGAGATGTAGGGTGATCGCCAGAGGAGCTGAAGAGTCTTGAGGTAACTACCAGTGGAATGAAGACTGATCATAGAGACGATTGACAGATGGAAAAGTGTCGAAGACTGTAACTGCAACAGAGAGGATAAGCTCGATTGTGACAGAGAAGACGAAGAGTCACACTAGCAGAGAAGGCAGAGAATCTCAGAATAAGCCCAATGATGATGAATGAATGGAGATAATGACCAGAGAATATGAAGAGTGTGTATGATGATCACATAGAGGAATCGACGTGGGAGATATATGCACAATAGAGAAGTGAAGGAATTATGCCAACGAGCTGCACAGTTGTAAGGAAGAGAGGTGGTGAACAACCTGTAGGGAAGAATAATGATGTAGTGAAGAACATGCAGAGGCATTGCACAAAGGAGGTAGTTAATGCACAAAGAATATATAAAAATGAAGAACATAGAAGATAGGCAAAGCTGCGGTTGAGAGGGATTTATGTGAGAAGAAGAAGGCTATGTGCAGTAGCTAAAATGCACCGAAGAGGCATAACACATCCAATGGAGATGGTGCACAGAGCATAAAAGAGAGGAGAACAGAAAGTGCAAGTGGGGAGAGTAGAGAGACACTGATGCAGGTAGAGTAGAGAAGTGTAGTAGAACAATGATGAAACTGGTAAGCCATAGATAAATGTTGTATCACTGTAATAAATTCAAGAAAGAAAAGATTTATATTTCAGGGTGGTAGGGAGGTTCCAGGGAGGATTTGTGTCCTCAAATTTTCTAGTGGGTTCTTGAATACAGGGAGTTGTAGCTTCCATCTGGTTGCAGCCAGAAAAAATAGGGTGGTAGGGTGGTGCAAGGGAGAAGTATTGTTCTCTGCTATACAGGTCACTGCCTGTGTGACTAGAAGTTTGTGCTTCCATCCAGTTGGTGCTGGAACACTTAGGGAGTTGGTGTTTCCTTCTAGTGGGTTCTATATAAACTAGGGAGTTGGTGCTTCCTTCTAGTGGGTGCTAGAGAAACCAGAGATTTGGTGCTCTCAACAAGTTGCAGCTTGCAAAACAGAGGTGGTAACCTCACAATGAGATGGTGCTCATAAGAATGATAATGTACAGAAAATAAAGATTACTTATCGTATCAAGAAGAAGAGGTTTTTCCCTTTATGGGTTTCCTCATGAAATATTTGTCTCTTTTGTATTTCATGTGTGTGATTGATGTTGAGTATTCTACTACTTACCTCCCTGCATTATTGTGATTGTTATTGATTGCTTTGTAAAGAGTTTAAAATAAGAAGCAAAATTGTTTAAGCACGATAACAATTGATTCACCCCCCCTCTCAGTTGTTCAACAAATACATCTTATGAGATCAATGGTCAAGATTAAAAGACCAAAAATTAAATTATTTATCACTTTAACTTTATAAAAAGTACTCATTAAGTCAACATTAAAATAAAACCCATTTAATGTACTTTTTCCTAAGTACAATTTTAAGAAAAATATTAACCCATCAAATTAGATAAGTTTCATTGTCCTCCTCCATGCTAGGATTCCATGCATGGTGAATACCTTCCTTTATATCTAATATCAACACTCCCTCTTAGAGAGGAAGGGATTCTGTCTCAACCCCATCAGATATCTAAACTTTTCAAACTTCTATCTGTTCAGTGCCTTGGTGAAAATATTTGCCATCTGCTCATCAGTATGTATGTAATCAAGCCTCACGGATCCTCTCTGTACACAATCCTGGATGAAATGATACATGATATCTATGTTCTTTCTACGATCATGAAACACCAGATTATCAGAGAGCTTGATGCAACTCTGATTGTCACAGTGAATCACAATAGCTTCTAGCCCTGACTGAACAATCCCAAGAGTATCTTCCTCAGCCATAATGACTCACATGCTGCCAAGATAGAAACTATGTACTCTGCCTCAACAAAGCTTAATGACATTGATTTTTGTTTCCCGTTGAACTAGGAAATGATGCTCGATCCAATACTAAAACAACAACCTAAAGTACTCTTTCTTTCCTCTGCACATCCTTCCCAATTAGAATATGTAAATCCTGCCAATCTCACTCCACCACTACGCTCATATATCAACCTGTCTTCCACTGTGCCACTGAGGTAGTGAAGCACATGCTTCATAGCTATCCAATGTACTCTTTGAGGGTCCACCATGAAATGACTCAAAGATTTTACTGCAAAGCTAACATCTGGATGAGTATTGACCAGATATATGAGTGATCCAATTAACTGATGAAACACAATGGGGTCTAATGTCTTTGAATCTAATGCATCAATATTCCTCCAATTTGTGACTATAATCGTGGACATGGGCCTACAATATATCATCCTAAACCTACAAAAGATATCCACTATATACTTCCCTTGTCCCAAGAAGAAGCGTCCATCTTGTTTCCAGACCTCCAGACCATGGAAGTAATGCATCAACCCAAGGTATTTCATCTCAAACTCAGCTGTAAGGTTGAACTTGCAATTTTCTATCAACTTCTCATCCCCTGTCAGAAATAGGTCATTTACATATAACACCGGTATGAGAGGCACCTCCCCTTCAAGAAAATACATGTTTGTATCAGCCTCGCTCCACTAAAAACCTATCTCCCTCAAGTAGTTGTCTATCCTCCAGTACCATGCCTGAGGTGCCTGCTTGAGCCCATACAAGGATCTCCTCAGTCTACACACATGCGTCTCTCTGCTACCTACCTCAAATCCCTCTAGCTTCTCAACATATACCTCTTCCTCAATAACTTCTTTAAGGAAAGTAATATTCACGTCCATATTGTGAATACGACAACCATTTTTTTCTTCCAACGATATGAATGCTCAAATCGAGGAATACCTATCCATTGGGGATAAAGTCTCCTCATAATCAACTCCCTCTCGCTGTGAAAATCCCTTGGCCACAAAGTGGGCTTTGTACTTGTCCAGCCTTCCATCTGCTGCATGCTTGACCTTGTAGATCCACTTGGATCCAACCAACTTCTTGACTTCTAGCCTGGGAACCACCTCCCATACATCATTCTTCATAATGGAGGTATATTACTCCATCATGGCGTCCTTCCAGACTCCATGTTGTGCATATTACTCATGAGTGGAAGGATCTACATCAACAAGTTGTGTCATTAATGTCATGTATGCAAGTCTCTCTAGTTGTTTACTTCATCTGAAATCTCTCTCTAGAAGTCCTGCCAACTTGGAATCACTGACTGTGTACTTATACCACTTAGTTCGTGGCCTAGTATTCTACTCCTATGGAACTGCATCACACTCCTCCTCCTCCTCCTGATCATCTCTCTCTTGATGATCATGTCCAACTATCTTCCTCTCAACACTTGTACCTGTACCTGCACCAATATCCTGTGTTTGACTTTGTGATCCAGTGCTCTGACTCTGTGCCTCCTTAGCCTTGACTCCCAAATGCTATCCCTGTTGGTCTTGTGCCTACAAGTCTCTATACCTCCTCAATGCACAATCTTTCTCAAACTGTACATACCTACACACTATGATCTTCCTACGTGCTAGCACAAAGATCTTGTAGGATTTGGAAGCCTCGCTATATCCAACAAGCAACCCCTTATATGTTGTGGGTTACAACTTTGTCCTCTTCTTCGAAGGGACATGACAGTAACATATGCTTCCCCAGATGCGAAGATGACTCACACTCACATATGTTTTGGTACTTGTAAATACCTCCTCAGGTGTCAACTTCCCCAAAATTGTGTGGGGACTCCTGTTCTGAATATAAACAACTGTGTGACTAGCCTCTGCCCATAAAAACAATGGAAAACCTTAATCATGTATCATCGTCCATGCTGATCTGACTATGGTCCTTTTATTTCTCTCGACCACTCCATTATATTAATGATTGTAAGGAATGGTGAGTTCCTTCTTGATCCCCGCTATTGCACAATAATTTAGAAACTCCTTGGAGGTGTACTCACCCCCGTTGTTAGATCTCAACACCTGAATCTTCCTGCCAGTATGGTTCTCAACCAGAGCTATAAACTACTAAAATCTGTCGAAGAATTCATCCTTAGTCTTCAGGAAGTATATCCAAGTTTTCTTGGAGTAGTCATCAATGAATAGAACAAATTATTTGAAGCCACTCACTGCATCCACACTCATCGAACCACATACGTCAGAATGTATCAATTCCATTACTCCCTTGGACCTGTGCTCACTCAGTGGAAATGGTCTCTGAGCATACTTTACTATTACACAATCCTTGCAGGGGTCATGCATCTCTGCTATGAACTTAGGAAACCCTGTGACTACTTGTCTTAAGTGCCCCAATGCACCAAAGTGTATTTATGCCATCCTCCTATGCCACAACTCTCCCATGTTTGTGGTTGTGCTGAAAAATGATCTCCCTAGCTAAAAATGAATCTTGTACATCTTCTCTTCTCAAACCCCAATCATCATGTCCATCTTCTCACTTGACCTTGTTGGCCTAATGAACACTCTTCCATTACAAAAGCTAAACTCATACCCTTTATCCTCAAGAGTAGAGATCAAGATGAGGTTCTTTTTCACCCCTGGAAAAAATAGTACGCCAACAAACCAGAGTGGTTTACCCGACTCCTTCTAAAATAAAACTATACCAACCCCTTGCACCTTGTAGCGCCTATCATCTCCAAGCTCTATAACCAGATTCACACCTCCCTCTTGTAGCCTAGTAAAAAACTCCTTGCGCCCTGTCATATGACAAGATGCTCCACTGTCCACAAACCACATTTCTGAGACTTTTGCGCCAGACATACAAGCTATGAAGAAGAAATCCTCCTCGAATCTTTTGGAAAACACATCCACTACTACTGAAGATTCCATTTACGATTGGTTCTTCTTCTTCTTCTCTGGACACTGTGAGGCAAAGTGTCCCATATTGTGACACTGGAAACATTTGACTTTTGAAAATTCAATGCTATTCTTTCCACCCTTCTTTTTCTTCTACTTTCCCTTATCTTGGCTTGCAAGGGCCAAGCCTTCTTCATCCACAATCTGTGGTGAAGATGAAGATCTACTAGAATGATCAAGTCTGATATCCTCCTGCACAAAATCATCCCATAATCACCACTAATTAGGGAGTTTCTCCCGAGCTACAACTCCATGCACGAAGACATCCCATGACTTCGAAAATCCATTCAGTGTTGTTAGTCACCATTAATTTTTTTATGTGAAATCGAGATTTCAGTATCTGGCAAGGTGTTAAACTAGTTTGGAAGCCTGAAAAACTAGATAAGGGGATAAATCTAGCGGTGAAAGGATAAAACTGGCGATGGCACTAAGATTATGGGACCCGATACATTGCAAATCGCGAACTCTCCAGATCGATGGTCAAGGATGATTTTGGGGGGATAAACTGCGCGAAGGTTAATTTTAGAAAGCAGGTCGGAATCTAAACCGTAGTTTTTGTTCGGGGCTACGTGGTGCCACCCGATACATTTTGGGGTGAAAAGTGGGTTGCCCAAACCACTTCCTCGCGCCCCTGAAATTTGGAAAAGTATAAAAGGGAATTTTATTTGGTTATTTTATTATTTTTTGAACACTGGACTGTTTGAAACTTGGCGCAACCACCCTCATTCAACTATAGCTCAACATTACGCAATTTTTGCTCATTTCCAGGTATTTTTCTTCACAGCCATGGATCCTATCATAACTTCAGTAATAGAACAAGATCCTATGACGAATGAAGAATCCCTAATTGACTGAGATTCATATGTATTTGATACTTAAATCACCATTTCTCCCATCTCTGTGTCCAGAAGAAACCTATCCGATAATGTAGGAAGGTGTATACCATTCCTTGAATCATTATAGGCCACCTAGTCCCTTATGCTATCGAGATTGCTTTCCCTTTTCCTAAATTTATAGGTTGGTGTGCCAAACAATATTCACATGAAGAAAAGGTCTTCGTGAATAAAAAAGGATTTGAGGTCATGTGTAGGGTAGATATTCTGTCAATTCAAGATTCCCTGGGTGTTGGAACAGGGGCAGACCCAGGGTTCAATGCTGCAACAAAACACCAACAAATCCCTAACTACTGGCCCTTTCGACAACACCTGCGAAGTAGATGAAGTCTCACCCGAGGTAGAGGCAGGGGTGTTTGTAGGACTCAAGTGTTTGAAACCTTAGCTGGGACACAGATATATGATTATACTACTTAATAAAGCACTTAACACCATTAGTTCTTCGATATATAGTCCATAGCCACTTCACTTATAAGATAGAGCTTCATGACATTCACACTAATCTACAATATTCAAGCACTTAACATATACAAATGGATCAAAATGAGCATATCAAGCACCAAGCATAAACATCTAGATCAAATCTAACATTCTCACATATAATAAGCACCAAGCATGAATAGATCTATCTAACCATATCAAAGCACTTAACATATAACATATGAACATGTCAAGAAAGAAGCACAAAGCACATAACACAATGTTTACGTGGTTCACCCCCAACCTGGGGCTACGTCCACTAACTCTTCTTATTTATATTATTTGATCAATCGGTTACAAGAACAAAGCCTCAAAACCCTTACTCTACACAGGACAAAAGATTTTCCAACCCGCTATATCTTTCTTCCTTGCATTATAGCACAAAGCATTCTACAGTCTCTCACAGGAAATTGCACTCATCCCTACAAGTCTTACACAGAATGCACATAGAACTTACAATCCTTTGATCACATAGATCTAGCACTTAGCCATTGCTTTAGCACTTATCACACTAACCTCTTTCTATATTTCCTATCCTTCTATATATACATTACAAAATAGGCCTAAACATGGGTAAACCTATGGACCGACATCCCATTCTCGTTACATATTCCCAAAAACCCAAAAAGGGGCCAAAAAGGGGGCCGAGATCCCGTGATGTCCTCTTAGATTTGCGCTCCTCCTTCGACAGGCTGTCGAAGTACCAAAATAGGTCAACATGACTAAGAAACTCCCAAAAATTGTTCAAGGGCCAACAAGCCCCCAACACTCACCTGTGACTCGTCCCGAGTCACTCAGGTTTGAGCAGTTCTGCCTCAAATGCCTCAAGCTGCTTCGACTTGTTGCTTTGTTGTGGTCTCTTGTTTGGTGAACTCCTGTATCACTGCGTCATTCACCAGCCTTTCTAGGCGTTGATCTGCTGTGAGGATGACTTGTTCTAGCTCTGCTCCTTGGCTCTCGACCTCTGTAAACAACATACATGCCTTGTCTTGCATAGGTTGAAGTCGTTGAGTGACTTCCATCACTTTGCTTTAAATCATATGGATTTGATGTTGAGTTGTGCATTATTCTTGATATCTCTTCATCCTTTCTACAACTGATAGGGCCTTTAGCTGTGCCTATAGTGTATCTGTGTTCTTCTTGGCTTCTTGGAGCTGTGACTCCAATGTTTGCAATTCTGGGTTTTCAGTGAGATTTTCATAGGTCTAGGCACTGCGGTTACTAAGATGCTTGCACTCCAAGGCAAGAGATTTTAATCTGTCAACTCTTTGGTTCCTTATCTCCTATGGGGTTTCAGGTACTGTGCGGAGCTCTAAGTTGGCGATGCATTGCTGTAGCTTCTGGATTATCTCTTCCAGCTGTGCCACCTGTTGTGGAACTTGTTCCTCGGTCTGTACTTCGATGATTGTCATAGAGTGAAGTGATCTATTGACCCTTTCCTTAATTTCAAGTTTCTTGGCAAGCAATTGTTCCTTTCTTTGTTGTAACTCTTATTTTTCTTCATCCCATTTCGCTTGTAGAGAAAGTTTTTCTCATTTTGCAACACTTTGTTGCTCCTCAAGGTCTTTATGTACTTGCACTAAAGCCTGGGTGGCTTGTGTTGTCTTTCCCTGAGCTCGTCGAAGGCGAGATTCAACTGTATCAACGATCCAGTTTAACTGAGCGGGCTCATCACCTAGTTCTGGTGTTCCAATTGTCAGGGGCGCAGTGGATACTGCGTGGCTGGACTATAGTGCCTGCTGCACTCCTTAGAGCTCATCCTTAATCTGACTGAACACCTCCTCCTGCTTAGCTTCTTGCTTCTCTTCTATCTCCAGCGAAGCATCATTAAATGCTGCTATGATGAAGTCAAAGTCGTCTAAGGTGAGGGTGGTCTTAAACTTGGTTCTGGTTGCTTTCATTTTCTTACTTGAAGAAGGTTTCGGAGGGGAAACCTTCCTTTTCTTCAAGGGATCCTCCTCGTCTCTTGGTGGTGTAACCTCACCTTTCTTTTGTTCGACTTATGTGCCATGAACTCCTGGCTTTGTTGATATGGATGCGGTCTTTACAGATGTGCTGTCTAAATAGTGGACCTCTTCGGTCTTATTTATCTTGCTAGTCTGGCTATATTCGAAGAAGTTTCACTGTTGTCAACATCAGACATCTCTGCGGGGTCCACTGGAATAGGGAGGTCCGTCGACCATTCCTTAGTAATCTCCTCCAAATCATCCTCTGTTAACTTGTAGTATGATTGTAGCTACTATTTATTCTCATCAGCACGCACTGCGATATAGATAAAATGGCGATCCGCGCGTCTACTAGAACAAGGAGGTCCATTGACCATTCCTTGGTAATCTCCTCTAAGTCATCCTCCGTTAACTTGTAGTATGACTGTAGCTGTTGTTTATTCTCATCAGTGCACACTGTGATATAGATAAAATGGTGGTCCGAGCTGAATTTCATCAAGGGTCTAAACCTGTGGAGTGTGTTCGAGGTGATGCAAGGCATGGCCTGTATGGATATCTTCAACTGGTTATAATACATGTGGAAGACAAAATTTGATTTCCACTGCTTCTTCATTTCGCTGAAGTACCACAACATACTGAACTTCGCAGCCAGAGGTTCAAATGGCTTGGTGTCTTGGAAGGTTTCACCTTCCGGCATCTCCCATGCGATGAAAGCGATCGGGATAAGAAGCCAACTGAAGTGGAATTTGTATCCCTGATCCTCCACTTCCCTGCAATCTAGTTCTAGCTGGTTCATGAGGTACTTCACCCAATTCATCTGTAGTCCTTCCATGCACTTCCCTGTGAGGTCAACTACGAATCCAATTACTTGGGTCAATCGGTTCTTGCGAACTAGCTTGCCTGCAATCAACTAATAGGCAAGGTGCATTGCGTCTCTCTAGATAGAGGCTACCTTGTAGCCTCATGTTCCCTTCTCTACATCGTCGTAAGTATCCTTTATTCTCTGGGTGAGAGTGTGATATGCGGTCTTTTCAGGGTAGAAGTCCTGTGGGTCAGAGCCTTGCATGCTAAGCCCTGTGATCCGATTAATCAAATTCAGATCCACTGTGATGCAGTGGTTCAACCATAAGTATCCTCCATGATAACATGAAAACAACAACTTGATGCACACGTTCACTTCTTGATGCCTCCCAAAGTGAGGAATATTCATTGCATTAAGCAATGTGGACTGCATGAGGTTCATGATCCACTGTTGGGGAACGATCTTTGAATTCTTTCTCTTGGTTCTAGTCAGATACTTGTATGGGGCTAGCATATTGTACACTTTTCTGTCGCTAAGGTTGAAGTCACTAAACTTCAATGCTGCGATCTTATCTTGGTGTGCAGACACTACGTGTATCCCCTTCGGAAGGTACACAGCGACCGATTCATATTCAAAATCTTGGGGCACACTGTCTCGGTTTATTGTGCCACTTAGAGGTGGTAGGTAAGAAGGTAGAATGCTCAGAATCAAATTAGCATTCACGATATCATCTCTGTGCTTCATTCGTTTCTCATCAGCTGGCCAGGATGGTCCTGCTCGAGCAGTGGACGGAGAGGCTTGCATTCCTCTCGTCGAAGATGTTTGTACACCTGTAGACACTCCTCTCTCTGACATAACTCTCTCTGTCATCAATTCGATCAAAAATTTCTCAGCGACTTTCTCTGCAGCACTCAATGCTTTCGACATACGCACTCGGGGTAAACAATTCGCGGGAACGGGGAAAAACTCAGACATTGTAATGAGATAGAGAACGAGAGCATAATGATCACTATATAAACTCAGCTTAGGCTGTGGGATCGAATTCTCGATTGGAAAAAGTGTTCTCGGTGCATGGCGCGACGAGATAAATAGGTAATTAAACAATGGTTGGCTTGCAAATGAGTATGAGCCTCCATTAAATCCTATTCGATCCATTATAGCATGATCCAATGGTTTGATGACGAACCTTTATTGATTTTTTTTCCGTTCGGAGCAGAATTCGAACGGATATATCGGCCCCAATGTCTATATTGCTTCGGCATGGTGAAGTGCCATGTGTCGCTATTATGATATCTCGACGAAGCTCCAATTCTGCAATTTTTCTTTCTGTGAGGTCTCCTCTAAAACCTCATGTAACCTTTTAGTATTATCCCTCTTATTCTTAACTTTCTATCCTTCTTTCCAGTGAGATTCATCTCGATAATGCTTTTCTCATTCTGATTCTTATCTTCTTTGGTCTTAGTTTCTTCGCACTGTTGAAATTCTTTCCTAGGGTTCCTGTATAGTACTTCTTCTTTGTTTGGGATAAGTAATTCAATATTCTGAGGATCCTCTAGTGTTCTCTTAGCTTCAACATCCGAGTTGCTAGTATTAAATATCTGTGATCTACTCTCCTGTTCTTTAATCAAGTGCGTGATCCTTCTGGTCATAAAGTCTTTTAACTCTTGCTTCTTTTGTTCCAAAAATTCTTCTTCTTCCTTTCATTTGGCTTGGACTCTACCAATCCAATATTTTCCTATTAGCATGGTAAATGGGGCATTGTCTTCAACAAATTTAATAATATCAAAGTCTTATTATGTCGAAGTTCCATTGCAGTCATAGGTATCCGAGTGAGCCTTCCACATAGGTTTACTAGCTTTCCTCTAAATAAACCTATTCCTCCTAGTGAAGGGATCATAGCGGGCCTTCCTATAGCTTCCCAGGTTCTTTTTAGCATAATATTCAACTGTGTTTCCTCATATAGAACACAGTTAATGTCAAAGTTTCCTATTCTTGCTTCAATGCATTCCTTTTCTTTGAAGATCTCTGAAAAGCTGACATGTCGGTGGTCCTTCATGGTTTCTTTCATATGTAGAAATGCTTTCTCTGATTCTTTCTGAAGTTCGTTCGTAGGTTCTGGATCTTCCTTAGGGTTTTCTTGATTCAGGTTCATTCTTTCAAGCTTAGCAATCATTCTATGGCAATCCAATACTTCATGGTCTAGATATTTACAACAAAGACAACTAGGTCTTCCACCAGGGCATTCATTAGTAAGATGTCCCAACCTTCTACAACTGTAACAGAGGGTTAATCCTCTCTTCCTTTTAAATGATCCCTATCTTCTTTTGTACCTCGCACTAGGATCATGGAAACTAACCCGCAAAAAATTCTTTCTAGGATCCTGCATCCATTTGTTAGTCCAAACATTCTTTCTTTGCATAGGTATAATATATATTTCACTATTCTTATCATATCTACTCATATCAAATCTGTTTTCATCTATTAATGACCTAGATTTCAAACTGGAATAGACTTTCTTAAACAGACCTAGATCCATATTCTAGAAACAAAAATTTCCACTTATCTTACTTCTACAGGGCACAAAGATTCCAGATCTTAAATTTTTTAACTATTCTTACTTTTATTAGAGCAGAAAGATTGCAGATCTTACCTCTTTTAGTCAGAAATTTCCACTTTTACCTTTCTTAGAGCACAAAGCGTTCAGATCTTGCTTATTTTCTTCATATCCGACCTTCTTTCTTTAGCATAGTGATTTAGAGATCAAGTAGAATACTGCGCACTAGGGCACAGATCTACGCAAAAATATTTCACAATTTCAGAATGAATCTTTTCACAGAGCTTCGTCTTTCTCAGTTCCCAACAATCACAGTTTTAGGTCCTGGCAACGAAACCATTTTTTGGCACAGTGGCAGACCCAGGTTTCAATGCTACAACAACATACCATTTTTTGAAAACACCTGCAAAGCAAATGAAGTCTCACCCGATGTAGAGGCAGGGGTGGTTGCAGGAATCAAGTGTTTGCAACCTTAGCTAGGACACATATATGTGATTATACTACTTAGTAAAACACTTAGCACCATTAGTTCCTCGATATATAGTCCATAACCACTTCACTTATAAGACAAAGCTTCACAACATTCACACTAATCTACAATATTCAAGCACTTAGCATATACAAATGGATGAGAATGAGCATATCAAGAACCAATCATGAATATCTATATCAGATCTAACATTCTCACATATAATAAGCACCAAGCATGAATAGATCTATCTAACCATATCAGATCACTTAGCATATAACATATGAACATATCAAGAAAGAAGCACAAAGCACATAACATAGTGTTTACGTGGTTCACCCCCACCCTGGGGCTACATCCACCCAATCTTCTTCTTTATATTCTTTGATCAATCAGTTACAAGAATAGAGCCTCAAAACCCTTACTCCACATAGGACATAAGATCTATGCAACCCGCTAGATCCTTCTTCCTTGCGTTATAGCACAAAGCCTTCTACAGTCTCTCACAGGGACTTTCACTCAACCCTACAAGTCTTACACAGAATGCACAGAGCACTTACAATCCTTTGATCACATAGATATAGCACTTAGCCATTCCTTTAGCACTTATCACATCGACCTCTTTCTATATTGCCTATCCTTCTATATATGCATTACAAAATAGGCCTAAACATGGATAAAACCATGGGCCAACATCCCATTCTCGTTACATATTCCCAAAAACCCAAAAAGGGGCCCAAAAGGGGGCCGAGATCACATGATCTCCGCTTCAACTTGCGCTCCTCCTTCGAAAGGCTGTCGAAGTCCCAAAATAGGTCAACATGACCAAGAAACTCCTAAAACTTGGTCAAGGGCCAACACTGGGTATACCATAGTCTTTCTCCACAATGTCTGAACCTTTCAATGAAGAAAAGCTAATTAGGGTATACAAAGAATGTCCATCAGAGGTCCGAGTTTTTTTTTTACAGACAATTGTCAAACCATAACATTTTTTAGAGATTTTGTCTTTGCCCATGAATGTGAGTGTAATGGTTATTGAATTCCAATGGGTTTGTTCCCTGTTGAGTCAAATTTTAGGTCTAGACAATGATAAACATGTGGTCGAAGTCATGCTCGGTTTCCTTTTAACATTTTTTAAGTCAGAGTCTGGTCTGTTAGTCTACATCAGTTTTGATCAATTCATAGATGATAATATCCATAAAAAACTGGTGAATTTTTGTTCTCTAAGGAATTTCAGATACTACACGCATCTGTTGAATATTTTCTTGGAAACCAATAAGAGAGAATTTCTTGAAGCAACATTTGTATCAACTGAATGTAAGAGGATTTCATTCTCATCTTCATCAACAAAGTCATGTCCAGAGTTTACAGTTTGATTTTCAACACTAGCCCACCTAGAGTTTTGGATGACATGAGGAGATATCTACAGCCAAATCCATAAAACAGAGTGGGGGACTGGGTACTATTCATGCATTCAACAATAATTTGGGTTTATGGTTGTCATGAATCCCCTTATCTATTGCCTATTTTTCTGACCCTCAAAATATTTTCCCTTGAATTCATCAGGCAAAGAATTATATCTGAGATAGAGCATTTCTTGAAATTGCGCAAAGCCTACAACCTCAAGTTCCCTTTTATCATTGGCCATTTCATAGTCAAAGCTAGATCTTGTTTATCTCATATTCAAGCAAAGCTCAAAGAGTTTGGTTTTTCACAGCTACAGGGAATAATATATGATCCATATCAAATCATATCCAAGAGAATATTGATGAAAAAACATGCCCCTTATGAGCATGAACATGTTGAGGGTTTTGATAAGATGGAAAACCTAGAAGCTTGTGTTGATATGGAAGCAATATTGCAACCAACTCAAACACAACAAGTAGAGGCAACCCTGCAACAAAGTCCAACACAACAAGCTCCTCATAAAATGATGTTCAAAGTTCCTAATATGAGTTTTTATAGCAAGAGAAGAAGTTCAGAGGCCATGGGCACCAATGACCAACAATATGCTCCTAATAAGATGACAATTATAGAGTCTCCACAGATAGTGAATTTGGAGGAGGAAGAGCCCAGAGAACAAGCAAATCTAGACATGGTGGAAAGTGGGACTAGCAATGTAGAGGTTGGAAAGGAAAGAAAGCTCCAAAGTGAAGGAAACTCAAGAACCTTTAGCAACAAGAAACACATCTTTTATAAAACATCTGGGGCAACTTATCAATCTAAATAAGATTTGGCAAAACATTCTGCTGAGAAGGGAAACATGGCTCTAGGTGAGATGAGGGATTTAGTGCCTGAAGTGGAAAATATTTCTTAGCACACATCTTCTTTGTTCACAGTAAGGGATATTGAGAAGAGGACCTTTAACATTGAATTTGCAGATGAAGACAAAGTATCTGAGATCAAGATAAGGTATGACAACATCAGTGCTCTAGACAAAGTCAAATTCCATAGGAATACCAATGATATGTTGTATTCTGATTACCTGAATTTAAGCTTGAAGAATTCAAAGTTGCCATATTATTCCATGAAATTAGAAGGGAAGTTGAGGCAAGAAAAAACATCTAGAAGAGCTTGGAAGACTCAGGTCAAGAGGCTCGAATCTGAAGGCCCCCAAGGGGTGAAATCCTCATTGGATGAAAAATACAAGTTAATTCAAAGATTGAAGAATAAATTGAAAATGTATGCCACAAAGCATCCACAAACAAAATAATTGGTTTGTCTAGAACATGAAAATGAAACACTTCGTCAAGAGGCATTGGAATACAAGGCTAGGGTGTTGTAGCTGGAAAGAAAAAAGGTGAAGTGGTCACAAGAGTAGAAAAAATTGCTGAACAAGGTTGTAGTTGTATCTCCTACTGCAGAAGTTGGGGCAAACACTAAAGGACTTATCTAGGCTATGTCACAAGTTAGACTAAAAGAAGGAGAAATCAAGGGGTTGAAAGGAAGCATAGATAAATTCAAGCAAGAAATTCAAGAAAAGGATGAAAGAATGGATCAATTTCAAAAGGAAAATCAAGCCTTGAAGGAAGGATATGTAAGTTGAAGATGAGATTAAGAGGCAAAGGCTTGTTGCAGGGAGCCAAGCATATCATCTGGGACTCTATAGTTTTTGAAGCTACCAAGTTCAGAGTGTATTTAAACTTCATCAATGATAAATACATCATAGCCATCACATCCAGAAGAAGGTGCACTGTTGTGAATGAGACTTTAGAAAAGAAGCCATCATAATGGACCCAAAATGCCATAAATATACTCAACTCCATTCCTATTGTAGAACTTCAGATTATTGGAGTTAAATACATAACTACATTGATTATCTAGGCCAGGAGGGTTATTGCTAAACATAACCTTTTGAAATCATTCCAAACCAAGGCAACACAGATGGAGCAAAGTGTGCAAGATTTCAAAGATTTGTCTGAAGAATTGTTTATCAAAGGCCTCCCACCATTTTTGGATGGAAAAGGAAAATTATATGACCAGGAGGAATACAATTCTCACCTCACTCAGTGTATAAGGGATCACTCCAAGTTTGAAACCCTTGAGGAAAATCTGAAAGGAGCTACCCTGGTTGAGCATCTGATTATAGACTTTGAGATTTTGAATTAGTTCAAAGAAGTAAACATTGGACTACCAGTCATGTCATATGATTCCTGCATTGACTTGGAGATCCTGGTAAAATAAATGATAGATTATGACATCCCTTCTGACTTGCAATGGAAGGAGACAGTATGGCTGGGTAAGACAAAGTGTAGTTTTCCAGGGTCTAGTAGATGATGTCTAGATGTCACTGAAGATGGAAGATTAGGTGGAAGAACAAAGAAGAAAAAGTGGAAAATAACATAACTAAAGCATCAGAGGAGTCAAAAGCTAGATCATGAAACACTTTCTTGCTAATTATTGTAATCGGTTTCAAAAACTGAAACTGCCATTTGTAATCATTGTAATTAGTTTCGTAAACTGAAACATTTCAATTCAATTATTGTAGTCGGTTTCAAACCTAAGGAACTCAACTTGTATAAATATTAGGATTTCCAAATGTATTAAGGGTTGGCAGAAGTGCAAGGGCACGATATTAGCTATTTAGAACTTGAATGTAATTTTCTGAAGCTGAATTGAATACACATGTAGAAGTCTTGATGTTTCCATGAAAAGATTATAATGGTGGTGATTTGAGTTTTGTTTCCTCTCTTTGTATGTATTTCCTGTATTTATGATTTCATTTTCACTTTCTTCTGTTTAAATTGGATAATCAAAGGCCCATAATTCATCTTGTGATTTTCTCGGCTGAAGAAATTTAAACTTTGTTAAGTTCTTCCTAACTAATTCAAAATTCATTTATTTAACGCTCTGATGCAGTTATATGTTCTCCTTTCTTCTTACACGTTACAAATTTACAATTTATAACTCATATTTATCGCCTCATTTAGCCTTTATCCTCTGGAGAGTTCTACTGACTAGTCAGTGCTTCCATTCGTTTTCAGAATTTTGACTCCATAGCCCTAAGTATCCCTCCCCTTACTTGCCAGCAAAATTATAAAAAAAAAAACCCAAAACAACAAAACCTAGCCATTGAATTGTTAAAGAAAACTCATTATTAAAGACCAAGTGCAAGAGAGATCCCTCTCTCAGCTAAGCAGGATAGTACCCAAATTTAAAGCTGGTTTGTAGGCTACCTCTATCGTTTGTTCATCAATTGAACAAATTTACAGAGTGCTAACAAGTGCCACATGTACCAACTCAAACTCTTCAATTTTCTCACCTACTGTGCCTATCTCATCCCTGATATGTGTAAGTCGAGTAAGGTAGTGAACCACACCTTCCCCTTTATCCATATTGGTACTTCTCATTTTTTCCCTAACCACCATCACCCTATTTTCATTTTTACTCTGGTAAAGGTCATTCAAGGCAACCCACATATCCTTAGCATAATTTTTCCCTGTGAGGTGAGGGATTATGTAATCCTTTACCCCATCCAGGAATATGCTCTTGGCTTAAGACTCACCCTTCTTCCAGGTCACCAATGCAACTACATCTATGGGAGCTGTAAGCTTATCATCAACATGGTCAAGGACATCATTGACATCCAAAATTGTAGTGACCCTTTCCTTCCAATTGACAAATTTTTGAGCACCCTGAAGCTTATCGTCCATTCTCAAGGTCATGGAAATTTTTGAAAATGGTTATGTACTGCAATATACCCTTTTGTTTTGCAGATATAAACTTCTGTGTTGCAGATCTGAACTTATCTACTATAGATATGAACTTATCTGTTGCATATCTGAACTTATGTGTTGAAAATATCAACTTATCTGTTGTAGATTTGAACTTCTGTGTTGCATATCTGAATGTAATGTTTTTTCTTCAACAATCATGCTCTCATACCATGTGAATTTTCTTCAAACCCAATTCACTAAATCAATTAATTTTTCTGTTAACTGTTTCTTCTAGGTTTTCTTCACAAATAAATAATACACAACAAAAAATAATAACGAGGAACTTAGTAGTAAAAGATAACAACAATCACATCACATTTACAAAAGTAATTTTTGGACAATTCATTCCTAAAAAAATCCCAGAGGGAAAACCAGTGCAACGGATTTGGACTTTATTATTATTAAGAAGAAAAATATAAATATCTCTTACAATAAAATCAACCCATCCAAATACAAAACCTCCTCAACAAATGTATGGCCCCCTTCTGCAAATCCTCTTGATCAGATCTATAGGAAAATACCTCTGTAATGCTAAAGATGTGTGTCAATATCATTGTAGAAGTCTCCTCTGTCTCCCTGCAAAATCTCTCTCCAAACCCTCAAGCAATTCTCATCTTTATCTCTTCATAAATTTTTCTCTCTCTTGTGCATAATGCACCCCTCTCCAAGTTGATCTCCTTTTTACTCAATGAGCAAGTGAGAAGACTTATCTCCAAAAGGATAGAGGGAAACGATTGATCCTCATACACCTTATGAGGTCAATGGTCAAGATTAAAAGACCACAACTTAAATTATTTATCACTTTACCTTTATAAAAAGTACTCATTAAGTCAACCTTAAAATATAACCCATTTAATGTACTTTTTCCTAAGTACAATTTTAAGAAAAATATTAACCCATCAACTTGGATAAGTTTCATTGTACTCTTCTATACTAGGATACCATGCATGGTGAAGACCTTCCTTGATATATAATCTCAAAAAAACTAGGATAGAGAAGTGTGATGGACTCACTACTAATGGATTTTATATTACGTTGGTTTATCTTGATATTATTTTAGGATTTCTTTCTTCTAGATGCACGTGTCTTATTTTGTCCTAAAGGTTCTTTCCATGTGTCATTTCATTATAGCTTTGCAGGCGTGTACATGTGCCAAATCATTATTTATTATTGTTGGTGTATTACTAGGGTTAGATAACCCTAGGTTGGATTCCACATTTTCACTTGTCAGATGCCCAATATTTTTCACAGGACTTATGATCATGATTTATGGGTGACTCAGCAGACTTAGCTCATTATTTGGAGGCCCCTTTGAGGATGCTATCATCATTTAGAGGGTGATGTCACCCTTGAAATTTCCCCTTTGTTAGCATTGGATCTTGATCGTTGGATGGAATTAGGTGAGCATTGGGCCTTAGGAGGTTTCTATATGATGGATTCATGCCTTGCCTCGATGATTGAGCCTTTGGATGCATTTCCCACACTTATTGTGTTAAATTTAGAGCTGATATTAAGTTCATTTCAAATTTACTAGACAATAATAGCATAAGCAGGATCATTGAAAGATACACAATCAAAAGGTACACAACATTTATCCCGGGAAACCCTCATGGGGGATAAAACCAAACAAAAACTTCCTTAATATAGATTTCCAATACAATGCCAAGATAAAACACCAAACAAAAGAGAATATCCAACACTGAGCAATGCACATCTCTCTTTCTTCTTCCAACAATGACAACTTCCCTGAAACTTGTGCACTAGATGAGTGACTTGAGTGAGTAAGTGAATGAGGCTCTATCTTCTCTTATTTATACTAGCTCGGGAGCACTAGGGTGGTGTCTCTTCATCAAGTAGGGTTGACTTCTTCACTTAGTGACTAAAGCCACTTTAATTATCCCTAGGGGGCAACTTCTCAATTAGCATCATATAATTAGGGTTTGACTAATCCACAAAAGGGGATTTGGTCATACATAAGTCCCGAAATGATCAATACACAAAAGGGGATTGATCAATAAGATAATAATTTAATAATAAGTAGAATATACTTCGTAGTTACAATATTTCAACACTCCCCCTTAACAAGAAGGGTATTCTACAACATCATCGGGGGAGAGAGAGGGAAACAACAACAACATCATCTGGAACACTGAATGGCATATCTATAAATCATTATAAGTTTTTCTCATCGTCAATAACATCATCATTCACAACATGGAGCTGGAGTATCATCATCATCATTCATAACATGGAGCTGGAGTATCATCATCATCATCATCATTCACAACATGGAGTTGGAATAACATCATCATCATCCTTCACAACATGGAGATGGAATATGAAATATCAACATCAGTTAACATAAAAGATACAACAACAACATCAACAACATCATCATCAATAACATGATGATGAAGAAACAACATCATCACAACACTAGGTTGGAGCAACAACATCATCACAACATGAGGCTGGAGAAAAAACATCATCAACAACATGAGGTTGGAACAACAATATCATCAACACGAGGCTAAGATAACATCATTATTACATCATATAGCAACATAATGAGGCAGGTGTAACAACAACATTGTGTGGTACTCTAACAGTCCCTAGGGATATGCCCATGAATCATAAGATTCCCTAGGATATAAAATCCTAACAGAGCTACCATGTGGTACTTTGATAGACCATCCTTACTAGACCTTCGAGATCTACCCAGGAATCATAAGATTCCATAGGATTATAAAAATCCAAATGGAGATACCACTACTAACCATAACTGCCATATACATTCATAGGTACTCCGATAGAACGTCCTTACCAGAACTTCAATATTTGTCGAGGGATGATCAGTCCCCTAGGATATAAAATTGTAATTGATCTACCCGTTGTTGGTTAGGATACCATAGTATCATCAACATCACTCCCCCTTTCGAGGGAGGTCCTTTCGAACTATACCAAGCTTGTCTCGAAATTGTTCAAACTTTACATGAGACAGAGGCTTGGTCAACACATCTTCAACCTGCTCATTTGTGCCAACATATTGGAACTTTAACACTCCCCTTTGCACCATATCATGAATGTAGTGATACCAAATTTCTATGTGCTTCGAATTGTCATGGAACACATGGTTCTTTGTCATCTTTATGAAAATCTAGTTATCACATAGAATCATTGCTGTTTCCATCTCCAGGTCAAATAGACATGTCAACAACTTCCGAATCCATATGGATTCACAACTGGCGGAACATGCATCAATGTATTCCGCTTTTGTCATGTTGAGAGAAATACTGGATTTCTTCCTACTTTTCCATGAATTCATGGCTGACCCTAGACTGAAACAACATCCTAAAGTACTATTTCTGTCAGAAACACTTCCAGTGATCCAAAAAGGGTCCAGAGGAGACTAAGGATAACTCAGAATTTGCAGAAGCAACTCAGGAAGCTCATAATGGCCTTAGTAGACAGAGAAAGGGAAAAAATCAAAGTTCGCAAAATGTAGTGAAATTGGCATCACTGCGAAGATCACGTCACAATATTTCCAATGGTGTAAATGACTCGTCAAACAGAGTTACAGATCAAAAGATATTCATAGTCAAAGTTTTGGTCAACCTAGCCTAATCAGTAGGGATGAGTCAGCATATGTACTGCTGAATTCATCACCAATACAGATTATGTCATTATCTGTACAATATACATGACACACGCATATGGATACACATGTCATGCCGACGTCAAAATGGTGACATGGAATCACTAGAGGCTTCCACATGTCACTCGTTTTTGGACTTTTCGGGCAAATCCGTGGACCAATGAAAATATGCCACGTGGCAGTCCGTACAGCCACGTGACAGACCATACAACCACCTATTCAATGATGTGGCAAGATGAAAAGGAAGAGGTGACATGGTAATGACTGTGTAAGGGGGTGGCATGGGCCAATGAGTGGTCGCCACGTGGCCTAGTCATGGGCTGCCACATGGAAACAAGCAAATGCATAAGGATGCTCAACATCTAGATTTCCAAAAATTGGCGGGGTTGGTTGGCGCCAACCACCCATCTGACAAATTTGATAGGATTTGGCCAAATATGGCCAAATATAACCACACCACCAGACTTAACTGTATCCGCCAAAGGCTCTGCCAAATCCACCAACCAAATATATACATCGTTGTAACCATATGCCGAAAACGGGAGGCTCGCGAGTTCAACCTTGGGATCTCCCCTATCACCTTTGCCTTTGCAATGTCCGCCAAACATTTGGGCTGGGGTGTGACTTGGTAAATTCCACCCCCTTTATTACTTAAATGTTTCTTTTTGCTAGCGTATGGGGGGGTTAGACCAGGGCGTGACTGTACAGAGATGGCACGATTTTCAAGAATTTTTCCCATGAATTAATTGCAGTTGCAGGCATGAAAACTGATACATAATTTCTATTGGGCCTGGAAGTACCGGAATTAGATTGAGGCATGGAGACAATCATTTTTTGGTAATTCGATGCCAAAATTTTAGTGGTGTTGTTTGTTTTATGATCTGAGTAAAGCTTCTACAACTTAACTCCAGAATAAGGTATACTTATGTATTTTTCCAAATTATTTTGTTGAGTTAATAAAAAGGCCTACCCATTTGAGATCAGGACCTAGAGACGTAGTCCATCAGGGACCAACTCCGTTATCAAGTTTTTGTGTTCAGATTTCATGCTTATGTCTCTTCATTATTGAGATTTTCCTTCTTTATGGTGCACTTCAATTTATTCTCATTTAATACAATTCTTTATAAGTCACATCAATGAAAATATCTTGGATCATGTTGGTATCAGAGCAGTCATCTTTGACTTTAATTTTTGAGTGTGAATGCTTACTAGGGCCAAGCATAATTAGGGTGAAGGAACTCTTAAGACTTTCAATCCCGAAGTTGGTCATGCATCCTAAAGGAAGAAAATGGCTGGAGAGGACAATAATGATGAACATGAGAAAAACTTCCATATGGTATTTTATCACATGTAAAAAATGGTCGAGCGAATGTATGGAGACTACGAGAAGAGGATGAAGAAGAAATGAAAGAAAAAGGAAGCACAAGTAGATGATAATGCTTCAGTGAATCAAGGGGCTGGAGGAGACCCTCATGAGCCTCCATCTTCACCATCAAGTTCTAGCTCTTCTTCCTCTGAGCACTCTCATCATTCTCATGATTCTAGCCATACAATTTCTTTTAAGAAACCATTATTAAAGCTTGATGTAAAATTTTCTTTACCTATGTTTAGTGGAGATGCTAATCCTGAAAATCTAGATGATTGGATCTGACAGGTTGAAGTATATTGCAACGTTCAATAGATTGATGAAGAGGAAGTTAAAGTTCAATTGGCTTCTCTTCGGTTGGAAGGAACCTCTCTTGTATGGTGGGAGAGAAAACTTCGAGACAAAAGTAAGTGTGGTAATCTTCTTTCCTCATGGTCAGAATTTAAATTAGCGATAAGGAGAAAATTTTATCCATTGGGTTATTTACATAAAGAAATGATGGAATGGAAAACTTTAAGACAAAGTAAAGGTCAAACTGTACAAAGTTTCATGGAAGAATTTAGGAATAAATCTCTTGCATTAAACATTCCTTTGGATTCTTATGAAACTTTAATGAAGTATATTGGCAGAATTCACAGTTATATTCATATTACTTTACTATTGTTTAACCCCACCAGTCTTGATGAAGTTTGCGTGCAAGCCACTCACCTTGAAAATAGGAGAAATCATTTTTAAGATGATCCCACAAAGAAACCTTCCAATATCCCACATAAGAAGTTTAAAATGAAGGACAAAAATACCACCACTGTAAATAGAGAATAAGGAAAGCCATATTGAAGTCATTGCAAGAAGAATGGTCACGATGATGAACACTATTGGAAAATACATCCATAGAAGAGACTAAAATAGTTCGGTGGAAAGCGGAAGACAAAGACCGTTGCTACAGTACAACAAGATCTTGGTTCCGATTCAGGAGACGAAGGAAAAATCACACAGTTGGAGTACAAGGTAAAGATTCCTTTCATGATAGTACAAATTCCAACAATGAATCTCATGATGATGAAATAAAGAGGAATGCATTATTTCATATAAGAGTTGTATCTAAACACACTAATATAGATACATTATTTGATCTAGGTTCCCAAGTAAACTTGATATCTGAAGCATTTGTCAAAAAGACGGGTCTTGAAACTAAACCACATCCAAAGCCTTATCCTCTTAGTTGGGTATGTGATAAAGTAAAACTTAATGTGCCAAGCAATGTAGGGCTAGATTCGCTATTGCTTCAAAGTTAATTGATGAAGTGGATTTGGATGTTGTATCACTTGATATATGTGGCATAGTGTTGGGGAGTCCTTATCTTTATGATAGAAAAGAATTCTTCTTTCGTCATGAGAACAAATATCACCTTACTAAAGGGGGAGTGGAATATATTGTTATAGCCCACAACATGAGGGTAAACACAACACTTGTTAGTGCACGAAAAATGAAGAGACTCATAAACAATAATAAGATATATGTTCTCATGGTCATAAGGGAAAATGATGTTAGAACATTCGACACTTTCCAAGGATGCGATCCTTCTCATAAGAAAGAATTAATTTATATTGTTTCTAAGTATGATGTTATTTTCTAGTAACCAAATGGATTACCTCCTAAGAGGGAAATCCAACATGAAATAGATCTTCAATAGGATTCTCCTCTTCCTAATGTGGGCATGTGCATGATGTCAATTGTAGAGATGATAGAGATAAAAAAACCGGTACGAGGCTTATTGGATCAAGGGGTCATCAGGCCCAACTCATCTCCTTGTGGTTCTCCGATTGTGATGGTGCCAAAGAATGATGACACATTTTGAATGTGTTTCGATTACTGAGACTTAAATAAAATCATGGTGAAAAATCGATACCCTCTTCCTCATAAAGATTATTTACTTCATCAATTAAAAAATGTTTTTTATTTCACTAAGTTGGATTTGCGCAGTGGATACCATTAGATCAGGGTTGCAGAACATGATGCATGGAAAACTGCCTTTAAAACCAAACAAGGATTGTTTGAGTGGTTAGTTATGCCATTTGGGCTTTGTAATTCTCCAACAACCTTCATGCGTGTGATGAATGATGTATTCAGGCCATTTCTATATGATTTTGTGATTGTATATTTAGACAACATTCTTATATTTAGTGGGACTTGGGATGAACATGTAAGGCATGTAAATAAAGTATTGGATACTTTGCAAAGGGAAAATTCATATGTAAAATTTTCCATATGTGAATTTGGTAAGAATGCACTTGTGTACTAAGGGCATATTGTAGGAGGAGGACAATTGAAAATTGATCCTTCCAAGATTGATGTAATTGTAAATTGGCCTAATCCCAAAAGTGTAACTGAAATACGAAGCTTCTTAGGTGTAGTCCAGTACTAGAGGAGATTCATTTCAAACTTCTCTTTTATAGCAACTCCTTTGCATGCCTTAACCAGTGTGAAGAACACTTTTCAGTGGGGAGGGAAGCAACGAAAATCTTTCAACACTTTGAAGGAAAAGATCAATACTTCACCAGTATTAGCATTGCCGAATCTTCAACAACCTTTCGAGATCAAGACAAATGCTAGTGGGTAAGCCATGGGTGCAGTATTGATGCAATATCGTAAGCCTATCTGTTACCACTCTGAAAATTTTAACCAAAGTGTTGTTAACTATCCTACATATGATAAAGAGTTGTATGCATTAGTTCAAAGCGTAAAGAAATGGAAGCACTACTTGTTAGGGAAGGAAACACTCATACATACAGATCATCAACCCTTACAATATCTCCAAGCACAAACCAAGCTAAAATAATCTCGACATTACAGATGTATGGTTTTTCTTCAACATTTTCATTTGGTAGTCAAATACAAAAAGGGTACAAGTAACAAGGTAGTTGATATGCTTTCTAGACCTCCTATTGCTGCTTCTATTATTTTGAAGAATGCTTCTTTATCTCATGATATCTATTTGGAAAAATATGTCGTTAATGAATATTTTAAAGAAGCATTTGAGAAGCTAACCCATGGTGCACAGGTAGATAACTATTGCCTACAGGGAAAACTACTCTACCATCTTGGAAAGCTATGTATTCCTACAAGTGAACGAGTCCATGTAATATGAGAAGCTCACACTTCTCTTGTGTTTGGGAATTTTGGGGTAGGAAAAACTATGGCTCATCTACAGAGATTTTGTTACTGGCCTCAAATGAAAGAAATTGTAACTAAATTTGTAAAGGGGTGTGTGATGTGTTCTACTTTTAAGCCCACTAATATAAAATTGGGGTTGTACTCACCACTTCTTGTTCCATCCCATCCATGGGAAAGTATCTCCATGGATTTTGTAGGGGGTTTACCAATGTCTAAAATGGGTCATGACTATTTGTATGTTGTAGTGGATAGGTTCAGAAAAATGTGTATCTTAATGCCATGTAAAAAGAATATCATTGCTGAACAGACTGCTAATCTCTTCTTTCAATATGTTTGGGTTCACTTTGGGTTACCCACATCCATTATCTCAGATCGAGATACTCAATTACTCAAGGATTTTTGGACAAGCTTGTGGAGAATGATGAACACCAAGTTGAAGAGGAGAATTTCTTTCCATCCATAGATTGACGGACAGACAGAGGTTGTTAACCGAACAATGGTAATTTTGCTTCGAGTCTACTATAACAAGCATTCCAAGTTGTAGGATGAACAGATACCCTATGCACAACATACTTACAATTGAGCCTTACATTCCTCCACTCAATGTCCTCCTTTTGAGACATGTTTTGGGTATTTGTCTAAGGTCCCTTTGAACTTGATGTATGGGAGATATGTTGATTTAAATGAATAAATAAATGAATACAGATTCCACAAGTTCATTTAGAGGATCCAACAGGTACATCAAGTAGTCATGGAACAGTTGGAGAAAATTCAAACACAGTATAAAGCTCGACATGACAAACACATAGCTGATAATCAGTTCCAGGTTTGATACCAGGTATGGCTTCACATCAACAAGGAGAGATTGAAGGGTGGAGGCAAGAAAACCAATCCCATCTGATATGGACCCTTCACTATTTTGGAGAAAAGTGGTACCAATGCTTTTCATCTAGATCTTCCATCTTATATGCAGATCTATTCAGTTGTAAATGTGGAAAACTTGAAACTTTTTGAGCCTCCCATGATCATGGATTGGCATGAGGAAGTTTCAATACCTTCAGTTGATGAGTTTGCCTCTGATTACTTGGATGAGTTGAATGAAGATATCATCTTTTACAGAAGGACAAGGACTTCATGCATGGGTAATGTTGATTATATTTGAGTGGGCTTAAAGGGCACACATCCAAGCAGGAAAAAGTGGATTAAGAAGGACAAGGTGAGGGAACTCTTCCCTCACTTATTTGTTGATTTATGAAAGATTTTGGTGGTCCAAAAAGGTCTCAGTGGGAAGGCATGATCCAAAAAATATCCAAAGGAGACTAAGGAGAACTTAGAATTCCCAGAAGCAACTCAGGAAGCTTAGAATTGCCTCAACAAATAGAGAAAGGGAAAAAATTCAAAGTCCTCAAAACTCAGTGAAATTGGCATCATCATGAAGATCGCATCACAAGATTTCCAAAGATGTAAATGGCTCATCAAACAGAGTTACGAATCAAAATATATTCACGGTCAACATTTTGGTGAACCTAGACCAATCAACAAGAATGAGTCAACATCCGTACTATTGAGTTCAACACCAGTACAAATGATGTCATCTTCCGTACAATATACATGGCACATGCAGAGGGAGACACATGTCATGTTGACATCAACATGGTGATGTGGTAGTACCAGAGGCTACCACATGTCACTCATTTTTGGACTTTTAAGGAAATTCATGGACCAATGAAAATGTGCCACGTGGCAGACTGTACACGTGGCAGAATGTACAACCATGTGGCAGACCATACATCCACCTATTCGATGATGTGGCAAGCTGACCAGGAAGAGGTGACATGGAAATGACTGTGAAAGGAGGTGATGTGGGACAATGAGTGGTTTCCACGTGGCAACAAGAAAATGAATAAGGACACTCAACATTCAGATTTCCAAAAATTGGTGGGGTTGGTTGGCACCAACCCCCAATCTGCCAAATTTGATAGGATTCCGCCAAATCTGGACGGATATAACCACACCACCAGACTTAACTATATCCACCAAAGGATCCACAAAAGTTAACCATATCTACCAAAGTCTCCACCAAATCCACCAACCAAATGTATATATCATTGTAACCATATGACAAAAACGGGAGGCCCGCGGGTTCGACCCTGGGATCTCCCCTATCACCTTTGCCTTTACAATGTCTGCCAATTGTTTGGTCTGGGGTGTGACTTGGTAAAGTCCACCTCCTTTATTACTTAAATTTTTATTTTTGCCAGCATATGGGGGGTTAGACCAAGGCGCGACCATACAGACATGGCATGATTTTTGAGAAATTTTCCAATGAATTAATTGCAGGTACACGCATGAAAATCGAGACATAATTTCTCTTGGGCCTGGAAGTGCCAGACTCAGATCGAGGCGTGGAGACAATCATTTTTGGGTAATTCAATGCCACATATTCAATGGTGTTGTTTTTTTTTTTTTTTCTGATAGGAGCAAAGCTTCTGTAGCTTAACTCTAGAATGAGGTATATTTATGTATTTTTTCAAATTCTTTTATTGAGTTAATAAAAAGGCCTACCCATTTGAGAGCAAGACCCAGAGACGTAGTCCATTAAGGATGAACTCCATTATCAAGTTTTTGTGTTCATATTTTATGCTTATGTCTCTTCATTATTGAGCTTTTCCTTCTTTATGGTTCACTTAAATTTATGCTCATTTAATACAATTCTTTATAAGTCACATCGATGAAAAGATCCTGGATCATCCATCCTGATATGAATCGGTATAACCAACTAGTCTGAATTCATTATCTCCATTATAATAGAGACCAAATTCCAACGTACTCTTAAGGTATCTCATCACATGTTTTGCAACAACAAGGTCAACATGTCTGGGCTCTACCAGATACCGACTCAAGGTATTCACAACAAAACACATATCTGGACTAGAATTCGTCAGACACATCAACAATCCAATGATCTGTCTGTACAACACAACATCAACCAATTCTAATGAAGTATCAACCAGGAGATTCAAATTTGTTTCCATGGGTGTTTTCATGGATTTATACTCCAACATATCAAACCTCTTCAATATTTCAACTGAATACTTCCCTTGGTTAAGGAAGATCTTCTCTAGGCTCTGCCAAACCTTGAGACCTAAGAAGTAGTGCATTAGGACTAGGTCTTTCATCTCAAATTCTGCAATGAGTTTCTTCTTAAAATCAATGATGAGATTTTCTTATAGATTTAAGAATAAGTCATCCACATACACCAAAAATATAACTGGCTCATCATTCATAACCTTGAAGTAAAGGTTAGAATCAACTTTACTCTTAGTAAAGCCCAATCCATACAGATCCTTCTTCAACCTGCAAACATGATTCTTTCTATATTCAACTTCAAACCCTTGAGGTTTTTCTATATACACTTATTCTTCAATAACACCATTTAAGAAGGTTGTTTTCACATCCATCTGGTGTAACTTCCACTTTATCTTGGCTGCGAGAGCTATGGTGGTTCTGATAGAATTGTATCTGGGTATAGGAGCAAACGTCTCTTCATAATCAATGCCTTCATTTTGAGAAAAGCCACGAGCTACAAACCTTTCTTTATGTTTTTCAATACTTCCATCAACAACATGTTTTATTTTGTATAACCATTTGGAAGATACCACTTTTTTGTTCTTTGGGTTGGGAACTATTTCCCATACATAATTATTTATAATGGATTGGTATTATTCTGTCATGGCATCTACTCATTCTTTCTTTTGAATGGCTTCTTCAAATCAAGTAGACTCCTTTTCTATGAGATCACACATCAAAGCCATATAACTAGAGAATGTCTTAGGTTTCTTGATTTGTCTCATGGTTCCTTCTGGGGCACCATACATCTCTCCATCTTGAATAAGTTCCCTTGCCCAATATGGATTTCTCTTGTGAGAGATCTTCATATGGGGAGGTTCTTGAGATTCTATCATATCATTATCTTCTTGAATCTCATCATCAGGGGAAGCTGTGACTTCCCTCATTGGTTCTGTAACTCTAGGAGATACATTCTCTTCTTCATATACTTCTTCAAGCTGACATCTCCTTGATTTATTAAGTGTTGCATCTTCATCAAAGGTTACATCTCTGTTGATCTCAATATGATGGTAACCTGGTATGTAAATTCTGAAGGCCTTAGAGAACTCATAGTATCCAACAAATATTCCCTTCTTTCTTGAAGGGTCCAGCTTGGTTCTCCTTTCCTTTGGAATGTGTACACACACTGGACAACCAAATATATTGAGATGGCTTACTTCTGGATTATTTCCGGAATACATTTCTTCGGGGGTTTTGAGCCCAAGTGCACTATGGGATAATCTATTTTGGACATACACTGTTGTTCTTGCTATGTCAACCCATAAGTGAATTGGAATATCTTGATCATGGATCACCGTCTTCAATGCTTCCATTATAGTTCTATTCTTTCTTTCTTCTACACCATTTTGTTGAGGATTGTAGGGAGTGGTGAGTTCCCTCTTAATTTTTACATCTCTGCAAAAGCTTACAAATTATTTTGAGGCGTATTATAATCCATTATCTGACCTGAGTATCTTGATTTTTCTTTTCAATATATTCTCTATCAATTCTTTGAATTCCTTAAATTTTCCAAAGACTTCATATTTTCCTTTCAAGAAGTAAACCCAAGTATTGTGAGAATAGTCATCAATAAATGAAACATATTATACATACCCACTAAGAGAGGTTGATGTCATTGGGCCACATACATCTGGGTGGATGAGCTCCAAGATTCTTTCTGCTTTACTGTCGCTCTAAGGGAAAGGATTCTTTATGTACTTTCCTTGTGCACATCCCTTGAAACACCTTCATGGTTAACCTTGAATTCTGGTAGACCTATAACTACCTTGCTCACATATGGTAAGGATTTGTAGTTGATGTGAGCTAGTCTTCTATGCCAAATTTCACATGGAATCTCAATGGAGTGAGTCAAGGCTACATCTGAGTGACCTTTTAAATTTTATAGGCCACCTTCTTATGTTCCAATAATAATTGCATCTTCTATGGTTTTTCCTTTAGGCCACATAAGAACTTCACCATCTATGGATGCATTCCTGAAACCTTTATTATCTAAATCTGAGATAGAAAGTAGGTTTTTTGTAAAACTTGGTACATATAGTAGATCCTTCATCTTCATTGGGGTCCCTGGATCAAGTTTGTAGGTGGATTCTCCCACTCCTTTGATAGGGTACTGGTAATCATCTCCAAGTGTAACGTTTTGGGGAAATTTCTTTTCTGTAAGGCTAGAGAGAATGTATCTCTGGCCTGTCATGTGCTTAGAAGCACCACTATCTATGATCCAAGTGTCCTCTCTAGGTGACACTGATCCTGAGAAGGAAGAGAATAAGATATAGTCTTCAATATTTTCTTTAATCATCTTCATGGGTGGATCATCATATTCGCATGGTGTCTTTTTTTATTTCTCTTCTTGTATTATTCTCTTCTAGCTAGACAATTCTTAGCAATATGTCTCATCTTGTCACAATGGTAACATTGATAAGAGGAGAAATCATTTTCTCTTCTTTGACCTTTCTGAAACTTCTGGAATCTCGTTGGAGGGTGAGATTCTTTATGTAGATGGGTCTCCTTCTTGAAGTGATACCTTCTCTTTCCTCCTTATCATGAGCGGCTAGTGCTTGATCTTCATCCCTTAAAAGATCTGCTTCTCGGTTAGCTACTCTTGTTTCTTCTTGTACACATTCTTCCCAAAGACTGTCAAATTGGAGTTTATCCTTTCTTGCATGGATAGTTTGGATGAAGGCATCCCAAGGTCTTGTGAGACCATTAAGAGATGTAATTATGAGTTCATATTCATCTAGGTTGTCTCCAATTTCTTCTAGTTGTTCCTTGAATTGAGAAACCCTAGAGAAATAATCATGAACGATTTCTACTTTCTGCATCTTTGTATTCTTGAGTTGGATTCTCAAGTTCATCTTTAAGTTAATGTTCCTTCCTTCATACATTTTGGTTAGGGCATCAAACATTTCTTTTGGAGTATTATTAGAAGACACTTGAGGGATCAAGTGGTCTTTAATAGAGTCTGCAATGATTCTTTTGGCCCTAACCATATCATTATGGTACTTTGCTTTAGCTGTAATATCTGTGGGTTCTGGTACATTTTCCTTGATGAATCTTGCAAGGCCATTCTCTTCAAGAATAAGTGAAATCCTATACTTCCAGGAACGAAATTTATTCACACCTTCTAACTTGTCAACAAGCTTGGTGCTTGCAGACATCTTGACCCGGAGTTGGGAAAATGACCAAAAATTGAAAGTGCTCAGAGTTTAAATCTAAAATTACTAGGAGGTGCGCTTGGCTGAGGTGAGTAGGTTGGTGTAGTCTATTTTTAGAAAATCCAAATTTTACCCCTTGAAACTGGGCTTGCACAAATATGGACTAGTACTGGTTATGGTTTCCTAGTTTTCTGGTACCAATGAAAACTAGGGTTTCACTTTCCAGAGGCTTTGGCCACTAAAAATGTGTGCTCAAACTGCCAATGATTTTGCTAGGCTAGGGCACACTTCCCTAGATAGTTTTTAGGCTAAAATTCTCTTCCAATAAAAAGCCCTAATTTTCTTGTACGACAACATTGACGTTTTTGGGTACCCAGTGAAAGGTGCTCTATTTAGTGAAGCTATGATACCATGTTAAATTTAGAGCTACTATTAAGTTATTTTCAAATTTACTAGACAATAATAGCATAAGCAGGATCATTGAAAGATACACAATCACAAGGTACACAACATTTATCCTAGGAAACCCTCATGGGGGAGAAAACCTAGCAAAAACTTCCTTAATATAGATTTCCAATACAATGCCAAGATAAAAGACCAAACACAAGAGAATATCCAAAACCGAGTAATGCGCCTCTCTCTTCCTTCTTTCGACAACTGGAACTTCCCTCAAACTTGCGCACTAGATGAGTGACTTGAGTGAGTGAGTGAATCAGACGCTAGCCTCTCCTATTTATACTAGCTGAGGAGTGCTAGGGTGGTGTCTCTTCATCAAGTAGGGCCAACTTCTTCACTTAGTGTCTAAAGCCACTTTAATTATCCCTAGGGGGCGACTTCTCAATTAGCATCATATAATTAGGGTTTGACCAATAAACAAAAGGGGATTTGGTCATACATAAGTCCCGGCATGATCAATCCACAAAAGGGGATTGATCCATAAGATAATAACTCAATAATAAGTAGAATATACTTCGCAGTTACAATATTTCAACGTATTGGAGGATTTATTTCCATTGGGGCTTGCCACTTGCACATTTATGGGGGAGGATTTGGCTCATTGATGATATTTTTCCCACTTGGAGGAGATTTTTCCACTTTATCTAGCCCCATGTTGACCAGATCTACTCATGTGATGGACTTGGGAGGCTCACCACTCTTCTTCACATTTATTTTTGAGGGTTTCGATGAATTTTGGCCCTTGGGCGACACCTTGGGAGAGGATCCCTCGATCCATGGAGGAGATTTTTGGGTCTTCCTAGGCCATTAATGAATTTGTGGTGGATTAGCCATTTTTTATTTAATTTAGGGAGTTAAGTAAGTGAGTTATATTTAGATTCTCACTAGGAGTTTATTTTTTGACCAAGTCAATTGTTTTAAAAGGTCAAATTAATTATAAAGTGAGTTATCTAGAATAATTTTAATTATTTTTAAATTTTATTTAGTGGATAACCCTAAAGTGGGTTATTATGTAGACAAAATCAAGGGGAGGAGGATCTATAAAAACTCCTCACTTCAATTCATTTGGACAATGATTTTTGGTGGTGGAATAATATTACTCGTTTGCACTCCAAATTTTCGCTACACTAGTGTCATTGTGATTTTGGATGGTACGATTTCTCTTGGAGGCTTATGCAATGGAGTTATGGGTGAAATATGGATGATCTTGATGGATGATTGTGTTGCTATGCTATTGGTTAATTCTTCTTCAAGATATTTTTGGTGAGAAGTTTTCATTTTGTCTTGATTTATCCATTTATAAAACCCTATTTGCAAGAAAATGGTCTATGTGCTTTAATTAAACTTGTCTTAGGGATAGATAAATCTACAACCCTAAGGATCTAGTTTATTGGTAGGATTTGTGGCAAAGAATAGGAGACTAACAATTTTTTTGCATGTTTTACCATCTTGTGTGGCTTGAAGGGATAGACGTCTAGTTGATTATAACCCTCTTGTAGGATATCTAACCCTACAACCTATGAGGGAGACTTCTTTCTTGGATTTTCTATCCTCTCCTCCAAGCTTTTGACTCCATACCCAAGGGACTCAGACACTGATTTTGCATTGGAGATCATGAGAGTTTGCATTGGGATGCATGTATTTCCACATGAATTCAAATTTGATTGCACAAATGAAATCGCCCCCCTAGGGAGCACCTCTAACCTGTTGAGGCGAAATTTTGGAGGAGTCTAACCCCCTCAACTTTCAAACCCTTCTCTTCTACAATTTCTACTAGTTTACTAACCCTAGACTAGTTAGATCTTGAGTTTTCCTAGGTCAAACTAAGCAAATAAATAATCTAATTTGAAGCTCTTTAACCGATCTATAAATCTAGTATGTCAGTTTTGGATTTTGATGGTTAGATTTTTTTTTGTCATTAGGTGAATGCTACAGCCATAAGGCTGACTTTTACTGCAGAAAATATCAGTTTAGATTAGTTTATCTAACCCGAATCTAGTAGGCTAATTTAGCTAGTTTTTGTGTCTTAGTTTTCTCTAAATTGTTCCTAAGTACTCTAGTTGATTTCTACAAGTTAATTTGTGGTTTTAGATTAGTTTTCCATACTTATTTTACTGTTGCACTGTCATATATCAGATCCGATACATGTTGGATAAGCGCTTAGAGAACATTGGTTGAATGTGCTTTTCATTGGATGACTCATTGACAATTAACTAGCACGTGTTGTGGTTGGATAGGTGTTGTTAAACATTGATAATCTTGTTGATATAAAGAGTAATCTATTGTTGTTATATAACCTATCTGATTTGGTTGATACTAGGTAAACACCTAGTAATCATTTTACAAGTGTTATCTCTCATTGCTAGTTAAATTGGGCTAACTGTAGAAAGTATTAACTTGCTGGTTTGGGAATTTAGATCTTGCTTTTCCATTGTTTACTTAAGTTACTTCAGATTTTGTATATTGATTTAATTGAGGAGAACAAGTGTTTGAATACTCCTTACATCTTATTCTAGTACATGTGGACTTACAATGATTGATGCTTAATGATATTGTATCCATTTGATATAACACATATTTAGAAGTTAATGTTTTACTTTCATTCTGCATAAAATAATAATCTTGTTAAACACTTGTTTTAATTGATTATTTGGCAGGACTTGTACTTGGGCATAGGATTATAGTATCTGAGTTGGTTTTGGTTGACTTGTCCTTGCGGGCTTCAGACTTTCTTCCTCATCCTCCTCTTGCCTCCCATCCTTTCCTTCATTCACCCTTCATCCTTTCTTTCCCTCCAAGTTTTGTATCATGAACCTTAGGGCCTTTGACTACTCATAGTCTTTTCCCCTGGGGGTCACCTGTAACTCTTCCTAATGTGACAGTGGGTTGTGGTCCAGGTTTGTTGTCCATTGGTTGGGATCATGAAGGACTCTACACAATCTACAATCCATGTGATAATAATTATCTATGCGAGTACCTTGACCAAAGTGGCTGAAAATGAGTAATTTTTTCGTTTTCCTACTAAATCAAACTTATAAAACACAAAAAAAATGCATAAAACAACAAAGAAAATGGCTTTTTGAGACCTCCCATTAGATCATTAGATCTGTGGGTAGGAAGGCTAGGGAAGAAAGATATAAGTTTTTACTAAGCCTAATAGAATTCAGATCTACTGTGAATTTAATTTCCAACAAGTTGGAAATTTCCTTTGCATATTTGGGGTTCAAATCCCCCTAGGGTCAAAACCTAAAGTTTTCTACAACCAAAAAAATCAATTGTTGGGCTGTAGTTAAGCTCTATAATGTCTAGAAATAAAGACAATACATTCAAATCAAATCTGAAAATTTAAATGAAAGGGTTTAGGAAGGTAAAATTTACAAAATGTACCCTTTTAAATGTGTCCACCAAGTATAGATCTAAATATTTTATTTGATGTTATAGTGAAAATATGCACACTTTTTCTCAAACAAACCCTTTTAATAGATGTTAAATGAAGCATAAAACTCAAGGGAATATTTATCTTGGGGTAGGGAAAACCCCACAAGGAAAAACCCCCAATATATAACTAGCTTGATGAAGATAAAATTGAAATACAATGCTAAGGTATGATTTTTTCATATTTTTTGTCATAAAATATTATTTAAAATATTCAATTAATATGGTTGAAAAAATTGAGAGATTTTCTTACCTTTAATTTTTACCTTATGATGTCTCTGGTTTATGCGATTATGGCCCCGTGAGCTCAAGATTGGCCAAATAGATTGCTAGACAATTAAGTTTGGAGTGGAAGCACTATCACCCCCAATGCTAGAAATTTTACCAATAGATGAGTTCTTCCTTGGATCTTTCTAGGAGAGCTCCTCTACAGGATGGTCTCCAAGATAACAATCAACTTAGGTCAAAGAGATAATAGACCACTTGGTTGAAGCTGCTTCCAAAGGCGTTGTCCAACAACTTGGGTGTATTACCCTTGAATCCCACAAAGAGAGTAAGAAGACGAAGAACTATCTTCCTCTCTTCCACGTGACTATGTATCTCTTTAATGGATTGATTGATTATCTTTCACAAGTCTCCTAAAGAACCTATGTCAAAGAACAATTACAAATATCCAAAACCAAGAAGAGAAAAAATTACAACATATAATCCATAGTGACACTGGAGAATTGAGTTCTGTAAAATGACATTATGATCTCACAATGTTTCAACAACAACAAATGAAGGAAGTAGCTAGCCTTATATAGTAAAATTTGTAACAACTAGTTTATAACTCCCTGAGAAAAAATATTTTTTCTTGGTTTGCACATCCACAATTGGTTGCAGGCTAAACTGTTTGATACATTTTTTTATTATATCCATCAATGGTCATGTTACCCACCAAGTTGCACTAGGATGGACTTGTAGTTGAGCCTCCAAAGATTGAACAAATAATTGTTCGAAATCACAGTTTAGAAGTCCAACCGACCAATATGACCACCTTTCTCTTTCTTCTTCTCTATACCGCATTTTCATGCCTACCACGAGGAATTGTAATAAGATAAGTCAACATGATGAAATTGTAAAAATATTAGCATCCTAAGACTTAATCATGAGTGCATTACTCTAAAATGTTTTTTTTTACTTATTAATTATTTATTGCTTGAAATTTTTAAGCAAGTTATAATTTTTGAGTTTTTTCACTCATTTCCTTCAAATCTGGAGTGTGTACTGATGGCTAGGCCTCAGTAAGGTTATCTAAGTATAGTATCTAATGTATATTACCATGCTAGTCGTCATTTTTTAGTATCATGAAAATGTGCTAAGTCCCCATTAGGTTTTTTAATGTTTCTTGCAAAAATAAAATTTCCCGCAAAATCAAGATATTTTAATTGTAATAGATGGATAAGTTGATTAAGTAGTACTATGAGGAATTAAGTCTTGGGAGTATTCGTTTCCACACTCATAATACCCACTTTACCAGGTACCACCTTTTCGAGGGTAAATATTGAGTTTTTCTAAAAAAAATGATTTTATCTCGAAAAAGGTAAAGAAAAGACAAAAATCAACAAATGTTATTTTTGTGGAAACATGTTTCAAACATGTTTTCAATTAACTCTTCCTCTCTCTCTATTCACTGACTAATAGTGGCACTTGAGATTAAGTTACGGTGAGTTAAGTGAGGAGAACTCTTTAGTTGGTGATAAGCCCTATGT
>ML804367.1:399779-417681 GCA_009831015.1 Picea engelmannii
ATCTTTGAGGGGTTGAAGAGGATTCGAATTTGAGGCTTGATGGTCAAGTTTGACTTGGTTGGAGTCTTCAAATACACCTGTAAACATCATGAAACTCATCCCACTTTCATATATAAGTGTAAACATGTCATTTTTCCAATATTATTCATAAATTCACTCAAAAACACTAAAATAGATGCATTGGAAAATAATATGTCTAAAACCCATGTAATCATGAAAATGGTTTAATGTAAGGGTGTGGGAAAGAGAAATATGGTTAAAAGTGAAGTGAAAGTGACTTCAACACACTCTTCAACTCAAACGTCGCCATTTGAAACATGTTTCGGCTATTTGCCCAAATATCCTTTAGATTTTATCTTTGGGAAGGATATTGCTATTGATGGTCAATATGACATTGATAGGGCAGAAAAGTTCATTGAACAAATTCAGTTGATACATCAAATGGTGCAAGAGTAGTTGGAAGAGATTCAAACCAAGTACAAGACGAGACATGACAAACATCGATTTGATCACAATTTCCAAGTTGGTGATGAAGTTTAGCTTTACATTAGTAAGGAGAGGCTTAAAGGAGAAGGTAAAAAATTGAAACCAATTCGATATGGTCCTTTTAAGATTATTGACAAGATTGGTAATAATGCCTTCTATTTAGATTTGCCTCCTTATATGCAAATGTATGCATTTGTTAATGTTGAGAATTTGAAATTGTATGAGCCTCCTTTGATTGATGATCAAGGAGAGCATGTTCAGATTCCTTATATAGATGATTTTTCCCCAGAATATCTTACAAAACTGCATGAAGACACAATCCTTGATAGGAGAATGCGAACTTCAAAACGAGGAAATGTGGAGTATCTTCGAGTTGGTCTTAAAGGTACAAATCCAAGAAAATCCAAGTGGATTGAGGTTGGAAAGGTGAGGGAACTATACCCTCATCTTCAGATAGATTGAAAATAGTCTTTTGGAGGTCCAAAATCTTTCCAATGGGGAGGTGTGATCCAGGGGATCAAATTTTGCTCAAAATTCAAAGTCCTCGGAATCGCTTCAAATCAAACGGGAGCATAGGCCTCGTCGTTACGAACCCAACACAATTCGTTTGGGTTCAAACGGACGTCGAGAGCGAGAGATATCACGTTCTGTTCAAAATGACAAACATGCAAAAACGAGGGATGCTGACTGTACAGTCTGTATGGATGCTAACGTGGTAGGCCGTATGACACATGGTAGGTAGTTGTGTGGACAATTGGCATATGACATGGCATGTTTGCAGCGAACAAGATGGCGACACGTGGCCCAATCAATGGCCTCCATGTGTCACATATACATTGGTTTAAAATTATGTTGTTGGCCGGAGTCGACGCCATGACCTCTGGGAAGGGGAAGAGACTTGGGAAGGGTCGCCCAACCGACGCGCCACCGTATATGCCTTGTTATATATATGGAAAATATTATATTTGAATTGAAATATGTTGAATGTTGGGGCGCGAACCGGGTCGGGGCTAAGCTCCAACCCCCGATCCCGTGTGTATACCATGTAACCACATTACTATATGCGCGCCCTCTGACCGTTTGTTGTATAGCCTTTTTATATGATCCCTCGGTCGCACAACCATATCCATATGACCATGCAGTGGGTACCACGACCACCGTTGGCGCACGCACGCGATTTTATATTTGGTTTGAACGGTTATAACACGCTGCCACTTTTCCATTGCACATTCGCCCTTTGAACCTTGGCCCTTTTCGGATGAACGCGCGGTCACATGGTGACCTTTGTGACCATAGGCTTGGCGGTTAAGGGCTAGGTGCACCTGTAACCATCCTACAGTTTGCACCGTTTGTGCGGTTGCATCCGGTGTTGAGTTTTAACGCTTAAATGCACGTGGGGGTTAGGTTGAGCCAACAAGGGTGCAATTTGTCGATCCAGAGAAAACAAGCTTGAAGGGGAACTTCCAGGAAGCCTATCTTCTTCAATTTTTGGCCAAACGAGGTGCCGAAAAAGACCAAATAGGGGTTTTTGGACATTCTGAAGCCATTGGAGCCATCTATTTGGCATTTTGAGCATTGTAAAGCACATTTTTGAGCACTTTGACCAAATAATACAAATGATCCATTGGAAGCTGGACCAGGAGATGTAGCCCAAGAGAGGGTTGAACTCCTTTATCATTTGTTGTGTTATGTGTTTTTTGTTCACTGTTTATTGTTGATGTTTATATGCATCTTGAATGAGTAAATTCCATAAAAAGTTGTGTTGCAAATTGATCCATTTGCATTTTAACACATAAATTAAATCTTGCAAATAATTTCAAGAATACAAGTCTTCTTCATTTTTAGATCATCTTCCATCCTTCCCTTCGAACCCGATTCCTTATAATTATGTGATCAGTAACCTATAAGTCTGAGTTCTCCTGAGTATAGCATGGGTAATTTAACAAAGTAAAAAATTATGTTTTTTCATGCAAATAAGCTATATTAGAAATCCTTGGGTTTTTGTTTTACTTGGGTATCAACGAGATCTTAATATAAAGTGAACATATGTTATTTACTATTTAATTGCATTTCTTATTGATCAATAAACAAAGATATATAATGCATGAGAAAAATATCGAACCATATTTAAATATACCATTTCATACTTGGAACTAGACAAGTTATCACACTATTTTAGTTGAACAAGATACTAGAATGTATTTCTTTCATAATCTACAATAATAAATATCACAAGAATGCAATCTACGTTATTATCAAGGATTTTAATTCCTTGATTTTGTGATCTAGAACTTGAGAGATATACTCTCCCATATCTAAATTGTCAATCTACAACCTACAATGTAATAACAACTACCGTTGCCATATCATAAGAAAAACATAAGAGTATCTTTTAACTTTAGTTCCTAAATGATGAATGGAAACTACCAATAATTTTTTGGTGGGAATCATGAATCATTTTGGTAAGAACAGTTACAAGGTCGAGTGCATACACATCAAGGAAACTAATAGTAGGAGAGGGTTAAACCCTTATGCTTCCATGAATTCATTCTACAACATATATTCTACTTATTATAATTACATTTCATTCTGATTTGCAGCATAAGCTAAAAAGAAAACTCTGCAACAATCGTGAGGAATTTCCTATCTCACCACCAAATATAAAGAAAGCCACCTATTTGGAAGTTCAAAAGGAATTCAAATGTGAAACGAGCACAATTAATAAATAAGAAATCCCTTCACTTAAAGCAATCTTGAACGGTTATCAAGCTAAGTGGAAAGGGTGAAAAATAGGGGAATATAAGTGGCCCTTCAAGATACACATTTACTATCTAATATATTTCTCAGGGTATCCCACCCACAACCTAGTTGTAGTTTGTTTTAAGGGAAACACTTGTAGTTTTTTAACATTATTCTTATGAACAATGAAATAGGGATGTAGTTGTTTGTAATTTGATACCTATTGCATATGTTTCTTCCATTGTTGATCATACATATAGAACTAAGGTGGGAGAGATCGGGAAACATAGTATGAAGGATCACAACACATCTTCCTCCAACAAGGGACATAAAAGATGACATAATGAACACATTCTATTCACTTAAAATTAGGTCTAGATTCAGCTTCTCTGGTGGTGTTTTGAATTGGTAGCTCAACACTACTCTTTACCCTGCCCTGCCTATACATGCATATCATGCACAAGACCTATCTATTATCCAAAGGACAAAAACTTCTTAACAAAAGGTGGGGCACTACTTGGAATGAACTTCATTTCCTTTCCTTTGTAATGTAGCCAGTTGATCACTTCAATTAATAGTGTTTGAAGGTACTAAAGTAGCCTACTCAAGCATATACTCTCTTACTGGGTTCATTATGACAGGGGCCTTTTCTCATGGAGCCATATTCTCACATTGGCAGCATGATCTAGAACATCTAATTATTCCCACAACCCCCTTATAACATAGTATAAACGGGTGGGAGGAAGTATTCATGTTTGAACTTGTTTCAAAATGCATGGGACAAACTCGACAAGAAGTCTCGCAACAGTTCCAATGAACTTCTTAGCTGCCTACGATATCTTTTGATTCTGACATAGGACTTGAGTGATTATCAAGTCACTCATATTCATTTTAGGTACAAAAATATGTTCAATATTCTTGTGCGTATTTTATGATTTCAATTGATGAAGTTCGACATCGGACCATGTACAAGATGGAAATCTATAACCAACATGCACTAAGTCAATCATTTCCTCAAGGAAATTCCTTCACAAACACTTTCCCATTGCATTATCTTAAGTTAATGATTCACTTAGTGCATGGAGGTTATAGATTGTCATACAAGACAATAAGCTCTCCCATGAATGGGCTCTATCAAGTTGTCACCAAATAGAGAAAAGATAGATATATGGAGCACCCCCCCCCGGTGCTTTTTGAAACAAATCCAAAAGGGGGAGTGTTACCATCCAAACTAGAAGACCACCAATTTTCGTAGTCTTCTACGAAAACAACATAGGGGATAGGTTTCCAATATCAAAACACCTATATTTTCCTGTTTGAGCCAAACTTCTACACTAAGAGGCTCTGAGAGGCTTCCCCCAAATTATCACTTCACCACAAAGAATATTAAGACCATTTCCTAAACAGAGTACACTAGGTGAAGGTAGGAGTTAATTGTTTTAAATGCTTTCTAAAATAAAAGATAACGCAGAAAATAAAATGATCAAACATCAAGATAATGTACCCCCAATCCTCAAAATAATGACCAAGTAAAGTATAAGAGAGAGGGGTGAATGTTCTTACCACTTTCCAAATGATTTGAAATGTGAATATTGTGTAAGAAGTGGCTGGAAGTGAATTGTTTCCTTGTTATCCTATTATATCAGACCTACAAAAATAGCGTAATATGGAAAAAAACCAGCAAGATAATGGCCTTTTGAAGCCTCCCACAAGTGTAAAAATACACTAGATCAATAGATCTGTGGGTTTAGAGGATAGGGAAGCAAAGTATAAGTGAAACTTGTTCCCTAAATCCTTCAAATCTGTTGTAAAATCAATTTCCAGCTAGATGAAAATTACTTTTACAGAATTGGGGTTCAATTCTTCCTAGGGTCAAAACCCAAAATTTGCTACAACCAATTAAATTGCTTGTTGTGTTGTAGATTTACTCTATATTGACAAAAAAATAAAGATAAAACATATAAATCAGATCTAGAATGAATATATAAGGGTTTAGGAAGTATATACTTACAATATGTACCCTTTTATTTGTCCACAAGAGTGTAGATCTAAAAAAAAATTGGTTGTAATAACACATATCTGCACACTATTTATCAATAAAACCCTTGTAAAAGATATTCAATGAAGCATGAAACTCAAGGTAATATGTATCTTGGGGTAGGGAAATTCTCAAGCAACAAAAACCCCAAGATCTTCTAGCTTAATAAAAATAAAAAATAAATGCTAAGCTAGGGTATGATTTTTTTTTTTGTATTTTTGTGATAAAAGATGATTTAAAAATATTTGGGATTAAATGGTTGAAGAAATTGGGAGATTTTTTCTTTACCATTTTACATTTTTGACGTCTCTTAGTTTGAGATATTGTGACCTCACAAGCTTAAGATTGACTCGGATGGATTTCTAGTCTAATGGGGCTGGAGTTGAAGGACTATCGTCCCCAATGCTAGAAATTCAACAAAAATGGGTTCCTCCTTGGATTTTCTAGGAGAGATCCTTGATGGATGGTCTCCAAGATAACCAATCATATCGGGTTAAAGTGATAAATAACCACTTGGTTGAAGCTACTTCTTAAGAAGTTGGTCCAACAACTTGGGTGTGTTACACTAATATCCCACAAAGAAAAGAAGGAGACAAAAGTCTATATTCTTTCTTCCACATGACTATGTAGCCTCTCAATGGATCGATTGGTCACCTCTTGCAATTATCCTGAAGAACCCTTGTCAAAGCACAATTATAAAAATACAAGACCAAGAAAAACAAACATTATAGTAGACAATCTATAGTGGCACAAGAGAATTGAGCTCCAAAATATGACATTATGATCTCACAAATTTTCAACAACATCAAATGAGAGGAGGGGCTAGCCTTATATGTTTTTTATTGTAACGACTAGTTTCTACCTCCCTCATAAAATAATAATTTTCTTGGTTTGTTCATCCACAATTAGTTGGAGGTTAAACCCATGAATAATATTTTTAATTAAATAGCTCCATAAAAAAACTGGGATAAAATCCTCTTTATAATAAATTGACCATGAAGATGTCCACATGAGAGATGTGCCCCACCAAGAGAGAGAAGTGGTGTGGCTTGGGAAGAGTGCGCTATGGTGGAGGAGTTACCAATGTTCCAACCTGGGGACATTTCAACCTTGAGAGATGAGCACAATGATCATATTTTTGTCCACATTGATTTTTTATTCTCTAACAACTAGTTTGACTTGTCAAATCCATAAATGAGGAGTTACATTTTGTCCCAAAGATGATGATTTGGTCATTTAGTGAATAAATTAATTGTTTTTCTTGGGTGGAAGAGCATCTTTGACTTGCTAAAATTTTTCCAAGGCAAGTAGACCCCCAACGTTCCATTTCCTTGACCATTTGACTTGGGAGAAGTGCCCAACGATTTTTTTAGAAGGATGGGGCCGTTTTTCTTTGGGAGGCAATATCTCCCTCAATATTTCATCAATCAAAATTTTGCAATATGGGTTTTGCTCATGAATTTTTTCTGATTATTTTGAATTGTTGGGATAGGATTTTGGGACTCGTTTTGGGAATTGCATAGCACATGCAGAAGAAGGAAATAAAGTTGGTGCACTTTCAATACCAACGCACGTAAAGGAAGGAAGATTGTTGGAAGTGGTTAGGAATTTTGGGTTCATTGATAGGGGCTAAACCCTATTGTAATTGTATAAATATGTAAGGATTTTTGGGATAAAGTAGTAGCTAAGGATGATATGAGCGAAGGTATGCAATGTATGTGAGATATGTAAGAGAGAGGAGTGACAAAGCTAGATATAGAGGTAGGAGAACAACAAGGACATGATATATGAGCGCAGTGTGCATGTTTTGTAATTGATTATTCTGAATAATATAATAAGAAGTTGGTCGTTGTGGATGTAGCCCATGTTGGGTGAACCACATTAAATATGGTGTCTATGTGTTATGGTGTGTTGTTTTTTTGTTTATTGCGTGAATATGATAGATGCTTGTTATTTTGAATATGGTACATGTTGTTATGTTTCAATGCACATGATAAATGGTATAATGAACTAATGCTAAGTATAATGGCTATGAGGACTACCTCCCTTCCCTTCATCATTGTGGAAACTTGGTTCATGTAGTTCCCATATATACTTTGGGTGATACTTCACTTGCTTGCGGGTGATGCCGAAAGGGCCAGTATCTGAGGGTTTTGTTAGTGAATTCATGGTGAACCCTGGGTCTGCCCACTTTGCTCCAACAAATTGTTATGTTACCGGGACTGGGATATGATAATGAGGGGAATGTGGAGGCCAACTAAGGAAGAGATCATAAAGTAGTTAGAGTAAAAGGAGCACAAACTTTCTAGAGATCATAATAAGAACCCATAGATCAGCTCGGAACAATGGCTATAGAGGTATGTATTTACAGACTTACATTAGATTTTCTTTGTTGATTTCTTGATAGTTTTGGCTGGGTGGTTACAAAGGTTAGTAAAAAATAATGGAACATTCCGCACTATTGTTCTAAGGAGTTGGACCCCTAACTTGATCCGACAAGTTAATACTATAATTAATTGTATCTCGTGTGTAGTTGATTTTTGGTTAGATAGTGTATTGGGGGGCTATATTATCGAGTTTGTTATAGATTGTACCCAGTCATATAGTGTTTTTGAGAGAGATTTCTTTAAGGGTCCATGCAGAAGATATTTGAAATCACCGTCTACTTGGATCAAAATGTTGTTGTGTGATAAGGGGGCTATGAAGTTGGAATCTGATCACCCTAGTAGTTAGGCACCTTCACGCACATAGGGGGATTGGGAGTTGACTAGGGGATGGTCTAAGAGCATGGAAAAGAGGGATTTAGGAATAAATAAAGAACAATGAACTAATAATTTTGAGAGAAGAAGAGTGTGTGATAGAAGAAGAGATTGGAGTATTGGGCAGTAGAAAAATATTTCAGTACAGTAGGAAGATGACTGTGGATGATAGAGAAGAGCAGGATAATGAGGTTGAGGAAAGAGACATTGACATAGTTCTCTAGATCAAAGGAATACCACACAGAGGAAAAAGTAAAAAAAGGGTGTCAAATCATTCCAACAGAAGGAGATCCATTACATCCCACTTAGGCCAGACTCTGTGGTGAATCCACGACCTCGTGTGCATCTCCAAGGTCTGAGGTAATATATAAAATTTTGTAGCGAACTCTTATAGTTAGTGAAGGAAGAAAGGATAGCAATAAAGGTAGTTAGAGTAGTTGAAGTAGTGTGAAAAAACAAAATCAAGTAGAAACACCAAGGAAGGATATTGCACAGTACATAATGACAGGGTTAGACCCCATGTTGAGAATGCATGTCTTTCACGGAGTGGGGATAGAAGATCCAGAAAAACACTTATTTTTCTGTGAAGATATATGTATCATGAAGAACGTCCATGATGATGATGTGGAAATCATGCATTTAGTAAAGACATTTAGAGATCGCGCATTACTCTAGTATATGAAGTACTAATCCACTACGCCTGCGGGACAAGCTAGAATGTTGATGGACATTAGGAAAGCATTGTTAAAAGAATTCCATAAACCAAAGTTTGAGTCGCAGTGTATAAAAAAACTAAAAGAGATCAAGCAGTTGCAGAATGAGTCAGTATGGGATTTTCACCAAAGATTCAAGATATTGATGGATCGATTGACCTTCCATATTCCAGATGAGTAGCATAGGGAATGGTTCATTGCGGGATTGTTGCCACATATTTGATGCGCATCGATGTAGAAGAATATTACCTCATAGTCAAAATCACTAGAGGTCACCATGAAATTGGAAGCATCCCCTATAGGATAAAATGGTGCAGGGATGGCTCAGGTTTAGTCACAGTTAGTAGCATTGAAAATTCAGTTGCAGGAGCTTGATAGAGGGAAAGAAAAACACAAAGAAGTATGGTGTACCATATGCATAAAGGAAGGTCATCATAAGAACGAGTGTACAACCTTTAAAGAATATTTGGCTATGGGATCCAAAATTCCCTTGGCTTCAAGAGGAGGGGTATGGTGTGAGATATGCAGGATGATGGGTCATCATATGACTACTTATCCTTTGATGCAGAAGTATCATAGCACTGTTGGAAACTTATTTTGAAATTTTTGTAAGTATGTGGGACACGACGAAAAATAATGTGGTGCACATGATCTAATGAGAAAATTCATTGTGAATGCATACATAGTTCAAGGGGAAGAAGGATCAGAAGGAGGGGTACCACAATGTAATAATCTAAGGGGATACAATCAAAGAGGAAGAGGAGGATTCAAAAGAGGAAGAGGATCGATTATATGCTATAATTGTAACCAACATGGACATTTGGCACAAGATTATCAGAATCCTTGTACAATGTGTACATATTGTAGATAGTTGGATCATGCGACGAAAGACTGTCCACAGTTGATCGCGAAGTGGAAGGAAAAGGGGAACCAGAATGTTCAAATGATAGTAGTAGAAGAATGCGACGATCGACCAAGAGTAGCAACAATTACATGCAGAGGAACAAGAACAAGAGTTGATGTGACAAAAAATGGAATTCATATTGAGTAGTGGGTTAGGAAAGCAACAAAACCTCCTCCAATGTTGGATCCTCATAAAGAGAGATACAAATATAAACAAGAAAGGAAGGAACTATTAGAAACAAAATGTGTAGAATTGAATTCACAACCGGTGTTTGACTTGCCTACAACCTATGACCACTTGATGACAAAAAGGACAGTTGAGAAGGTAAGTACTATAAAAATTTTCTTAAAGAGGTTCTTAGAACTAATGAAGGATGAAACTTCATTGAATGTGTTGCATTGGATGATCAACCATTGCATGAAAGATAAATAAGTATATGTTTCATAGCGAGTAGTTAACTAGGTACAACACAAGAAAAGGACGAATATGGAATTTCGACTTAATGCACAAGTAGGATAATATGATATGGATAACATCATATTGGATATAGGATCTAATGTGAACGTCATTCTAAAGCATACATGGGAAATGATGGGAAATAGAAAGTTTATTTGGTCACCAATCCAATTGAGGCTAGAAAATTAGCACAAGATTGTTATGATTGGAATACTGATAGGGGTGAATGTTAACATTGACAGAGTGCACAACACAATAGATCTTGAAGTAATCAAGATAGTGGATGGTAGTAAACCTTATATAGAATTACTTGGAATCGATTGGGATTTTGATAACTCTAGGCCATTATTGATATGAAAGAGAGACAAATGATCTTTGAAGTAGCATAATTGAGAGTTACTGTGCCATTGGATCCCATGGAAGGAAGATGATATGTGGAACATGCAATGGGAAAATAACTCAATGGCCTTTACTATGTGACCGTGTGGATGGATGGCTATATTAATCTTACTGCCGAGGGTGTCCTTAGTTGGTGAAGTATTAGTTCTTGCGTGTCAGATTCAAAAGAAGCCCTGGAATATTGGAAACAAAGATTACATGAAGTCTGTACAAGGATATGTGCTCGTAGTACCAACACATTACGTTGGATTAGAGATGCGGTGTGTGACCCCCCTAAGTATGATGGAATAATAGATATATATTCTTTTGTAAAAGAATTTGAATTGCATATATCATAACAACATAAATTTCTAGCTTTAGATATCATGCTGAAAGTGACTCCTACAAGGTGGTGGGCTATGTATAAGGATAGAATAGAGAATTGGAAGCAATGCAAAATATTGTTACACGTTAGGTTCAGGACAAAAATTGAATATTCTACACAAAAATATACAGGGTTGAGTTTCCCTACAGATCACCTTACACAATGCACAACGACATGGAGCTCAGTACCTAAGCAATAATGGATGCACTTGTTTGTACACACTCGAGACATGATCTGAAAAACTGGTATTTAGAATTGGAAGCATGAAGAGAAACAACAACAGGGGAAGATTTGACTCGCAATTTCAAAGTAACTTTTAAGTTTGAGAATGATACTCCTTTGGTAGACACAGCTGTACATATTATCAAGAATAATATCTTTACATCATAATATTCGATTATACAGACACCTATATATAGTGCGCATAGATATTATATGACTGTTCAAGAGGTTTTGGAATGCAATAAAGTGGCTGGAGAAGACTAGGAGGAAAAAGACCCGAGAAATTTTCAAATACCAGAAACTGAAGGAGAGCGCGCAATAGAGGGTCTCGAGCTTGAATCTACTAAGTATGCAAAGCAATTGAAAATGTGCAAAGTGAATATTGGTACAAAGTACAATCCCAAGTTCGCAAACATTGGAGATTACTGGAATGAAGAAATTGTCAAGAAGATTGCTAATTTACTGTGTGAATACCAAGACCTTTTACCGACTACATTTTCAGAAATGAAAGGGATAGTTGGGGCTAGAAGAGATGAGGATCCCTTTGAAGTTGGATGCCAAACCAATGAAGCAGAGACCGTACCGATTGAACCCAATATATAAGCATAAAGTGAAAGAAGAAATAGATAGACTGTTGGAAGATGGGATTATTAAACCTATCACATAGTAAAAAATGGATCAGTATGATGGTGATTCAGGACAAGAAAGTAGGTGGAATTAAAATTTGCATGGATTTGCGGAAATTGAATGATGCTTGCTTATATGACCTGTTTCCTACTCCATTTATGGATGAATTTTTGGAGAATGTAGGAGGACAAGGAGCTTACTCATTTACTGATGGATTCTCTGGGTATCACCAGATTAAGGTTGTGCAAGAGGACTATTGTATGATATTTTAACCCTACAGGAGTTATCTCCCTTAGGCTCTCCACAGACCTAAGACAAAGTAGAGATGCAAACTTTGAACCTTCCTAGATCTAAACCATACATAGAAATAATCTATTAGTGAATAGAATAAAGAGCTTACTTGGTCACCTGAAGTTTGTACCTACTGACTCATTTGTTGTCTACATTTTCAAAGATTTCATTCACTCTTGTCAATGTGGATCTGCACACATGAAAATACAAGAAATCTCCTTTCACAAGATCATATGTAGATTTATAATAGATCTATTGATATGACATGAACATCTTAATTATTTCCAAATATAATGAAAATCATGCACAATCAATTAAGAGGGAAAGTCACTTGCATCTTCTATTAATCAAATGAAACAAATTACAATTTGATAGCTTGATGAAGTTCTAACCAGATTCATTTCCTAAGCTTCGTGATTAATCTACCAACATAAACTTACTTTCTCTTTTCCCTTGCTTTTACATGAAATAACCCCTTTCATTGTTCTCAAGACCTCTTTGGGCGAGCATCCAGAAGGTTATGATTTGGATTTTATCTTTTTTCAGCCATATTCCCTCTAGGCCTTCAACCCCTTCTTCCCATGAAATGAGGTACAATCCCTTCTTGGATTAGTACACCAGAAAATCCCAAAAGGTAAGGAGACGAGCAAGGGGTGAAGTGATGAAAAGTGATAAGTATGAATGGGAGTGGCACGATGACTTGTCAAGGGGACCTCCCAGTAGTAAACCCATCCCTAAGGGTGACCACTTACTAGAGCACAATGTCAACCACCAAGGTGAAACAGGGAAAAGAGCATAAATTCCAAGTAGATGTTACATAATCAAAAGCAATTTTAAATGCAACATACTCAAATAGTTCAAACATTGAAATGACACTTACCATAATACCTGGCTTGTACCTCACGGAGCAAGATCCAATGCCTTCCAGAAGCAATTTGTTGTGGCAGATACCATCGTGATAAATTTGAGATTTATGGTGGTGAGGTCGACCTCTATCTTATGCAAGTGGACATTTTCATCCATCTATCTCTCGGTATTCCATGTCTAAAATGTGAGGGCCTCGAGACATCATCTCCTTAGTTATCCCTAGAAAATGGGAATAATATTTGGCTCCCACTCGGGGACATGTACTCATAGTAGAGTGCATGAGAACCTCAATGTCTCCTAGTCAGACCTATGCCTACACGAAAACATAAAACTGTAAAACCTAGGGTGGCTCTATCACCCTTTGTCCATATATATCAAAATCAAAACTTTCAAATTTGGCAACTAATCTAAGAAAGAAAATTTTTCATTTTTTTTCAAAAATTTGTAAACTAAATATCTAATATGATGAAAGCGATATGCAAGTAAAGAAAAATGACATATGGAAAGATGACATGCAACTAAGCTGCTTTGAGAAATCAATATGAACATGCAAGAAAGCGAGATTACCTACCTACTTACTTGGGTACTAGGCCCTGATGATCAAAGGTGGTCGGATGTCAAGTGAAATCGTACAACCAGTGCAACCAACTGATCATCTCATCAAGGTATCTCCTCTTGTACTTAATTATGTAATACAACAAATATAAGTCAAGCATGTAATGACCATGATAATAAATACACATATAATCATGAAATGAAATGAAACTTATGGAGATGGGTGGGAGGAAGGAAGTCATGTTGGAAAGAGAAACCACCAGCTTGATCATCATGATAATCATGCCTAAAAGTATAGCCATGAGCCCGATCAATGCATCTATGAAGAGGAATACCATGAATAGAAAATGACTCGTCTTCATCTTCACTTAGAATATCACTACTCCTTGAAGGCTGAGAAAAGATAAGAGATCCCAAGAAAACCTTATGATTCCCCAAAGAAGATGAAACATGATAAGGGATGACCTCAGGTCCTAAGAAGGGATATTTTCCCACATCCAAAATATGTTACTTCTTCATCTGCAAATATTTCCGAATGGCCCCAAGATGAAAACATTGTTTTTTTGTGGTATGAGTCTTTGACTACTCTAGAATGGCCACATACTAATTTCTATCTAAATTTGAGGGAGAAGGTGGTTGAAAGTTTTCATAGAACAAATATGTATCCCCAAAAGGATATGCATCACAACTCCCAAAGGATGACTGAATATCACCCTGATTATGTTTTGACAAGTCATCATTGAATGGATGGAACAAATCTGTAACCATATCATCATCAGGCTGCCAAACATTTATATATGCATGAAAACTAGTCCTATGAAGACGACAACTCAAACTCTTTTTCTTGAGAGCTACCTTAAACATCATAAATAGGATCTCCATAAAAAATTATGCAACCCACGCCCTATCTACATCTCGCAACATGTATGAAATCATCAATATGTTGATCAACCATGTCAGAAGGGTCTTCCACAAGATCATCTGTGTCACTTATGTTGATCATTTCTTCATCTGCATGTGCAGGAGGAATAACAATTTCATCTTCTCCCAAAAGGAAATAATATAACAATGTCTTGTGTAGGCATTCTACAAGAGGAACTTCATCGAGATATTTTTGACAACTTTCTTCATAGAGCTCTTCTTCTAGCAATTCTTCATTGTGGACTTACTCTTAGAGAAAATGTTTATCTTGATCTTCAATGAGTTTTGAGATTTCTTCAAGCATCAAGAATGATCGATCCCGAGCTGGAAGGCCCTCCTGGTAACAATATTTCTTTGTCACGGCATCACACAACGAATTTACTCCGAAATAGGCAATGGAAACCTCCCATGCCATGTTTAGGGTAGGCTTCCTCTCATAATTTTGAAGGATAACATTGTATTCTTCTTTTCTTTGCACAAATAACTTGACTAGGAAGTCCTTATTATGGAAATGTTCAAGTAATTGTTCACATAACTCATTGTATTCCTTTATGTTTTCCTTGAAGTAATCAAAATTTTCCTCATTATTATCATCCTCAATCTCTTCTTCCTCAATTGCGCTTTCACCGTATTTTAGAAGAAGTGTTTCTTTCAAACCTTCAATAAGATCTGAAAGAAACAAACATCCTCAAAGAATGTCCTCAAGGTATTGAATAATATATTCAATATTCTGATTTCTAGGGCCCCAATGCTTGAGGAAGTCTCGGATAAGGATTATTGAAGAAAAAATACTTTTAGGGCTACAAGAATGTCTGATCCAATCTATTTTCCTTTCTTCAAGAGATAAGAGAAACAATTGCACAATCACATATTCTTGTTCTATGTTGTAGTGTATGATGACTTCAACCAACTTGGTGACATATTCAATAGCCAAGGATGGATCATCATTGAACTTAAGGATGTGAATCAACTGTTTCATCGGGCATTTATTTGGATACCAATAAACAAATTGAAAATCCAAGGATTTGTATGCTTCATGAAAGCACCATAGAGACTTATTTCCATCACTTGGATAAAAAATTCAATGGAGTTTCCAGATGATATCAAGTCTCATCAAAGGATGGAAAGGTAGGTTCTTGGGTTGTGGAGTTTTTGGATTAAGCTAGAACATTCATCGAAGAAAAAAGGGGAAAATGGAACTTTCTTCAGGTGGATTCGCCAGAAAAACTAAGGAAAAGGATTTGAGATAGCTTCTCAAAGTGTCTTTAGGGCTCATAAGAGGATTTAAAATCCTCCCCGAAAACAACATCAAAATGTCATCGAAAAAACTGGAGGTTGGTAAAATCCTGACCCAAACCACAAGATGGCGATAACTATGGGAGAATCTACCCACTGTCACCTTAGATAAACCCTCCCCTTTCTTTAGTGAAGGAGAAATACTACACAAGGGGGGAATCTCAAGTGACCTTAAGGACAAATGAGATGGAAAACAAGGTTATGAAATTGAAGCCCCTATAGGTCAAAGTACTAAGTGGAGGATGGATCGGAAATGAGTCTTGAAGATGGTCAATGGTTTCCAAGTGCTTGAGTACTTGTGGAAGATTTTTGTACTTGCCCGAGACACAAGAAAATACAAGATACAAACCCAATAATATAATTTAAAATCAATTGAATATTTCTTTCCTAATTAGAATTAGTATATAATGATGTAAATCAACAATGAAATGATAAGAAGATCCACTAAACAAGTCACTAAAATTCCAAGAAATTGTGCAAGAGACTAACTAGAAATTACTAGTGTAACTCAAGTATGATAGTGCAAGACTTTAACAACAATTAAATGTTGTTATATATTTTAAGATATATTATTGTAGACTTATGGATATATAAAACAAGTGCTACAACATAAAAATCCAACGACTGAAACTTGCAAGTAAACCACCCAAAAGAAGCACACCAACTAGTAGATTAATTTGGTAGCTTTCTAGCAAACTTTGACGGTTAGAAAATGAGTAAGTTTGAAAGTTATTAAGTATTTGTTTGCAGACCTAATGGTTGTAGCTTTTAATTTATGACATAAATTAGAAATACTTAGAAAAATAAGATGCCTTAGTGGCCTTAGCAAGCCTAAAGCACCAAGAATAGATTCCAATTTAAACAATTTCAATATCTCATGATTTCACACATACAAATGCAATGATTTATTTCTCCAATGCAAGATATTAGTGCCTTGAACTATTGGGTTCTAGAGTCCTTTAATAAATGAGCTAGCCTTACCACTTCCTCATGGGTGGAAACCCTTTTACTCCTTAAGGTAAGAAATACTAGCAAGGAACTACTAGGAGGGTGTAACCCCTTTTACTTCTCCTAGTAACCCTCGTACAAGACTTTATTCAAGACAATTATGATATGATTAGTGGGGTTGTATGCCATTATACTCCCAAATATATTAGCAAATTAACCTTGTAACCAAGAAATAAGCAATAACAAAGAAAAGATTCCTTACCTAGTCCAAGAATTATCAAGATAAACTCTCCTTAACCAAGAAAATAAAATTCTACCACAAATAAAAGAATAAGCCTCCACAAGAGATAGTGTATCACTTATTCATCCAATAGCCAAGATAAAAAATCGTAAGAGAAAGTATCAAAGAGAGACAAGTAAAATTTCCCAAAAAGGGCACAAATTTCAGATAAGGAGTCTTCTCCAAATGGGAGAGTTATGATGAAAATGAAATAGGAATGATCCTTATTTATACAAATCCTCTAAAAATTGTTTTTCCACTTAAATTTAGGGTAAACCACAAAGAAAGGGGTCAACAACCCTTACTTTTCCCCTTTACAATTTTAAATTTGATTTTGCACATAAGAAAACTCTAAAATAAGCATGACGTCACCCCTTGAGGGAAACATTTTGGCACTTTTAGCAAACTGTTGGGCTTGGAGATGAAACTTTTAGCCTCCAAAGGCCTCCCTATTAAGCGCTAGGGTATCCTCCATGAAGCCAATTCCTCTCTCCATCCAAAAGGTGCCAAGTGTCAATTCAACCGCACCACCACACCAAACCCTATCCCTATGTTGACGTCAAACCCTCTAAAGGTGATGTTTTGGCCTCCAAAGGCCAAACATTGGGATTGCAGGGGCTAGGTGATGTCATCCATTGTATCTCTCAAGAATCCAAAGGTTGTCATCATCATCTGGTGTGCGGGCCATGGTATCCATCATGTCGACTTCATGCCCCAAGGAAGCCCAAGCTATGCTTGTTCTTCCAAAAATTTCCACCAAGCAAAGTCCTGCAAAGATAATGAATACGCCCTCCAATGATCTCAAGTCAAACATATCTTGATAAGTAAATAAAATCAATAAAAGATTCACCTAAGCATGTGCATCAAAAACCACCTCATCAAACTAAACAAGTGCTCAAAGACCCTATGCAACTTGCCAAGTTTAGGTATGGGAGGGTTGACAAAGTGACCTATTGAGTGAATCATCCCCTAAGTGAAGGAGTGTTTCCTAGGTGGACCCCCCTCTAAGCCATGTGTAGACGATGAAGTGGATGGGG
>ML804368.1:2780-28054 GCA_009831015.1 Picea engelmannii
GTTTTAAATATGTATTTTCCTTCCATATTGCACCTAAAATGAATATCCTCGATGATACCTTTCCAATGGGCTATCAAACGCCTAAAATAGAGATCGTATGAAAAAGTTACGACCTTGAGAAGTTGATGTACTAACTTACCCAAACGGGGCCCACATGACTTTTGGCATTTCATCTCCAAGGGTTAGGTTTTTGGATGTCTAGGGTTTATGGAATTCTGGTTTATTATAAAAAATGTCTTTAGAGCCTCATTGTAATCATCTTCTTACGAATGAGCGCAACCTTCACATCTCTTCTTAGAGATAAGCCGCCACCATTCCAACAAGCTTGTTTCCGCTGCATTTTACAGTTTTAGCTTATTTCGTTATTGAATAGAAAACCAATTTTATTGCATCTTTGTTATTTTGTGTTAAGCACATGTTAATAATCTGTATTCATTTTTTTCTACTCATAAAATCCAGATCACTGAAATTAACGCTCCAAAGAAGTAAATGGAAGCATTATATATGCTTTTGGTTGGGCACAGTTTGTGCTTGGACACTCGTTTTACTATGTTGTTTAAGGGTTCGCTTCTTTTCATTCTCTATTGGAGGTGGTTGAATGTCATTTGGTAACCCTTACAGTCAAGATTATGGTTACTTGTTACATGTCTGTGGTAAATTTTAAAAGGCACAAGCTGTCTGCGATTTCGAGGATTTAGTTCTCTGATCGAACCAATTGTTCTTAATCTCCATTTGCTATGTTTAAACCCTAAATACGATCTTTATATCATTTCAATCCAGTCAATGGTAAATAAGCATTGTGTGTGCTTGTTTGATTGCGCACGATTTGGCTCTGTTTTGCGTTAGGAAATTTTAGAAAGAAGTTTGTACCTGCTAATTTATGTGCAGCTTGGGCTCAAGAGTTGCATGTTATTTGTTGAATGTTATTCGAATCAATTCTTATGTTGATTATATTTAAAGGATACGTGTGTGAAAGTATTGGGGTCCGATTAAGAGTTTTAATGCCTAGTTGATTATGTCAAACAAGGTTTGAATAATGGACAAATGGTGGTTAATATTGTGCATATTTTTATTTGATTTTAAAGAATAAATATTGGATATAAATGGTTGGAATCACTGTGCGTTTTCTATTGGTTTTAAAAGAAAAAGAGATTTAGCATTGGAGTTATAGATGGTTGTGGCTCAAAGGGTTATTATATCATCATATCAATTGCAATATTGTTGTTAGGACTGCTATATAAATATTGTATAGATGCAAACGCTATTGTAATTGAGTATTTCTGGGCACATGAATTGTTTTTTTGAAAGCCAACAAGCAATCTGTAAAGGAAGTAACAATTTAGATGGTGTTTTAGAGAAGTGGATATTGATTGAATTGTGGAGGTCTTAATAGAGTTATGTTTGATTGTTTGATTTGATTTATTTTTATATGAAAAATATCCATATTATGTCCCTGTCATATTACCACTTTTTGCTCATTATATTCCCTTCATAATCCCAATTTCATTTATGACATACTTGTTCTGTAAAATAAATTAAAAGGGTTTGTGTAACAGGGACAAAAGAGATAACACAACAATGGTTGGAAACTGGTATTTTGGTATATTTTACACCGTTAAATTATTCAATTAATTGTTGAGCAATATTCGCGTAATCATCACCTCCCATTGTACCACCTTTCACTCATTACACTCCCTCCATATGTCCCATGAAACTTGTCACCCCATGGTCACTTGGAAATTATTAAATTGTTCGTTATGGAAGGATTTGCATGTATCTCATGTCAATTTCTGAGCCAAATTTTGATTCATGCAAGCATAATGTCATGTATGGTTTACTAAGGGCTTAATTACTAACAAATTGTTGCTACATGATGATTTTCTTCAGTATGGGAAGCCATGGCAGAAATAATAGAGGAAGAGGAAATTAGAACAGAGGGCCTAGAAGGCTTAGATTCTCCATTCATTTTGATGTTGATCCCCAGGAATTGAACCAGTTGTTCCAAGATGGGTTCTTTAACTGGATCAGGAAGAAATAGTACAACCTTGACCAGAGAGACCTCCCTTCCAGCCTCAAAACATCCATGGTATTCTTGTGCCTCCTCGTGTGTCCTTGCAACCAGAAGTCCCTGCAAATGATGGATGGCAAGATATTTTCAACCCGATTGTCTCTCACCATCGTGGATGGCCCAATTTTTCATTACCTCCTCCACCTGTCCAATCTTCACATGAAAGCAAAAGAATTAAAACTAATATTCTCCATGTGAAAGATAAAGGAAAATTTGTTGCCTCCCCTTCCTCTCCCTCAAATGACTCCTCAAAATCCATGTCCTCTCACATGCATTTGAAGGATAATTGTTCCCATGTTATTAGTGAGATACAGCCTCAAGGGTTCAAATCAACCACAGAATAATTCTGAGAAATCAAAGGTGGACAACAGTGATAAAAGAAAAATTGCCTCCCAGAGTGGCAGGTATTGCTTTTAATTTATGTGTTTTTATGATTGTATTCATAAAGACAGTGTTGATGGTCTGCAGAAAGTTTGGACAATAAGCTTTTTTTTGGATAATGTGGATAATGTGGATTATGTGGATATTTATATATTTATATATTTTTGGATATGATTTGAATTATTTCTGATATTTAAATATTCAATTTTGAAGGTATCTAAGGGAGTTACAAGGGTGGCATGTGTTGAAATGATTATCCATTTGTGTTTTATTTTATAATTTGAAAATAAGGAAAAGACGTGAGTCACAAGGGGTCCCACCTACCTAGTTATTATTAATTACAAACGTTTAACTACTATTATTATTTATTTCTCCTAAACTAAATTAGTTAAGTCAAACTAACTTGAATAAAGAAAGTAGTTGAACTACTTCAACTTATTTGGGAAGCATAAAAGCTAAATGAGAAGAAGAAACAAGGGGAGATTAGAAGGATAAAGAAAGACTAAGGTTCGCTCTTTTGATTTCATGAGATAGTTTCATTTTCATTCATTCTTGAGTTTATTCAAAGCCTAATTCTCTTTTTGATAGCATGGTCCTATTGTAGACAACAAGGTTCAAAACTGAACCAAATCATTCATATGCTTGTTTTAGAGGTGTTGATCCATCCTTGATAGTCTGTGTATTCTTGTATGTTTATGGATTGAGTTTCATAGTCGACAAAGGATATTTTGCAGAGTCAAATTGGCAACAGTCTGTGGCAAGTTGATCAAGATTATAAATTTCATTATTTACTTCTTGTCAGAGTCTGTTTGTATGGTGTTCATCGGGGATATCTAAATTAGACTTTGGTCCATGCCCTCATAGGGGTTTTGTAAAGAGAACAAAACTTTTGATATCTCGAAATGAAATAAAGATTGTTATTTTGTCTCATTTGTGTGTATTTGTGACTTGGTTACTTTTGTTTTTTGATCTCCATATTTACTTTCTATAATCTGTATATTTTTCACAAAATTACATAAAAAAATTATGTTATATTGCAACATTCTTTTCATTAATAAATCAGCCTGAACCCTTGTAAGTAATACTTGTGGATTGAGAAAATATTTTTGAGGCTATAAAACATAGGGTGACATTCCCGATTATCTTTTCCTAGCTAGGCAAGATTTGAAAATGATTGAGTAAGATAATTCATATCTTTTCCTCAACATTTATTTGGAGACCATATTGGGGAAATCTTCCATATCTCTCTAGTGGTTTGTATTTGTGATTATCATTGAATATTTTTATATATATATTTTTTATTCTTTGACTATTTTCTTTTCTTCATGACAGTACCTGTTACAAGGCAACCCAATATTGAGCACAATATTAAAGACCAAACCAACATGCTTTAAACTTATTCAATACCATATTAGAAACCGCTAACACTCGGGTTGAGTTGGAATGCTCGTGGGCAGTAATTGAACAAGATATAAGTGTTTGAGAACGTTGGGAGGCCAGGCAAAGGCAACCTAGGAATTAGCTATAGATTTCTTTTTCCTAGATTTTTTATCTTATTTTCATGTCCTCAAACCCTCGCATCTCTAGGAGAAGAAGAGGTTTATCTCTTGAAATCACCCCTATCACTGAAATAAAAATAAGAAATGTTGTTTTGTCAACCCAACAAGGTACTCCAAGGAGAACTTTGTCTGATTCAGCTACTTCATCTTTCTCTCCCTTACCCATCATTCACAAGATGGCATGTATGGGTGGCTCTGGTGGCACAGGAGGTTATTCTTCATCTCAACCTTCAGCCTCGTCAGTGATTGGTAGCTTGTATAGCCATCAAGTCCTTGTTTAATCTACTACCAACACCACCAAAGTCATAAAGAAATATGGACTCTTTCAATTTGAAGAGGATGATACTACTACCCCGTGGCATGTATCCTCTCCTCTGAACCTCGCACTTGCTACTCGTCCACTTACAAAATTCAAAGATCATATCCCTAGGTTTTCAAGAAATAACACAGTCACTACAAATAAGCACTTGGTGGAATTCTCTAATGCATGTCACAATATAGGAGATACTGACAATGATACTTGTATCCGCTTATTTGTTAACTCCCTTTAAGGGAAAGCAACGACAAATTTATTTGATCTACCTGCCAATATTCTTTCCACTTGGGAAGAATCAGTTTACTGGTTCAAATCTACTTATGGGAAGTCTAAGATCCGAGCCGAATAATTATGGGAATACAATAACATTGCGTACAAATATGGTGAGACTATCAAGTCTTTCAACCTACATTTCACCAAGTTATATAAACAAATTCCCAAACTTATTCTCCCTCAGAACCAAGTCTCTTTTATACATTACTATAATTATCTACCTTCCCCTTATCATCATAGGCTTGAAGAAAAATCTATTTAAAATCTTGGTTATGCTCTGCATACTTGTCAAGAGTATGAAGAACAATTTGAAAGAAGAGATATTCCCAAAGGAGACTCAATTAAAAAAACGGACATGTCCGCCCTCTTACAACTTGTACAAGATATGAATAACCGAATGATAGCGTATGAGAGAAAAGGAAATGTCCCTTCACCTACTCCTGGGGCCTCATCTTCTTATTCACCACCTTTTAGGAATCCCAATTAGGAAAACAAATTTAAGCCCGAAGACACCATGCCACGCAGTTGGTGTAACTTTTGTGAGGAACATCATGAGGAAAGTACTTGTGAGGTAACAAAGAGTGCCAGAGATAAAATCTTTAGAAAAAGGCCTGAAACTACAATTTTTGTTCTAGATTTCGCAGAACAAGAGGATGTCATGATCATAAACACTAGGAATAAATCCTATGCTTCAAAAGGAAAATATGATCCCCCTCGTACTTCTTCTATCACAAACTCATCTTCACCAGCCGCTACTATACAAGCTACTAAAACTCCTGACAATCAAGGAGTCCCTTCCCCTCTTCCCTCTTCCAAATACAACATTCTCAACCAATTGGCTAATATCAAGGCCGATGCTACTCTTTTGGACATGGTTGCCATCCTTGAGAAACAAAAGCATATAAAAAATTTCATGGAAGGAAAAGCTTCCACCATAGCTAATCTCTCTGAAGAGGTAAAAGAAGAGGATTCTAGTGTAAATAAAGTAGGTGTGAATAATTTTAGACACCTTGTAAAAAATTCTCCATTTTTCATTTATGTAAAGATTATGGAAAAAATAGCCCATTGTTGTCTAATTGACGACGGTTTGAGCCCAAGCGTAATGTCAAAAATTATTATGGAAGAGATAGGCTTTTCTTGTACAAATGAAAATGCCAGAAGCATGCTCTCTTACAATAGTTTACAACAATCGAACATAGGTGAAATCAAAGACGTGACTTTGGTTCTATGCGCGCATCCTGAAAAAAGGACAACCCTTAATATTTAGGTAATTGACACGTCAGTAGGTAATTATTCAATCATTTTAGGAAGAGATTGGAAAGCTTTGACAAGTGGATATATCTCACTCGATGAGACACACTTATCCATTCCTCAGAATGGGAAGAACATCATAGTCCTAAGGGAGGGAAGAATTTCATCGTATATAGAAAGAATCCCACAGCCTAATGTAAACTATGTCGACGAGGACCTAGGAGTGTACTCCATCTTTGTCGATGAGGATAACACTACCCTAGAACAAATTGACCTAGAGGATGGGATGTGGCATATGCTCTTTGATGGTTCATGCTCCAATGAAGGTAATGGAGCAGGCATTATATTGTACTCACCTGTAGGTAAAATTCACAACTTTTCCTATAGGTTAGAGTTTACTTGTACAAACAATGTCACCAAATTTGAAGCATTACTGCTAGGCATTGAAAATGCCTATAATTTAGGTTGTGGTCACCTTACAATTTTTAGGGACTCTAAACTTGTTGCAAACCTTGTACGTAAAATATATTCTCCTAGAAACAATTTAATGAAATTCTACACCCAAATTGTTTGGGCATTTATCTCAAACTTATAATCATTTAACATCACTCATTTAAAAGGGAATTGAATTCAATGGTTAACAGGTTCATTGTTTTTGCAACCTCTCCTATTTGGAAAATTCTTCCACAAAGACCTAATTTTACTTTTCAATCCTTATATCATCCACATATTCCTAACGTATAGTCTTGGCATGTCTTCCCCAGTGATGAAATCATTTGTGCTTTCATACAAAATGAACTGTATCAACCCAAGGAGATTATAGCCATGGAAAACAACAAAATTCCGAAGGGATTGAATCCTCTAGAAATTTCATTTTCATCGAGTGATGTAGGCAACAAAGAAAAGCATAAAGAAGAGGATTCAAAAAGGAAAGTGGGTGAAACCATTTCCTTGAACAATGGGACGCTCGATTCCCCAAAGAATGTTAAGATAGGTGCCCAATGTACTAATGAAGAAAAGTTAGATTTCATTGAATTACTTCATGAATTTCAAGATGTTTTTGCTTGGTCTTATGAGGATATTCATGGTTTTGATCTTGCTCTTATATAGCATGTCATTCCTATCAAGGAAGGCATAAAACCAATTAGGAAAAAACAAAGACCCATTAACCCCGCACTTGAAGCGACTATTCGGAAGGAGTTGGAAAAACTCTTGAAGGCTTAGATAATTTTCCCTGTTAAGTATTTTGAGTGGGTTTCCATATTGGTTCTCTTTCGGAAAACAATTGGTCAGATCCGACTATGTGTTGATTTGTGTGCATTAAATAGAGTGAGCATAAAAGATCATTTTCCTCTCCCTAATATGGAAATGATTTTGCAACAAGTTGCAAGGTCACAGATAATGTCCTTACTTGACGATTTTTCTGGTTATAATCAGATCAAGGTAAAAAGGACAGATAAATACAAAACCAATTTCATTACACGTTGGGGAACATTTTCTTATGAACGCATGCCTTTTGGCTTATCTAATGTAGGTACCACTTTCCAAAGAGCTATGCAGATAGCTTTTGACGATCTGATTGGTAAGATTATTCAGATTTATATTGATGACTTGATCGTATATTCAAAGAACCGATTGGATCATTTTGGTCATCTTAGAAAGGTTCTCATGCGATGTAGGAAATTCGACATTTATTTAAATCCTTCTAAGTCTATTTTTAGCATTATTAATGGAAATATCCTTGGGCATATTGTCTCTGATTCAGGAATAAGCATAGATATTGAAAGGATTGTTGTTATTCTAAACCTTCCTGCGCCCAGTTCCAAAAAAGAGGTTCAATCTTTTATGGGCATTATGAACTTTGTTTGTAGGTTTGTTTTTTATTTTGTTGTAATGCTCAAACCAATTCACAATCGGCTCAAGAAAGATCACTCCTTTTCTTGGACTGATGATGTTGAGAATGATTTCGTAAGGATTAAGAAAGCAATTAGTTCCACACCGTTTTTGGCAAAGCCATATTTTGAGAAAGATTTTATTATATATACTAATGCCACAGAGGAAGTAGTCTTTGTTATCCTCATACAATGTGATTACCATAGTAACGAAAAACCAATAGCTTACATGAGTCAAATATTATCAGATGATGAATTCAAATATTCTTATATTGAAAAACATGATTTCTCTCTTGTTAAAGATGTGGAGAAATTTGTCCACTTTATCTTAGGTAAGCACACACTGGTAAAAGTCCCTTTACCTGCTGTCAAGTTTTTTCTCTCACTGACTTATCTTTCAGAGAAGCTTGCACATTGGCTTGCAAATATACAGGAGCATGATTTAACCATCATGACTTCAAAAACCATTAAGGGATGTGACTTAGCCCTTCACTTGGCTCAACATGTTGAATCAAGTGAAGAAATTGATGAACAAGATAACCCTCTGTCAACACTATTTTACATTGATAATCAAATCCTTCCTGTAGTTGAACATCCCCAATATAAAGATCTGGTGTATTATTTGCAAAATAAGAGATGCCTGGATAACTTAGATACTCATGAAAGGAGAAGGCTCTATCTTGAATTTTCCAGATATGTCATTTTAGGAGACTTCTTGTTTAGGAGATTTTTCGATGGTATATTACTTCATTGTGTAAATAATGAGGAAGCACATAAATTGTTACAGGAAACCCATGGATCTTTAGATTCTGTTATTCATGTGGGTGGCCAATTTTTTGCTAAAACTATTGCTTTTAAAAACATCAAAAAAGGGTATTATTGGCCTTCAATTTTTCGAGATTCTTTTAAATTTTCAAGATCTTGTGATAAGTGCCAGAAGTTCATTGGGAAATAATGTCTTTCTTCCATGCCTTTAAAACCTTTACTCCCTGACCTTCCTTTTTCAAAATGGGGTTTGGACATTATCAATCCTATTAATCCTCAATCTTCATCAAGGAAAGTTTTTATCTTGACAACCACAGATTATTTTACGAAATGGACTGAAGTTGTCCCACTTAAGCATTCGCAGGATTAGCAGGTTATTTCTTTCCTTGAAACTAATATTTTCTCTAGATTTAGCCTTCCTTTACATATTATTACAGATAACGGTCCGACTTTTATTTTTTCTAAGATGACTCAATTTCTAGCTAAACTGGGAGTAAAACATTTTACCTCATCAACTTATTAATCTCAAGGAAATGGGCAAGCTAAATCTACTAACAAAAATCTGGTTAGAATTATCAAGAGGCTCATCGAAGATAAGCCTCATCAATGGCACACCCTCCTCACTTATGCCCTTTGGGCAGATCACACTACTACCAAGGTAAGCACAGGTTGCACCCCCTTTCAACTTGTTTATGGTCAATAAGCTATCTTTCCTACCAAGATGGAACATTCTTCTTTAAAGTTGATTCTACAGCTTGAAGAAATAAATTCTTCTAATATATCTCAAAGGATAAATGCACTATTGGCTTTAGAAGAACAAAGGACATTTTCCTTGGAGAACATAAAGAAAAGACAACAACCTGTGAAGAAATATTTCAATAAAAGGGAAAAGGTCAATGACTTGCTTTGAGATTTAGCTCATGTCGATAGAGGAAGGCATTCAAAGTTTCAAAATTTATGGTTGGGTCCTTTTAAAGTCGTTTTTTTCCTAGGCACAAATTCTTATATTCTAAAAGACTTGGAAGAGGGATTATTTTCTTATAGCACTAATCGTTCCCATTTGAAACACTATGTGGAACCACCTTGAAAGTTAAAATGTTATATGGAATTACTTTTGTATTGTAGTTTTTGTTTAACTACTTTGATTTTTCTTTGTTGTTTTATTTCTTTCTGTTGTTTCATTTATGTTGTTTTATTTCTTTTATTTGATTTATTTTCTTGTCAGAAATAAAATTCTGGATCAATTTTGCCACAACGATTTTATTCTGCAAGTATTGTTAATCAATAAAAATCAGGTTACACAGTTGTCATGATGTCCCTCCTTGTAGACATCATTGAAATTGCTATCTTCTTCTAGTACTATGGTTAGATAAGATAATTGTTTTTTCATCCCTACATTTTGCTTTCCTTTTCTTCCCTCCACCCAAGACTCAAAAAGAGCACACAGGGAATTTTTCTCCTTAAAGAAAAGAACGATTTCAATGAGATTAATCGAATGTTATGCATACATGAATATGCCCCTCATACGTAACACTTTCCATGAGTTATTCCCAAAATCCCAAATCATTTTTTCCCTTAAACCGCCTCACTTCCTCTGTTGCATAATCATTCTGATATATAATTCCTTGATCTAGTGTTTCACCCGGTCTGTGAAACCAGACATTTTGAGTTCTTAATTTGTTGGAAACAGATTTCCCTATGGAGTCGTTAGTTTGTTGACACTTAAAAATGAAACGATGAATACTATGCTCGCAAATGATTTCCAAGCTCTATTAATTATTTATATCAATAATAAACTAGTAGGTGGGACCCCCTTGTAGACTTGTGGTGCTATGATGGATATGTTGCGCTTATGTTTTTTTCTTATGTGATGGTACCAACACGGTATTCTATAGTTCGTTGTTTCGAATCATGGTTAAAATGTTGTGGTGACCTATGATGATTGGTTGATTAATGCATGGCACTGATATTTTTGATGACCACTCTCAAATTATGTTAAGGTTTCCCTATGGATGAAAGGATTATTATAAGTTTTGTTTTGATATTGCAATTAAATATGACATTAATTGGTTTAATATGATCTTGATAAAAGGGGTAATGTTGGAGCTCTTTTAAATAAAAGGACTATACAAAAGCTCTAATGCTATGTATTTTCGTAGAAAAAAGAGGTGCAACAAACCTTTTCTACTAGAATTGTGCGCCTTATTGGATGTTATATGTTGAATGCACATGGGTTAATGTTATAACAAATTGTTATTTTGGAGAGTTTGACATTACCAAAGGTGGCACAGTATGAAAATGGGATATGGCAATGGTTATGTGGTTGATTAAATGCTTAGTGCAATGGTGAATTGGTTGGCTGGGACATTGAATTGAATGAGGTTGGAGGGAGAAGGGACATGCATTTACTGCACGTCACTCAAACACCCCTCGAGCCCGTCACCCTAGTCATACTTGCATTTTGGTTTTTGGCTTTGGTGGTTTTTGATGCTCCGCATTGTTCAGTTGTGAAGGAGGCATATAGTCTAGTCTCTTCCTCGTGTAGGATTTTCTAGGTATGGGTTCCTTAATCTTCCATTCATGATGGTTTCTCTGCCCTTCAAATCAATTTTTGGCTCAAGATTTCTCGCGGTCTTTGTATTTATTAAGCTATTATTGGATATTTGAACTGTGTATTGGTGTTGTGTCCATGGTTTATTTTGGTGATTATTCTGGACTGTTGTCATTTAAAAAAAAAAAATGGTTGTTCTCCCCTTGTTGTGTGTATTATTTGCATGGGTTTATAGATAAAATAGCAATGAAGCATGCTCGATCAGCTTGGGTTTTGGGTCTAGTTTCTTTGTGGAAGTTTATTATGTTTGAAAACATCTGCGCCCTGTGCATGAGTATTACCACCAGTCTCTGTGTTTAATAATTTTCACTCCACTTCTGTCTTTGTGGTTGATATTTTCGATCATCTGGGTTGCAATGTGAACTGTTGAGAGTTTAAAGTTTTTCTTGCCTTGAATTCGCAAAACCCCGAGCTATTAGCTATCATAGCATTACCATCACTAACATTGTTGCTTGGAAAGTAGTGCACATTCTGAACTTAATACTCCAAAGAAGTAAATAGAAGCATTATATATGCTTTTGGTTGGGCACGGTTTGTGCTTGGAGACTCATTTTACTGTGTTGTTTAAGGGCTCACTTCTTTTCGTTCTCTATTGGAGGTGGTTGATTGTCATTTTGTAACCCTCACAGTCAATATTATGGTAACTTGTTATATGTCTGTGGTAAATTTTAAAAGGCACGAGCTGTCTGAGTTTTCGAGGATTTAGTTCTCTGATCAAACCAACTGTTCTTAATCTTGATTTGATATGTTTAAATCCTAAATACGATCTTGATATCGTTTCAATCCAGTCAAGGGTAAATAAGCATTGTGTGTTATTGGTCGATTGGGCATGATTTGGCTCTGTTTCTCGTTGGGAAATTTTAAAAAGAAGTTTGTACATGCTAATTTATGTGAATCTTGGGCTTAGGAGTTGCATGTTATTTGTTGAATCTTATTTGAATCAATTCTTATGTTGATTATATTTAAAGGAGACTTGTGTGTGAAAGGATTGGGGTCTGATTAAGAGTTTTAATGCCTAGTTGATTATGTCGAACAATGTTTGAATATTGGACAAATGGTGGTTAATATTGTGCATATTCCTATTTGATTTGAAAGAATAAATATTGGATATAAATGGTTGGAATCACTGTGCGTTTTCTATTGATTTTAAAAGAAAAAGAGATTTAGCATTGGAGTTATAGATGGTTGTGGCTCAAATGGTTATTATATTCATCATATCAATTGAAATAATTTTGTTAAGACTGCTATATAAATATTATATAGATGCAAAGGCTACTGTAATTGAGTATTTTTGGGCATATGAATTGTGTTTTTGAAAGCCAGCAAGAAATCTATAAAGGAAGTAACAATTTAGATGGTGGTTTTGATAAGTGAATATTGATTGAATTGTGGAGGTCTAAACAGAGTTATGTTTGATTGTTTGATTTGATTTATTTTTATATGAGCAATATCCATATTATGTCCCTGTCATTCTACCACTTTTTCGCTCATTATATTCCCTTCATAATCCCAATTTCCTTTATGACATCCATGTTCTGTAAAATAAATTAAAAGGGTTTGTGTAACAATGACAAAAGAGATTACATAGCAATGGTTGGAAACTGGTATTTTGGTATATTTTACACAGTTAAATTATTTAATTAATTGTTCATAAATATTCACATAATTATCCCCTCTCATTATACCACCTTTCACTCATTACACTCCCTCCATATGTCCCATGAACCCTGTCACCCCTTTCTCACTTGGAGATTATTAAATGGTTCGTTATGGATGGATTTGCATGTATCTCATGTCACTTTTTGAGCCCAATTTTGATTCATACAAGAAGAATGTCATGTATGGTTTATTAAGGGCTTAGTTATTGACAAATTGCTACTACAGGATGAGTTTTTTCAATAGGGGTAGCCATGGAAAAAATAATAGAGGAAGAGGAAACTTGAACAGAGGGCCTAGAAGGCCTAGATTCTCCATTCATTTTGATTTTGATCCCCAAGAATTGAACCAGTTGTTCCAAGCTAGGTTCTTTAACTAGATCAGGAAAGGAATAATACAACCTCGACCAAAGAGACCTCCCTTCCAGTCTCAAAACATCCCTGGTATTCATGTGCCTCCTCATGTGTCCTTGCAACCAGAAGTCCCTGCAAATGATGGATGGCAATATATTGTCAACCTGAATGTATCTCACCATCGTGGCTGACCCAATTTGTCATTACCTCCTCCACCTCCTATTAATTCTAATGCTCATTTTTCCCTTGTTGATTCACCTATCCAATATTCACATGCAAGCAAAAGACCTAAAATCGATATTCCCCATGTGCAAGATAAAGGCAAAGTTGTTGCCTCCCCTTCCTCTCCCTCAAATGACTCCTCAAAATCCATGTCCTCTCGCATGAATTTGAAGGATTATTGTTCCCATGTTATTAGTGAGATACAACCTCAAGGTTCAAATCAACCATAGGGTAATTCCGGGAAATCAAAGGTGGACAACAGTGATAAAAGAAAATTTTCCGCTTAGACTGGCAAGTATGGATTTTAATTTATATGTTTTTATGATTGGATTGGTAAAGACAATGTTGATGGTCTGCAGAAAGTTTGGACAACAAGTTTTGTTTTGGATAATGTGGATAATGTGGATATTTATATATTTTTGGATATGATTTAAATTATTTATGATATTTAAATATTCAATTTTGAAGGTATCTAAGGGAGTTACAAGGGTGGAATGTGTTTAAATGATTATCCATTTGTGTTTTATTTTATAATTTGAAAAGAAGGAAAAGAAGAGAGTCACAAGGGGTCCCACCTACCTAGTTATTATTAATTAAAGACCCTTAACTATTATTATTATTATTATTATTATTATTATTATTATTATTATGTATTTCTCCTAAACTAAATTAGTTAAATCAAACTAAATTAACTAAAGAAAGTAGTTGAACTACTTCAAATTATTTTGGAATCATAAAAGCTAAATGAGAAGAATAAACAAGGGGAGAATAGAAGGAGAAATCAAGACTAAGGTTTTCTCTTTTGATTTCATGAGAGAGTTCAGTTTTCATTCATTCTTGAGTTTATTCAAAGCCTAATTCTCTTTTTGACACTAGGGTCCTATTGTAGACAACAAGATTCAAAACTGAACCAAATCATTCAGATTATTGTTTTAGAGGTGTTGATCCATCCTTGATAGTTTGTGTATTCTTGTATGTTTATAGATTGAGTTTCATAGTTGATAAAGGATATTTTTCAGAGTCAAATTGGCAGCAGTTTGTGGCAAGCTTATCCAGATTATAAATTTCAGTTTTTACTTATTGTCAGAGTCCTTTTGTATGGTGTTCATCAGGGATCTCTAAATTAGACTTTGGTCCATGCCCACAAAGGGGTTTTGTAAAGATAAAAACACTTTTGATATCTCAAAATGAAATAAAGCAGATTGTTATTATGTATCTTTTGTGTGTGTTTGTGACTTGGTTACTTTTGCTTTTTTATCTCCACATTTACTTTCTATAATATGCATATTTTTCAAAAACTTACATAAAAATTTTATGTTATCTTGCGACACTCTTTTCATTAATAAATCAGCCTAAACCACTGTAATTAATACTTGTGGATTGGGGAAATATTGTTGAGGCTATAAAACATAGGGTGACATTCCCGACTATCTTGTCCTAGCCAGGCAATATTCGAAAGTGATTGAGTAAGATAATTCATATATTTTCATCAACACCGTGGAAGAGAAATGTTCATGGACTACTGTCCATGAGGTCTTCAAGCATTTTTCCATTCTTTTGGATCTTTGTAGCACTCATCCAGGTTGCATCTTCCACAGGAATATCTTTCCACTTGACTAAGTACTCATAGTAATCCTTCCTCCTAGTATTCTTAGAAATCTTCTGATCAATAATTATTTCCATTTGTAAATTATTGGTTGTAGGTAGTTGCTTCATCCACTGAACATTTTCACTACCATCCTCGTCCTCTACTTTAGATTGTTTATAAGGGTACAGTTATGCAACATTAAATATTGGAGATATTCCAATATCTGGTGGTAACTCTATTTCATAGCCATTTCTTGAAAATTTCCTTAGGATCTTACATGGTCCTATTTTCTTCAACTTCAGCTTGTCATATTCTCCTCTTGGGAATCTCTCCTTTCTCAGATGTGCCAACACTTGTTCTCCAATTTCAAATTTAACTTCTCTTATTTTCTGGTCTACCCTTTTCTTATACATTTGACTATTATCGTGTATTTGTCCCTTGACTTGTTCATGTAAACTCTACATGTCTGCAACAAAATCTTCTGCATTTTCACTCCTCAATTCTGCTTTTCCCAAATTCTTGAGTTCAGAAACACCCCTTGGATGCATTCCATATACTATTTGGAATGGACTCTTTCTCATACTCCTATTGGGTGATTCATTAACTAAACTCCTCAGCAAGTTACCAAAACTTATATTTACTACTTCAGTCTATGCATCGGTTTGAGGGTGATAGGTTGAACTAAATGATAAATTTGTGCCAAAATTTCTCCACAAGGTTCTCTAGGAATTTCCAATGAATTTAGTGTCTCTATCTGAAACCATATTTATGGGTAATCCATGTAATCTCACAATCTCCTTAAAGAAAAAGTTTGTTATATGTGTTGCATCACTAGTCTTGTAACAAGGTATAAAGTGTGCCATCTTAGAAAATCTATCAACAACCACACAGATTGAATCACTTCCCCTTTGTGTTCTAGGTAAACCTAAGAAAAATTCCATGCTTATAGCATTCCATGGTCTTTCTAGTATAGGAAATGACTGATATAAACCTGCATTTTGTTGCTTTCCTTTAGCATACTGACAAATTCTGCAACTGCAAAAAAATATTTTCACATCAGACCTCATTCCAGGCCAGAAATAAGAAGAATTTAATTGGGAAAGTGTTTTGTCATGGCCAAAATGACCAGCTAATCCATCACTATGTTTTTTCTTTCAGAAGATTGTCCCTCGTTGATTATTTTGGAATGCATAGTTGGTTTCCTTTGAACAACAATCCCTTTTGTATCATGTATTCCATCCAAGGAATCACATATCTCATCACTGGATTTTCACATGCCACATAAGCTGCTTTGAAGTGTGGGTCTTCTCTATACATATGCTTGAGATGCTCAAATCCCAGTGTACTTGCTTGAAATTCCTGCAAAATTTAACATCTCATGCTCAAAGCATCTACAACTTTGTTAGCATTCCCACTAATATGCTTGGTAAAAAAAGTAAAATTATGCATGAATTCTACCCATTTAACATTTTTTTGGTTCAATTTATCCTTCTTGGTTATGAATTTCAAAGCATGGTTATCAGTATATAAAGCGAATTCTCTAGGCATAAGGTAATTCCTCCATTTTTTCAGAGCATTTATCACTGCATAAAATTATTTGTCATAAGTTGAATATTTCTTCTTGGCATCGTTCAACTTTTCACTAGAATAACCATCAAGTTTATCTTCTTGGCTTAAGACAACATCAATTGCCACCCCACTGGCATTACATCTGACTTGAAAAGGTTTTTGGAAATATGGTAAACTCAAAACTAGTTGTTTTGTAATATTTTCTTTGAATAATTTGAACCCTTTTTCAGCTTCTATTGTCCAATTAAAAGATTGGTGTTCCTTCCTTATAGTATCTACTATAGGAACACAAATACTACTGAAATTTCTGATATATTTTCTATAAAATCTTTCCAATCCATGAAAACTTCTTACCTCATAAACAAACTTTGGAGAAGGCCATTCTTTTATAGCTCTTACCTTCCTTGGATCCATCTTCAATCCCTCTTGAGAAAACACAAATACCAAGTAAACTAGTTATTTCCTCATAAATGGACACTTTTTCAGATTTATTAAAAGTTTTTCCTATTGCAATTTCTTCAACACCAACTTAAAATATCTCAAACGCTCCTCTTTAGTTCTATTGTAAACAAGGATGTCATCTAAATAAAAAATCACAAACTTACCAATTAAATCCTTAAGCACCTCATTCATTAATATCATGAATGTGTTGGGAGAATTTGTCAAGCCAAAAGGCATGACAAGTTGTTCATACAATCCCTCATTTATTTTGAAAGTTGTCTTCCACTAATCTCCTTCTCTCATCCTTATCTAATGGTAACTAGTATTCAAGTCTATCTTGGAAACATAATTTTCTCTACTTAAACAATCCATAAAATCATCCATTATAGGCAATGGAAATCTATAAATGATTGTTATCTTGTTGATTGCTCTAGAGTCCATACACATCCTCCATCCACCATCCTTCTTTGGGCTTAGCTCAATAAGTATTGCATGGGAACTTAGACTCTCCCTTATCAATCCTTTGTCCAACAACTCATGAATCTATTTTCTGATTTCTTCATTTTCCTTTGGTGTTAACCTGTATGAAACTTTGTTTGGCATAATAGCTCCAAGGATTAAATCGATATGATGGATAATGCTTCTAATGGGAGACAAAGCATCAAAAAATTCACCAACTACTATGTCATCAAATTCATCTAACAATAATTTAATTTCAACGGGAAGGTCATTCATAGTGGTGCTAGTAAGAACTACTCTTGGCTTACCAACAACAACAAATTGTACCTCTTATTCCTTCTTGACTTCTTACAAAAGTTCTTTCCCACTCATGAGTAGTACACTTGGACCAGCTTCCTCCTTAGTTCCTTCATCCTTTAGTGGTAGTAGTATATGTTTGTGTCCATTCTTCTCAAGGGTGTATGTATTCTTTCTCCCATCATGCATTTCTTTCCTATCATATTGCCACGGTCTTCCCAACAAGAAATTACAAACATCCATGAGCATAAAATCACATAAAATTTCATCCTTATAACTACCAATATGAATTTCTACTTTTCATTGTTCACTTACCAAAATTTAATGTCCCTTTTACAACCAAGACACCTTCTATGGAGTAGGACGTGCCACCTTTTGTAGTCCCAATTTCTCCACCATTTATGTAGAAACCAAATTATCTGTACTGCCAATGTCAATGACTACCTTGCATACTTTTCCTTTTTATTTTCATGTGGTCCTGAATAAACTCTTCCTCTGTGTTGGTTCAAGGATTTATGTTTTTTCTTTTATTAAAACTCTCTTCAACATGAGTGCTTCTCCAATCTTAGGAGTCTCCTCTTTCACTACTAGTTCTATTGTATTTTCTTGAGCTTCTACAATGTGAGCTCCTCTGGGGTTTGTTTATTTTTTTCAGGACAATTCCAATACATATGCCTTGTCTTTCCATAGATATAGCACCTGATATCTCTACCTCTACCTCTGCTTCTTGAGAAAAATATTCTTCCCCTAGATTATCCTCCTCTTGGTGATTGGATACTAGAGTTGTCTGCTTCTTTTGTATTTTGGAATCTTCCCATATATTATCCCTTTCCTCTACTTGGGATTCTTCCTCTGGTTCTTTGGCTCTACTTCTTGGCCAATTTCTCTTCTTCTTTCAAATCTTCTTGATAAGCATCTTCCATTGTATTCAAGTTTAGAAGACTGATTTCATCTTGAATTTCATACCTTAGTCCATTGATATACTTGACAACTTTCTCAGCGTCATATTCTACATGATCGACCATGATGTTTAGTCTATAAAACTCCTCAGTGTATTCCTTCATTAGGATACATTTATGTCTCAAATTCTGCAATTTCCTAGACATGTTCAGTTGATAGTCCTTTGGCATGAATTTAGCCTTGAACTTGACTATCATTCTATCACATCTCTTAATCTTGGCTTTTCCTTTCCTTCTTCTATCAGTCTGTAACTCATACCACCATAAAGTTGCATGCCCTTTCATCCTAGTTACAACATACTTGAATTTCTTCTCTTCATATATGTCCTCATAATCAAAATATTTGTCCATTGAATTGATCAAATCAAGCAATTCTTCAACATTCAAGATCCCCTCATACATTAGAACTTCCATTTTAGGTCTAGCTCCTACCTTTGTAACCAGCCTTAACAATTGTTCTTTAGTCATTTCACCTCCTAGGGATTCTCCTTCTTCACTAGAGCTTGTGTCTTTAGACTCATTGACATATCTTGTGTCAAGTTCTCTACTATAAGTTGCTTCCATGGATTCCATCCTAGCCTGAACTCTCCTTAGTTCATTCTGGAACTCTGTAAAAAAAATATTTGTTGCCATACCTCTTCACCTAAGAGGCATGGTTGTTGAAGAAAATGATTAAAAATTCTCTGATACCACTTGATAGCCTGGTTGGACCAATGCCCAAACCTTATCCTTCGCTTGTTTTGTTGTCTCACTAAAAGTGCTAAGTTTTCCCAAATTAACTCAATTCTCAGACTAGGTTCCCTTTATAAACTTTAAATCTTTTTTTCATGCCTCCTATAGGATCAGAATGTCAATTATGGTTCTCGATTCAATTATAATAGAGTCGATCTGTCTCTGGTCTTCGACCGGACCGAGGCTAAGTTCAAGGTCTAATTAAAAGGCGTGAAATTATTTTTATAGATAAGGCCCCAAGGACTTCCCTTTTCTCATACGACCTATTGTTCTAACTGTGGGCTAAGGTAAAAAGTGATAAAAGGTGTTTAGCACCAAGTATGTAAACATACGACCCTTGTCACCATATAACCTAAAGTTATGACCATGGATTAATCTTCACAAATTCAAAAATTGACTATATAACTCACTATGGAAACCTGATCAAGTCATTTGGTGCCACGTGGTAACCCACCAGAGTTACCTTTCACAAAATGGTTTGGCTTCTAATGATCGGGAAAGTCTATGCACGAATAGAGCTTGTGTCTCAATCTTCTCCTTTGGCATGTGATCTGACAATGAAAATTTAATCTCCCAAATGTATTATTTGGGTGGACGATTGATCCAAGTGGATATTGGTGGCCACCCACCTGTTCCAACTGGCTCCTTTTGTCAGTTTTTAGTTCAACACATTCTTCTGTACTTCTTTGTAATTGTGGGCTCTACCATTACGGGGTTGTCTTAAGATCGACACATCTTCCAGGTGGATATCGGTGGCCTTCCACCTAATCCAACTGGATTATTTTGTTTGTATTCTTGTCATCACATCTTATTGTACTTCCAGGGTCATTTTGGGGCCCTAAAAAATGTTATTTTGGTGTGCCACAGTCAAATTGTAGATGGATTTAGAGTTTGAGGGTATAATGCGTAGTTTTCTAAAATACCTTTCCAATGGGCTATCACGTGCCTAAAACATAGATCATATGCAAAATTTACGACCTTGGGAAGTTAATGTACTAACTTGCCCAAATGGGGCCCACATGAATTTTGGCGTTTTATCTCCTAGGGTTAGGTTTTTGGATGTATATGGTTTTGGCATTATTTTTAACATAAAAAGGCCTTTAGATCCTCATTGTAATCATCTTCTTGTGAATGAGTGTATACATCACATCTCTTCTCAAAGATAAATATGCCACCATTCTAGCAAGTCTTGCACTCTGTATTTTTACAGTCTCTTTACAATTCTTTCATTAATAGAAATCAAGTATTGTTGTATTTCTCTGTTTCTGGTAATTTTCATGAGTATTTCATTTTAATTTACCTGCTTTCATTCCATTCCGAACATAATCCGAATCATTGGTATCAGAGAAGGTTGCTCTTGATTTTTTTTTAGCGCATGTCCCCGACGAGGTCCAAGTATCGTCAGTTGGGTCTCTAGTTTTTCTCTTCTGAGGAGAATCACTCTCACACGCCCAAGAAACCCTCGATGGTGGCAGAAAATAAAAATGACGATGTAGAATATTCTATTAACTTGTTTCTTGAGAAAACTATCGCACGACATAGGGACAAAATGATGGAGAAATTTGTGCACATTCTTCAATGCCTGCTGAGCAACAGGTGAATATTCATCAAGATACCATTTTGGTGGAACCTCCCCTTCAAGGCATAAGTTCATTTTGATATTCCCATATTTGAAGGTCAGATAGATGTGGATTCCCTAGAAAAATGGTTAAATCTGTGAGAAGGTTATTTCTCTATTCAAAATGTTTCAGACAGGGAAAATATCACCTCCGCACTCCTCAAGGATCTTCCCCATCTCAAACATTGGTGGGAAACTTACTAGAAGAAAATTTCTATAGAGGAATCTGGAATATATGGGGTCAAGCCCACTTGGTATTTTTTTGTGGATGCAGTCAAAGAAAAATACTATTCTGTTGATAACTATGAAGACCAGTACATTAGATGGACCACACTGCGGAAAGAAAAGAGCCAACAGTGACGGAGTTCAAAAATACATTCCATACCTTGCACACCAAGTTGGGTATCAAGGACTCTGAGCGGCATCTGGTTGTGAAATATCGTGGGGCTCTGCATAGGTACATCCAAACCGAAATGGATTTCCTAAACATCTCATCATTGGGAGCTACCTATCAATATGTTGTCAAAATCAAGCAGAACTTTAGGCACCAAAACAAATGGGAACTCAGGTCTGAAAATATGAAACAACCAAAGCACGATAAGGACGACCCTAATCAAAAACCTCCAGACAAACAGTCCAAGGAATAGGACAAGAAGGGTAAAGGAAAGACAAAGAATGACACTGGGAAGTGGTGTGACTTCCACAAAATCCCCTGGTAGAACACCGATGAATGTCGCTCGAAACATTCATTGGTGGCTGAGGTCAAAGACATGGAGCCAAACCCCGATTCAGAATCTGATCCGTAAAACATTGAAAATAGACAGACCATCGACGCCAACCCCACTACTACTGTCACAACCAAAACAATTCAACCAGAAGAATCAGTAGATCCTAAAGAGGGGGAGTGCCTCTTCCATTCATAGATGCAGGTGAAGTGGACCCTATTGCATTTCATTGTTTATAACGGCAGCCAGAAGAACCTCATCTCAGCTAAGGTCGTCAAATAGTTGGGGATGTCAAAAACACCACACCCACAACCATACAACATCGAGTGGCTTCACCAGGGATGAGATCTTCATGTCAGTCAGTAGTTCCTATTGTCCTATGGCATCCAACCCTTTAAGGATGAGGTAGTGTGTGTTGTTTCCCCTCTTGATTTCTGTGATGTTGTTTTGGGCCAACCATATATGTGGAGACGTCATGTTCTCTATGAGTCTAGACCACGTAGTGTCATTATTACTCTGGGAGGTCATCTCTATAGGATACCAGAGGTAGTTTTGACTACTACTCCACCAAAACAGTGCTGCAAGGTAAACTCTCATATTGCAAAATTCATCCTCTTTACATTTTGTTCAAAGGATGCACAAAAGGCCACTACAACCACTACAACCTCAACACCTTCTATCCAGCAAAAAAATATTGTCAAAGAGAAAGAAGATATTGTTTCTTCACCCACAATGGTGCCTACACAATGCCCCATCAAACCCATAGACAATAGGTTGGTGGAGCATATTCAACCCTGCCAACAATCGATTTGTGATAGTCTTCCACAAACCAAGCAAAAAACGCAACTTCTCCAACAAAGAATGCAACTCACCAAGATTCAGATTCAGAAGATGATTTCCCTTCTTCCCTAGGCACTCAACGCAATGGAGACCATTGATTCCTAAGGGGGGAGGATTGATCCAGGTGGATATTGGTGGCCACCCACCTGTTCCAACTGGCTCATTTTGTCAATTTTTAATTTAGCATGTTCTTCTATACTTCTTTGTAATTGTGGGTTCTCCCCTTTCGGGGTTGTCTGAATCCCTACGCATCTTCTAGGTGTATACTGGTGGCCTCCCAACTAGATTATTTTGTATGTATTCATGAAAACACATCTTGTTGTACTTCCAGGTTCGTTTTGGGCCCCTAAACAATGTTATTTTGACATGCCACAATCAAACTATAGATGAAGTCAGAGTTTGACAACATAATGCGTAGTTTTATAAAATACCTTTCCAAGTCTCATGTAATACCTATTACATGCTTCCAACAACCACAACCTCCATCGTAATCCAAATATCAACTCTAATATTGCTAGAGGTCATTAATAATTGAGCTCAACAACCTTCTGATGATGATATTTTCTTATTGATGCATCCCCCCTACTCCCCCGGAGGGCTACGCAACCTCTCAGTCAAGTATTTTCGATTATTGAGTCGAATGACTCTCTGAAACCTCAATGGTCTCATTATGTGACTACACACAGGCCCTTTTGGCTTGCTGGTGTAGGTTTAAATGGCACCCATGACCTTCCTTTTCACTTTCCTGCAAAATCTCAGAGTGTTGGGCGTTAGGTCCTTTTCAGATAAGCCCTCTTGTGATATGACTGTTAATATTATGGTAGCTGCGGGAGGTATTTACCCCCACATGTGAACCTAACATCAATAGAAGACTCCGGGAAGCAAGAGAAACCCTAATGAGTTGGCTAATAACCCTAGAAACCTTGTTGGCTCAAGAAGATAATTTATATTAGGCTATTAGCCTCCAAGAGAAGAAGTCAGCCAGAAATAATAATAATATACTGAGCAGACACTATCCAGAAGAAGAAGTTGGCCCCAACAAATCTGGCAGAACCAGTATAAATACAGGGTGCCAGTTCCCATTTGACAGCATCTCAAAATTGCAGTTTCCCAATTGGTGCACACTGCAGTTGTAGTTTGGTGCGCAAGTTTGGAGGAGGGTTGCAGGTGTGGCTGTAGTATCAGCTAGTTCTCAGTCTTGGCTTAAATATCTCTTGGCTAGGGTTTGGACTATCTGATCAGCTTTTTGTGATGCGCTATCCTTGGGGATTGATGCGCTACTCTTTGTTTGTCTATCTAGCCTAGGGTTTTCTTCCGGAGTATTTCTTAGTCAAGGTTAAGGTGCTCGGAGGGAGGCTTCGGCCTATGGTTGGGTGACGAAGGTATCATCAATGGTAAAATGAGCACACCATATTATATATTCTAACAGGTTATGGGCCCACACCCCTTCAGTCAGCCTAAAATGCTGGAAGGAAACATAACCACTAGACATTGAGCTCGTTGAGGAACTGCCACTAGGGTTACTAGCAGGAGCAGCTTCCAAAAGCACTGTAGCTAGGGTTACCAGCAGAAGCAGTTGCAGAAACCCTAAACCTCTTGTCGAGGCACCTTAAGTGATTAGATTGACCTAATATTCGGATAGATCAGTGCGCCCTAGCCCAGCACATCTCCTGGTACTCTCAGAAGGCCAAGACGTGAAGTTTGGATTTCTGGTCAAATCTAGGGTTTGACCAAGTCAAGAAAGCTATGACGAACTCTATGAAGTCTGAGAACAAGATAGATGGAGCCTCTAACTTCAGAGCATAGAATACAAGGATTGACCTCATCCTTGCTAAGAATAAAGTGTTGGATATTGTGAAAGGAAAGATCGTGAAGCCAGAGTTTAAAGAAGGAGAAGAGAAGGAACCGCAGAATGTTGTAGCTATGGAGAAGTTCAAATATGTTGACATCAATGCCATGAGTATCATAGTGGATTCCATAAAATACCACTTGATACCCTACATCTCCCATATTGACTCATCGAAGAAGATGTAAGATACCCTAACAAATCTCTTCTCAGTCATAAACATTGGACAAGTTATGAGTCTGAAGAATGAGCTCCGTGACATGAAGATGAATGATGACAATAGCATAACATCATACTTTGTAAGGATCTCCCAGTTAAGAGATCAACTACAAGCTATTGAAGAGATCACTTCAGAGAAGGAATTGGTGAACATAGTACTCAATGGTCTTCCCAAGACATGGGATGCATTTGTCGCAAGCATGAACACAAGGAAGGAGTACCCAACATTTGAAGAACTTTGGACTTGTTGTGCTCAAGAAGAATCAAGGATCAATGCAAAAGAGAAACCCCAAAATAAGTACGATGATCAAGCCTTCACAGCAAGATTCAAGAACTTTAGGGACAAAAGAAAGTTTGATTCAAGAAGGAAGCCAAAACAAAGAAAAGATATTTCAGAAATACAGTGCTTCAACTGTCAGAAGTACAGTCACTACAGAAATCAGTGTCTCGAGCTAAAGAAAAGGAAGGAGAAACACGAAGCATCAATTGCTGAAGAAAAGGAACCTACAAAGAAGACTAAGCAGGATGGAAGAGACTTCTTCTACTAAAAGGTAACAACACTCTTCTTACTTCTTGTACATATCTTACTTGCATCATCTTTGTACATATCTTGTATATCTATCTCTTGGAAAAT